>LJJI01000066.1:0-91682 GCA_001553865.1 Cladosporium sp. BSL10
CCCGCCTGTTGTATGTTTTTGATCTTTTTTGGCCAAGATATAAAGACTACCAGCAAAGGTAGGTAGGATCCAGCGATAATGACTTCTTCATTGAAGATCCTACACCTCCGATCTCCGAAATCGACACATTGTCATCAAGAATAATACGAAAGCTTTGCCCCACCAAACGAAACCAGCAAACAAGGCACCTGTCAGCGCAGTCGCGATTGCCAGTACGGCGAAGAAAACACTCAACGACAGCGGCGACCCGTTGATCTCCTTCACATTCATCCCAAAAACTCCAGTGACAAAAGACAGAGGAAAGTAGATGAACGCCAGCAGCGTCAGTCTCTGGGCGCGTTCCGCTTGCTCGATGCTCCTCCTCGCTTCCAGGACACTCATTGAGCTCATGAGCAAGTTGAACGAGTCCATCAAGAATTTCTCCAAAGCCACCAAATCAGTCTGCACTATCCCTAATATAGCATCAGGGCACCCGATGTAAGTCTGGCCGGGACCCGCGGATCGTCTGATCGACTCGAGCTCTTTCGGGACTGACCCAGGCATCCACTTCTGCGCCGCGGCTGTGCGGGCTTGCGGCTCTGCATGTCTACGAGGTCTGCCCTGCAGGCATGCAGGCGGTCGTTGATGTCTACGCTGGGGTAGCGGAGCTCCTTGAGGGCGATCAGTCTGATGCGACTTTCGAGATGTCGGTAGTTTGCACTCCAAGTGGAAGCTGTCACGAGATGGAACAGAGTTTCCAGCGTTGGAGGTGAGTCCGAGTTGGGAAACAAGATATCAAAGTGCCACGAATGGTTTAAGAATTGATGGAAGATGCCGCGTAAAGAGAAGTGGTTTTGGACGAAGAGTTCGGGGATAGGCAATCCGCCGCGGTTGTTTGCCACTGGCAGAAACAAGAATTTCCGTGTATGGGTGGCCGACCCACCGTTTTGGCTTGTCGTTCTACCTCTGTCTGCGTCGACAAGTATCAGGCCTGGTGTGATGAAGTCAGCTGTCATTGTGAGCCACATGCACTTGTGCTACTCACAACCACACTTGTCTTTCCTATAACACGATACACGAGTCTTTCCCCGACGTAAAGTCTCTTCGGTGGCAGATGTTCGCATACCGAGGGCATCCTGCGTAGAGACATTCCCTTCCAAAGCAATTCCGTGACCATGAAGAGCTAGGCCATCAACGTGCCAGTGAGTATCACGAGTGGTCGTAACAGCATTGAGATTCCCGCCAGAGGCCAAATACTGACTGACATGAGACCAGGGCCTCTTCTGATTGGCAGGTGATGTACCAAAAACCTCCTTCCAAATATGAGACGACTTTCTTTTCCGCCAAGTATGCTCAACAAAGAAAAAGGGGTCAATATCCCAAGCAGTCCCCAGAGCCTGGATCCAGCTCAGGTCCACATCTTCGACAACGGCAACATGGCCAACAGGCAGATGTCTTGGGATCGCTTTGATGTCCAAGGGTGCATTATCATCGACGCTTTTGAGGAAGGCGACAGTCCTTGGATGTGACTGGTCATAGAGGGTCTTCACTCTGACTCTGGACTCTGCATTCGGGAAGAGAGCCCAAAAAGCTTCCATGTATCTTTCTTCGCAGGTGACAGACATGTTCTTCCTCGAAGAATAATCTGAAAATTAGTCAAATTGTAGAGGTTATTGAGCTCGACTTCCGATTTCCGGACCCTAAGTCAAGTGGGAATGCTCTAGATCTTGCAGGTGATTGCAAGATAGCAGTGTGAATCTTTGAGCTGATAATAAAACATGGATACAGCATGGCTTATTACATGCAGACCATAGGCCAAGCACAATGGACCACTTACCTTGAAGCAGTTCATGCCATTTACAATGCTTCATCGTCCATCGTGCAGTCGACTGGTCTAGATGCACTTGTTGGGTAGCTGCAAGTGTCATCTGTTTGCCGCCGAGGCAGCCAATCTTTCGAAAGCTGGACCTGGACAGCTGCTGCAGGTGTCCGCCAACCATGGCTGACAGGAGGTTGCCGATTTGCCAGAATCTGCAGCTATCTGGTGGCTGCATGTGTCTGGCCATTGGATTCTCGGATCGCGCCTCTGCTCAGTGAAGCTATTGGGCAACTCAGATGCAGTCAAGTGGCGAACTTGAAACAGGTTGTCGGACCCATCTTGTCAGTGATCATGGCTTCTTTGCAACTGCTTGCGCTATTGTGTACCCTGTCTGTGGCGTGTATATCCGGTTATGTGTGACGCCTCGCACAATATAATAGTCAACAGACTCGCTTGTTGCGACTCTCTCGCTTCGTTGATTTCTTGTTGACCAGTTTACCTGAGCCTCGTCAAACGCGGAGCATAGCATCGGCCAAGCATGGTACGCCAGCCACATCGCGCTCCACCCAACGATCGCTAACGAAAAGAAATCAGCGGACCATAACAGAAGAAGATTGCGGGCTCAAAATCCTGCGCGACATCGACAGCGATTCTTCCGAAGCAAACATCGAGTCTGACTTCCCTGACCACCAGAGACTTACCCCCGACTGACCGGAGTAGCGTCGTTGCCATCCATGGCATGAGCGCACATCCAGACGACACCTGGTGCCAGCTTCGCGACCCGCAAGCCGACGTGAGGAAGCCCGAGAGCTATGTCAACTGGCTCACAGATCCGCGCATGCTTCCGGCTGCTCTACCGAATGCTCGGATCATGAGGTACGGCTACATGTCAGCCTGGTTCGGCGAAGAGAAGGTCCGCACCCGGGTGATGGAGATCAGTTCTAGGTTCATACACGCCCTCGTAGATGCGAGAGAAGTAGGTGATTGGGACGACTTTCGAAAAGCTCAGATCGACACTTACTAACAATGGAATTTCCCTGAAGAAATGTCCCGACCGGCCGATCAAATTCATCGCACACAGCTTCGGCGGCCTGGTGTTGCTCAAAGTGCGTCCTGTTGCCAGCATCAGGCCATTATGTGAAGCTGACGACAGGCCACAGATCCTAGTCCAAGCGAGCCGCGACTTCGAAACATCAGAGAGCATAAGCGACAAGACGATGGGCCTGATCCTCTTCGGAACGCCCCTTCGGGGCGCAGACGCCAGTCTCTCACACGGGGAGATTCTGCAACTCGCGCAGGGACAGATAGCCGCGGAGTCGAACCTCGACAACCTGCGAATCATGCAAGACGGCGACGAGTCGCTCGAAAGCTTGGTCGACGACTACCTGAGCATGGTGAAAAACGAGGTGCGACCGTATACCGTATGCTTCTACGAGTCGCGCGACTCAGACGTCGGTGCTATCGTGAAGAACAAGGTGAGCACATCGAATGAAAGAAGCGAATGAATGGATAGCTGCAACGAAACGCACTGTCTGACCACCCACGCTAGGGGGTCACCAAACGCATGCTCGTGACCAGAGATTCCGGCTGCTTCGAGAATTCCGAAGACGTCGAGAACTACGGAAGGTGCTGCGATCATTTCGCTCTCAACAAATTCAAGAGCCCGACGGCAGAGGACTGGAAGTTCCTTGTCAGGATGATTGGGCGACTGAAGGAGAATTATGTCGACTTGGACGAAGATATCTGGGAGGAAGAGTCGGGCCTGAGAGGCAAAGTGGCCAAGGTTGGCTCGCGGCTGCGTAAGGCATGGAAGGCTCTCGCAGGCGGCTCTAGCGACGACGGGGAGAGCTCGGGGGACGATGATTAGCCGATGAATGTGTTTGGTCGGAGATAATCGTCAGTGCTGTGACGTTGACGGATGGGAGTCGTTGGTGTATCGCCAGACCAATCCGTAATGTAACATCTTCTGATAACGAAGGAGCCAGAGAGACCTGAGATTCTAGACTGGTGGAACGATAGAATGAGTATCAAAAAGTAATTCATCTTTTGTGGCAGGAAGAAGCATCGCGCTATCTGCACAGGAAAGAACAACTGTACCGTTCCATTGGTACCAACCTGCTCCGTCCACGCGAGCGCCGAAAATCAAAGCGTAACAGGGAAAAGAAAAGCAAAGACAGGAGGAACCCAGAGGCGCCAGCATCGGGTATCATCGCGTACCCAATCCCCAAAAACCTCAACTGTCCCCTGCGAGCGCGATTGCAAACAGAAGGAAAGTACAAGCGCCCTGAACGCCGCGACTGCTGGATAATTCGTATCCCGTCTCCTCCAAGGCTGCTACTGCTGGCTGAGGGCAGAATGATCGTTCCAGTCATAGCCGAAAGGTTGAATATGTGTGTGCCGTACACGTGCATTGTTGAAAGTGGGTCATGCCGTCGCTGTTCTTCGAGCAATCCGGCATTGATCTCGTTGGGTGGCGTTGTTGCACCCAAAGCAAGGGTGGTGATGTGATGTGACCTCTCACATTTCCATAGCATCGCCGATCTCCTCACTCATGCCTCTGACGCCTCTCTTCTTTCCTCCTTCCTGAACTGCCCAGGAAGAAGTATCTTCTTCGTATTCGATGTTCTCGAAATCATAGTTGTAGCCGTCAACGATGCGATTTCGCACTTCGTCAAGGTCCATGTACGGCACTTCGACCTCGTCGTCTTGATGTTCATATTCGTCATGAATCAGCTCATCGTCATCATCGTCGTATTCTTCCATGGCGTCTTCATCGATGCTGGAGCCGAGCCAGTAGCTTGCGCGCTTACCAGCACCTTCGCCAACAGAGACGCCGGAGTCACGAGCCTGGCGCGTTCTGTGAATGTGCATGGGTGCGTGCACAGGTGAGTGCGAAAGTACGCTCAGTCCGCGTAGATAAAGATAGCAGACGCGCTTCCGCTCTTTGTTGAAGAAGAAATAGTGCAGACTCCAGATGGCGCCTTCTTCGCCGTCGAATGGGTCGTCCTGAGGCATGTAGCTGTACCTCTCGCATTGGCGGAGGTTCATCTCCTTGTCAATCAGGCCCCACATCCTAGGACCCCAGACTTCATTGCCAATGCCATTAGCCACGGGCGAAGAGCTGGTGGGTGGTGCCAGATATTGCTGACTTGCCGCAAGGCTGCTTCGGCGGGGTCTTAGGTTGTATAAGGTCGAATCGACGTTATGCACAAGCGAGCGCAATGAACGCTCTTTCTTGAAGTCCGAAGGTCGCAGAAGGTGCGAGAAGTCGTAGTCAGTGTGACTTGCGTTGAGAGTCGCAATCAGATATGCGAACGTGCGTCTGGACGATATTTGGCTCAATGGACCGAACGGAGACGCTCTTGAGAGGTCGACTTCCGGTATCATCTCAGCCGTGCGACTGCGCTTCCTCTGATTCCTTCCATCATCCTGGCTGTTTCCATTGGAACCCGCATGCTTCTCACCGCCTCCGCTGGTCTCGGGAGGCGGACTAAGCGACGCGGATAGCTGGACGAGAGTTGCATACTGTGATTCCAAGGTATCTTCGATGTTCTTGTAGAGCTTCTTGTCGCTGCCGGCAGCTTTGGTGGTGTAGATGTCGCAGCCGCCTATGACGTGCAGATCGGGGGTTGAGAAGTTGACGGCGTTATTAACGGCGTTGATTTCGGCTAGGGGTAGGTACTGTGAATACGTTAGCACTAGTTTTGCGATTCAATGTAGGGAGATGCCGCAGTCGTACTGGTCGGCGCGCGGCGCATCACGATTCAATGTAGGGAGATGCCGCAGTCGTATTGGTCGTCGCGCGGGTGATGCGCCGCGCGCGATGGGCATTCCATCACAAGCGCCTCAGCTCGGCCAGACCGCTATTTGACATCTGGCACCACGTTCGGGATCGCAATCGACGTACCTTCATCTTGACGGTTCGTTGCGTGTTGGCGCAAACAGTGTCTCCTTATCGTCCTCTTTGCGGAGTTGTAGCGGTCGCAGATGCGCTCTTGGCGGTCGCGCGTATTTGTTGAACGGGCCCTTGTCGCTCAAGCGCGTTCTCTTCTCTTCTCTGATTGTGATTTGGTGGATGAGATGACTGCGCGATCACTTCCCTCGGTCGGAAGCCGGTTGTCGCAGATAGCAGTCTAGCGGTAGCTGACAGATAGACTTGTAGACGCACCAGTTGGCGCGCGCGTCTAGAATGCGCGACGGATGCAGGAGCTCATAGTTGATGTCGATTCTGAGAAGTTGGTGGGTTTTGGAGGATGTCGCGGTGGGTGATAAGGGGAGTGTAGTCGTTGGCCCGATGACGCGCGGTATGAGGTGGCAGCTGCGACGGAGACGTCGGCCTTGGCGGAAGGAGCGATAGCCTGGAAGCCGAGATCGTCGTGAAAGAGGTCACGTGTTGGCGGACTGGCATGGATCCTGAATTGTAAGACGTTCTGGGGTATCCAATCGGAGACGTGTCCAGCCAAGCACGTTCCTCTCAGCCAGCCAACATGATGCCTCGATTAAGGCACGCCGTTGACGGGTTTCGAGCTTCTCTTTCGGTGGAGAATCTGTCGTCGTCGAGCTTGAGCACGTTGGCTTGTTGTTGGTTTTCGAGTGTTCCGAGGTTCAGCAATTCGAAAGCTCTGACAAACGTACGGTCAGACGATGGCTTCAGAGACCTTGGTTTGGTGTGCAGTCGGCGATCTGCTAGTCAGTACTTGTAAGAGAGTTTGGTGCAAGCAAACAAAAGTGCCACAATCTTTCATCAACAGAAGGAATCGGCAAACTTTCAGCATTTCGGAACAGGTTTCAATCATTTCAAGTTTGCATTTGAGCGTAAGGCAATCGAAGCCCTTAGACCCTGCCTACGGCGAGGGCACTCTAGCATACATAATGGCATAGAAAGGCTTCAAAAACAACAGCCATTATCAATGCCATGTCCCGATGGGACTGTGACAAAAGGGTATCATATCATTTGGTCCCAAAACACCCATTAAAAACACCATCAACGCCGTGCGCTATGCGATGGTAATGCAAGCCGTTCCCTCTCTGTAAAAATGGCGAGAGGTACTATGCAGCATGTTGTCGCGCTGTGAATATTGTCAAAGGAAGCCGGCTTGTTTGAGCTGTTTCTCAAGCTCGGCTGTACTTTCGGCTTCACCCTGGAGCGCGAAGCGCGCGGTTAGCGACCGATGGCGTTGCTTGACGCAGTGCGAAGCGGGTTTAGGCGGATGGAGGATGGATCAAGATCAGCCAATTCTAGTGATAGCTTCGTCCTCGACCTGAAGAAAACAGGGCATCAGCGGGTGGTGGTACAAACAGAAAGGATGGTGTTGTGTGTCGATAGATTGCGCGTGCATTATGAGGAAAGTGATGACTTACCTCCATGTCCTCCAGGCTGTCCTGTGCTCCGATGACCCGGAGCACGTTCTTTTTGCTGCTCTCTTGCATTTCTCCGGCGATCAACAGCTCATCGAGGATGAAGTAGGCCTTCTGGAAGTTGAAGATGATGTCCAACTCGCAGACGTTGCCGTAGTACTTGTCCATCTGCTCGACATAGCGATGGACGATTTCGAGGGTGATCAGCTCATTGTCGGTGTTGTCGGTAGCGGCGATGAAGAAGAGCGAGGCATAGCGACGGTAGACGACTTTGGTGTCTGTGAGTGCAAGGGTTAGCAAGGGTGACGGCGGCAGGAAGTGCAGGTGAAGTTGGTGAACATAAGCATGTCTTGGTATGGGAGGCCAAGGTGGTGGGGGACCATTGCAAGGGATAGGCTACCTTTGTACTCGAGGAAGTTGCACATGCGCGTGCGGCGGGCGAGGACTAGCTGGGAGACATCCTTGATGATCTTGGCCTTGTCTTTGGGCGAGAGGGTGGTGAACCACTTGGCCAGGCGCTGGGGGGGTGGGAGGGTCAGTGGTGCGGGCGGGGAGGGTGTGGTGATGATCAAGGAGAACACACCACTTTGCCTTGGCGGGAGAGGAGGATGAGGTACCTGGGACGGCGGTGTCAGCGGTGGTGGTGAGGTGTCGGCGGCGGAGCGGAATACCTGATGGCCATGGTGTCGGCGGCGGAGTGGTAGATTCTTTGTGTGGGTGGTGGAGCTGAGTAGTAGCTAGTATAGTATGCGCGGCGGTTCTTCGCTCGCTGTCTCCATCATGCGGATCACATCACAGATCAAGCAAGCGCGCCTGAGGCAACCCCGCGTTATCGTTATCGCTCTTGCCGCCGCATCGGCCGGCTCGCGTGCGCTGAAGAAGCAATGCAATGCGATGCAGGGCGTGATGAGCTAAGCAGTGGGAGAATTGCCGAGCTCTGAAATAATGCATCATCTTGACACCCTGACACACTTACCACTGCAAATACTATTCCCACTGTACATATCGTGCGCCTGCTGGAAACACATGCTGTGTATACCTTAGATCGACAAAGCAAACACTCAGCACCACCAGCACCACCAGCACATTGATCGCCCGCCATGAAGCTGATCCTGTCGACCTCGTACGCAAAGACCCCTCAATCACGACATCCGATCTGCTCTCCAGAGCATGTCTGACTAATCTTTGTCGCAGAAACATCATGGGCGCCGGCTCATCTGTCCGCCGCTCGCTCGGCAACAAGTCCAATGCCGAGTTCGTTTCGTCTCTACGCTCCAACTTGGACGAGCAGTCGACTCTCGAGTACGAAAACGGAACCACCAACGGCAATGGTGCAACACCCCATACAAAGCCTCACTACAAGACATGGACTAAGCAGAGCTCGGATGGCGCCGAATTGCAGATCCCAAGCCTAGATCTGGCCAGCTCCGGTCTGGAGGAAGAGCGCGAACAGTACGATATCACACTGAAATTGTTCTACCTGCCCGGCGGATCCAACGATGCTGCTTCTCGCACCACGCAAACACGCGAGGCGATCAACCTTGTGTTGAAGGAGCTTGGTGTGTCCTCCGTCGATTTGCTGATCGTCTCATTCCCTGGTGTCTACTTCGACGAGCAAGAGGACTGCCCGAGCAAGCTCTCGACTCGCGGACCGGTGGAATCCGAGCCGGAAAGCATCGAGAGCAACTTGCAGTCGTGGAAAGCAGTAGAAGCTCTGAAAGAGGAGGGTCTGGTGAACAAGCTGGGTGTTGCCGAGTTCGGCGCAGAGCGTCTCTCCATGTTCTTGGAGGGAACCACCAGGCGCCCCATGGTCGACCAGATCAATCTCCGCGATTGCTGCTCGGTGCCCAAGGACCTGATGGCACTGGCCAAGAGCAAGGGTGTGGAGCTTCTGGTGCACAACGACTGCTCAAACATCCTCCCTCGCGGAACCCTGAGAGAACTTCTCGGCCCTGGCCCTGACGGTGTGGGTATTCTTTCGCCGTCGTCCAAGGCGGGTGACAAGAGAAAATCGCTCCACGGCGAGCCGCAGACAAATGGCGTGAACAGCCAAGACCTTTTGCAAGGCGAAGTCCAGCCTCAATGGGTTGTGAAGTACACTGCTGTTGTCAAGAATCGCGGCATCGTCGAGAACAAAGGCTACTTTGCTTGCGCTAAGCTGGAGAATTGAGAAACGACTATTCCACAATAGGAGGCTTGAGTGCCTTTCGCGCTCTTCGGGACCTCCTTGAGTGATGATAGACACAGCGCATCGACCAAAATTACAGTCATGGAGGCCTGAGGATATTTTGAGACTTGACTTGCCTATGTCTTCGCTGCTGAGTGCATAATCGCCACAAGCCGTCCATCACAGAATTGCATTTCAACAACAAAACTTGACAAAGACTAGAAGCCGAAACAGCTTCTGCGCCACTCCCTGCTGGGTGTAATCAGCCAACGTGTTGATTGACCGTACGATCGACCAAAGCTGCGGCGTCCATGACTGCACATTTGACCTCCATTCGCGCTCGAAGACTTCACATATCGACTGGGCGTAGGATTGACAACCGTTCAATCAGCAGTCACTTCCACGTTCGACGCCGATGCCTTCCTTCTCAACCTTCTCTCGCGCTCTCGCCTGTGCGCATCTATCCAGCTCTCCTCAACCTTACCCTCGATAACTGTGGTCTCCGGCACGACCAGACTGTATGCAAGAAATTTGCAAAACTCGCTCTGCCCGATCTGAGCTTGCAAGCAGCTCCAGCACTGTGAATTGGGAACAACCTGCGGCGGCGCCGGTGGAAGCTGACATTTCTGCCCTCTGGCTAGCGACTCTGTGCAACGAGTGACGATAGCCGCGGTACGTGCATGGCCGCATGAGTGAGCGGTAGCTTGGGTGGTGTGGCACATTTCTTTGGATGAGGGTGGCCTCCGCTGCAAATGCTAGAGGGTGATCAGCCAGGCATTTCTTCAACAAGGGCGGGTTATTGAGTCATCACTCACTGTCGGGTGCGCAGGATTTAGCGTTCTCCAGCTCAATCACCGACCGATATCAGTACCACCTCACGAGGCTGGTTCGGAGTCTCTTTGTTTACGTGAGAAGGGCAGGCAGAGGCAAGAGTGTAGAAACAGTATAGTCGGGCCGCGAGCTCTTATAACTTAGACATGAAAATCTGCTTACACTATTAAAGTCTGATGCCCCGAGAACACTTGAGCCTTCTGCCTAAATCATTCATTCACTAGGTCACGCTGTGCGGGCGGTGGTGACGGCTTCAGAGTCATCGACTTGGATGAATCAGACGGTCACATACTGTCTGTAACCGCTTCAATATCCGCGTGTTTGCGCCTTACTGGCCAAGACCGTTGTTCGAGGCATATGCGCCTAACAATAGTGATATGGGCTTAGCTGGCATACGTAAACCAATCGTAGCATTGTTTCAGTGTTGAGAGATCACGTCCAGATATGTGACCCTGGCCGTTGCAGCGAGAAGATAAGCCATGTACTCACGAATGAGTACGGAAACGCATTGAGCGTGATTGACGGTGCGGTGCTTCTAACATTCCTGTGGCGATAGATATTTATTATACAACAACAGCTTAGACTAGACTAGACTTTGAGCTTGCTGGCTCCATGCTGTGCGCCAGCACAATGCAGCCGTGAAGGGAAAAAAGAGACCCCATGAGATATCCAGCTTCCAATCTACACTAAATACAAAAATCTCACAAGGAAAAAAAAAATCCCACACAATCAAGCACCCTCCCACTTGCCGAACCTCTTCCAATCATCGTACACGCTCCTCAACACCGCGCGCTCGCTGTTGTTCATGCCCGCGCTCAAAGCCTTGACGGCTTCTGGACTCTGCACCTCCATCGCCTCGATGACAGCCCACAAGCCCGGCGTCAGAGCCTCGCGCACACCTTCAGCCAATGTTCCGCCGAGGATCTGCGCGCAGAAACTGTGCAGCAGCGTGGGGACGTACTGGCCGATGTGGGCGCGCGCGCGGCGCGACTCGTCGATCAGGTTGTTGTGTTTGCTCGCGCCCGAGGCGCTGTTGTTGTGTGTGCGCGTGGGCGGATTGCAGAGGAGGGTTAGCAGGCGGGTGTATGCGCGTGCGTGGCGTGGGGAGAGAATCCTGCGGTCTGAGTTTGCGGTGGGCTTCGTCGGGACGAAGAGGCGGGTTTGGAGAGATTGGAGGGTGGAGGTGAGGAGGTGGAAGCGGCCTTGCAGACGAGCGCGGTGGTGGAGGAGAAGGGCTGAGAGGATGGAGCAGAGGTCGAGGTAGACGAGGCGCTCTGCTGGTGAGGAGCGGGCGAGGCCTTGGATGGCTTGGAGGGTTGCTTCTGTGAGATGTTGGTTGAGGATGAAGGGTTTGTCGCGGATGATGGTTAGGAGACATGCGATGGCGGCGGTGTAGGTGGCGAAGTCCTTGGTTTGTCGTAAGGTCTCGAGGAGTCTGAGGTAGAGTGCATGGACACCCTGCTCGTCCTTGGAGATGCTGTCTCGAGACACAGCAGCAAGAGCATTTTGCAGGATCACGATGCCTTGGGTGGAAGCATCTTGCGCACTCGGGATAACCTTCTTGAGGACAGACAGCTGCTCAGACGTTTGCGATTCCTTGGCTATGCGTTTTAGCTCCTCAATCAATAGCTGTCGATCTTTGGGTGAGATGCTGGACCCAAGAAGGACTTCGCCTAACGAAGTGCAGGCCTCAAATCCGCTAATATGAGCAAGCAGTCTGAAAGCCGGGACCAGAAGATAATTCGTGTCGCTAGACGTGCTTTCTGTTGTTGTGTCGCCACCAGAAGATTTGGCCAGAATTTTGTTGCATAATTTGACAAGTGCCTTGTCTTCCGTGGCCAGTTCTTTTCCGAGGAAGCCAGATTTGCGGAAGCAGACGAGTAGCTCAACCAAGACTTTCGACGACACAATGGTCTGCTCCATATCTTCATGCTTCTTGAGTGCTTTGACGGAGCTTTGGGCGTCCTTGAGGAGACGCTCTGAGAATGCTCTAAGTGGTGCAGTGACATCGCCGGCAAGTTGGGAGAACACACTCTTGCCAACACCGCTGTCAGTCAGCTGCACGATGGCCTTTATCATTACTAGGCGTCCATAAGATGCCGTGCTCATGTCTTCCGTCGATTCCATTTCCTTGACTGCCCTCGTGACAAGAGCCTGCAGCACTGTCCGGGATCGTTCTTGGTCTTGTGTCGCAAGCAGATACGTGCACAGCAAGCGCGTCAGCTCTTCAAGCATTGCCAGCATAATGACTTTCGAAGTAG
Organism: Cladosporium sp. BSL10; assembly: GCA_001553865.1. Lineage (NCBI taxonomy): Eukaryota > Fungi > Ascomycota > Dothideomycetes > Cladosporiales > Cladosporiaceae > Cladosporium > Cladosporium sp. BSL10. Next base: position 12,416 of record LJJI01000066.1, read on the forward strand.
CCTTCCCTGCTGCAGACTTCTTTTCCTTGCCGGATCTCGATTTCTTGGAAGGAGAGGGACCGCTGCACAAGTTCCAAATGTTAGAGGCATCGGTGCACAGATTGGCAGACGCATTTGGGAGTTGCATGAGTCTGATCATCACAGCGTAGCGCTTTGTGAGGCGCGCTTCGGTCCCTGAGCTGTAGTCGAGTCCGGTCGCCCAGTTGAGTATGCGCTCACGCTGTCCGCGAGCCAGTGTAGAAGCGGGAGTCTGCAGTAGCAAGTCGAGCACTGTGTCCTCGTCCGAGCCAGTGGCCTTCAGTACAGCCGCGACGACTTCGTCAGCGAGTTTTGTGTTGGAAGAAGCGGCTGCAGTGTTGACAAATGCTGCAAGTTCTTGATATTGTGATGTGCTTTCGGTCTGGACGGATGATGAGCCAATGGCAGAGGTCACGAATTTCTCGATCATGTTGTGCCTGTCTTCTTTTCCGAGATTGAGCAATTGGTCGGGGAAAGCCAGGAACACAGGGGAGATGGTGTCTGTAGTGGCTTTTGCAAGGCGTGAAACAAGGCTTGAGGCCAGATCATGACATCCTTCATAGCTCTGGAGGTAGGCACAGAGAAGACCGACAAAGGTCTCGGCCAGATCAACTCCCTTGCCAGAGGCACTTGCTTTCATGATACGTTCAACTGCCTTGTGCGAAAGCAATGACCGTGCTTCTGTCAAAACGAGATCTCTATCCGTCTGTTTAGCTGCCCACATAGGGAACCAGAGCTTGAACGAAAGACTGAGCAGATTCCAGACCTCGGTCGGGACAGCCTTGACTTTTGAGCTTTCTACAAGAACCAAGAGAGCTTCGAACAGATCACCAACACGTTTTTGCAACTTCTGTATCAGCTCATCACTCCTGGCGCCCTTGAGCAAAGCATGAAGTGACACGGCGCCCGCTCTCTGTGATTTGGGAGTGGAGTCTTCTTTGCTTGAGTTCTCGCCAGAAAATTCGATGGCACTACGCAGGGTGTCGAAGAGCTGTTCAATTTGATCCATAGTTAGGTGTACTTCCAGCAGCTCTGCTAATAGGTCATCAAGCTGGGTCCAAACGGTCCAGGTCTTCGAATCCTCGATCGTCTGCAATTCTTGCTGCCATCGCAAGACGAAGTTCTCCAACTTGCGGCTGGTCGCAAAGGCGCGCATGACAGGCTTGGTGATCGATTCGGTCAATAGAGTCTCCTCGTCTACGTTGCTGATTGATCCTTTCTTCGCGATCTGGGTCAAGGCAGGGAAAAGCTGGTCTGCCATAACAGTATCCACAAAGACCGTGGCATCCAGAGCTACGACTTCTGAGATCATTGCAAAGTCAATGGAGCTTGCCTTCTTTGGTTGGGCAAGGCCGCTGTAACGCTGTACAAGATCCTTCAACGTCGTGCCCGGTAGCGATGCACGCATGCCAACAATCTGGAGCATCCCGGACAATGCCCTCTGGCTGACGAGTTTTCCGTCCACATCGAGGCATGCCAGAAGTTCCTGGAAAATATGCTCCACCCAAGGTCGTTCCTTGCTGCGTTGTCGAGAAGTGGTCATTGGTACACAACGCAGGGCAACGTCGAGCAGTTTCGGTAAAGATTCGCACAGCTCCTCTTGGGGACCGTCTGCGGTTACAATCGCTGACTTGACGTTAGAGAGTTTTCCAGCGAGCTCAGATATTGTGTCCTCAGAGACGTCCTTTTCAATGGACTGGAAAAATGCCGAGCGTGCAGGCAAAAAGACATGCCTGGCGATGAGGATTTCCACGTCGTGGGCAACATCGGCGTCCGTAGCAACTCCCTTCTTGGAGCCTCGCCTTCGCTTGTTTGAGCCAGAAGAAGCGGATGCGTTAAGTTGTTGGAGTAGCAACGAGCATGAAACCAGACAATTGTTTGCGAACGCGTCGTTGTCAGAAGCATTAGGTTTGCGCGCAGTCCAGAGACGCACAGCAGGTAGTGCCAATCGAATGTTGTCGTTCGAAGTGTTTTCGGAAACATCAGCGCCGTTGATTAATGTAGACACGCGATTCGTCCAGACGCCAAGCAGTGCAGCAGCAGAAGCACCATCTGTGCTGAGCAATTGCTTTACCACAGCACCGTCGCTTCCGGATGAGATTTCCTCGAGAGTTTCGATTGCTTTGGTGATGGCATCCAGTAGCTTTGCAAGTTTCTTGCCTTCCAGATTTTGCATTGACGTCCTTGCGGTGTCCAAGAGGTGAAAACGGGCGAGCAGAATGCCCATTTTCTGAGGAGCGACCAAGCGAAAACAATGCTCCAATAATGTCCAGGCTTCCGCGTTTGATGCCGCCTTTGCATCGCTCTGTATCTTGGCCGTGAGCCATTTGATGATCATCTCTGCTCTGTGGCCATGATTGCAGTATTCGTTCGCAGTCTTGAGTTGCGATTTGAGATCCGGGAGAGAGTCCAGTGTCTTGAGCCGCTGCAATGATGGCTCAGTGACATGCTGAGCATTCACATCCACCATCTCCAAATCTTTGCCACCCATGTCGAGTGGTGTTGTGGCGCAAAAACGGCTGTGAGGCCGAACGATAATGGTCCCAGAATCTTTAGATGCGGCCTTAACTTTTTGATATTGCGGCACGTGCACTTTCGCGGACGGGATCGGCTTGATTCCGAAAGCAGCTCCCAGCCAGCATTGGAGACGACGAGCTCCCAACAGCGATCACATTGCAATTGACGACTCTCTCTCTTGATTCTACATCCCCCCTAGATTACCTTCACAATGGCCGACTCCAACTCCAACGCACCCATCACCGCTGCCGCCGTCCGCCCCAACAGGCCCATGAGCGAGGCTCTTTTGAACGAGAAGGTAGGAATCGCGCATGGAGACTTGCAAGAGGAGGAATTCAGGCGCCACAAATACACAAGGACGCGACCGGAGAACAATGGCTAATATGCGATCTTGCAGTGGGACCACTGCCTCAGCACCCTCCTCATCCGCAGCACCCTCGGCGCGTCTTTCGGTGTGATCTTCTCTGTTCTGCTCTTCAAGCGCAGGTCGTGGCCGGTGTTCACAGGTCTTGGTTTCGGTGCCGGCAGGGCTTGGGAGGAGTGCGACTCTGTAAGTCATGCGGGATCCTTGGAGAGGTAGCGACACGGTTCGGCGACTCTATACGCGGCTGGGCTGTCTAGGGATGTTTCCTACGTCTCCTACGACAGCCAGCGCCGTGGTGTTATTGCTCCCTGCTAGGCTGCTTCTCTATTGATTGATACTAATAAACTGTGTACAGAGCTTCAAGCGCGCATCTGCCACCTCCCGCAACGGCCTTCGCACTTTCCCCGGCTCCTCTTCTTCCGCCTAAACGACCAGCAACACGTACGATAAGATCAGAGCAGTCAGAGAAATTGGTATTTGAGCTACGATGGTCAGAGACACCTCGAGTCTAGAAGGTCGGCTTCGGCGCCGCGAGCCAGCAAACGTCTGCTGGACAGTGTACATATAATGGTGGTGTACTACGAGCTTCGAATATGCAACAGACATGCAAACTTTATTTTATGGTTTAAGATGGAGTATTGATTTCTCACTGGATATGGATTGAGCGTTATCTTCCAGTCAGGTCTGAAGAGAGCGAGTCCGTTGGAATGACGGTCATGTGCGAATTCTGTGAGTATCCTTTCAGAGACGCTCTGGATTTCGGTTGTCTATGGTGTATGAAGCGCGGCAGGCCTTGGTATTCTAGACCACATTCTAGAGATCTCACAAACATCGTTCGTTACAGTTGATGTGATGGCTTGAATGGCAAGCCTTCGAGGCTCGAGAAGCATTACGGTATACATCCTTCACAAGTGCTCTTCAACGACAAACTCAGCATATTGCAAGTCAGCGCGACTCTGCGCGTATGATTTAGCACGCATGTCAGCGGTGGCAGGAAGCCATCTTGTTTACCTGTGTGATGGTTTGAGCACGATTGCGGTTAAGAGACTTCCTCAACAGATGTACTGTTCTCCATCCAGCACTTTGCGTCTTTTGACACGTGAGCCATCGCTTCCGCTGCCAGATGTTAAAGGATATCGCTCACCAGTATTGACGAGGCGAATGTTGAAGCGATCAAGCAGATGGTCACCATCAGTGCCCGGTATCATGGTCTCTCGTAGTTCTGCAAGCCTGCTTTTGACCTGACCTTCCGACTTTTGTTTGTTGCAATTCAAAGCTCAGGCATTCCGTGCGCTCTAGAACAACCAAAACCCGGAACCTTTATCAAGACTTACTTATGAATTCTCGTGCTTTGAACTGGCGAATACGATGCTAGACATACTTCGATATGGCGACCACCAGACCTTGGCGTGCTGAAGTCGATCTGCGACATGTTCAAAGCAATTCTGTTCCATCACAAATATATGCTATGTATACGTCGAGCTTGTTGTCCAGCAAGCAATCCGTGTAAGATAGACGTGGTGGCTCATTTGGAATGTTTCAAGGGCGACTGAACGAAAAACCGTGTGGCGGCCCCAATGATAGAGAAATAGTTCTTGCAATTCCCCTGGGCTACGAGAGTTGTACCAAGCTGATGATCGGTTCAGAGCATCTATTTACTGGCATTGGTAGCACCGCACGAAGTCAATTGGATCAGGGTATATATACAGCGTAGCCCCAAATTGTTCCATGAAATAGGTCGGCTGGCCCAATGGCAAGGCGCTTGACTACGAATCAAGAGATTGCAGGTTCGATCCCTGCGTCGATCACATCATTAGGCTCGCATCTCGCGAGCTGTGTCTTTTGCTTTTTTGCTTGTTCTATGGAGTTAATACCTTTCAATTCATCTTGTCCTTGATGTACAGCATCTTCAGATCACCCATAACTCCAACATAATCTTCGGCTGTCATCTCCCAGCGAGATCTCCCATTTACTAACTGTGTAAGAAATTGGATCAACAGCGTTCCATCCCACTCAACACCCGCCGGTTTTCGAACAACGGTGATCCATTGCCACTTGTCGCTCACGATCCAGCAATCCGCGCGTGGGTCGTGTCGGAGATACACGCCTATTGCGCCAGATGATAGAGAGTGGTCGTTCGTCGCCGTGACATATCTCATCCACAGTGCCAGACGACCAAGCTTAGACAGGTGAGGCTGGCTATAGTGCAGCCAGCGATGTGCATCCTCAGCTTTCTCGCCTTCGGTGTGGATGATGAACTCGTTGCAGTCGTAGTACAAGGGTAAAGCTTCACGGCGGACCTGCCGGCTGACTCTGGCGATGGGCGGTTGGCAAGCCTCTTCGTAGCTTTCTTTTTGAAATCTGTCGAGACGGAAGGTGACGGTGGGTTTTTCTGAGGTTACGGCAAAGGAGAATATGTGTTCCCGTAGTTCCGCGGGCAAGTCGAGGAGGCGAGATCTGGGTGGCTTTATTGAGAAGAGGTCCATGGTGTTGTGCTCTGTGCTACGTCGACGAAAGCACCAGATGATTACGATTTGCAGTTGATGCAGTGTCAAAGTATCTAGATGGCGGGTGCTGTTGATTTTGATGAATAGGATAGATGAAGTATTGGACGACGTCAGACGCGGGTGACGGAGGAGCGCTGAGGGAAGACGGTATTGACTTCACGTAGCTGCCAAGCTTGTTTGCCGCATGAGATATCTTTATCTCAACGGATCAGATCGATGCTTGATGTATATGTATGTAATAATGTGCCCTTGGCTGTATGCTGAAGCAAAAATGCGAGCTGCCAACGAACGCATTCAGACCGCCTCACCCGCCGATGCCGGAAAGAGCTAGATGTCCTGCGCCTTTGGCTGAGGTGAGACAAGCACAGTGCATGAAAGGATGTTGGATTCGGGTGAGTGGCATTCTCGTGTGCTGTCCTTACATACTCGTGTTAAGAATCGCTTGCTGATAGTCAAGCAGTAGTTTCTCTTGCTCATGCGTTGCAGGTGTCACATGTCTGGATGTGCGGGTGTGGAAAGCAGTAATGATGAGTGGGAGAACGATCCTTACCCATCCATACTTGATGATGGTAGTATCGGTATAGAAAGCTACTTGTGGTTCACTGCTGATGTCTTGGTCGGGAAGTTTTCATATTTCAGTACTGATGCATAATGGTGACAGTGTGGTGAGCCCGAGAACACGTACGCAGATTTCATGTACGACGAATGGCTCTAGGGTTCGGGTTGGGGATGTTTGACACGATGATTTAATGTATCTTTTATGGTAATTCCATTAATTCTTTGGCATTTGACAATCAAATGATACTAAAACATAAATCGGCTTGTCTCTTCTGGCTCCTGTCAAACGCAGGCTTTTGTAGAACCTCCATGCGAACCACAATCCACAGATATCGTTCCTCAGCTCTTCGGCAGCCAGGAGCTGTCGTTCTTATGTACGTTACCCGCCCATTTGGTCCCGAGAATACCTCACTCATTTCGGCGCTGTCCCATCAGATATATTCTATGCTATCATCTTACTATAGATCTATTTGTTAGGTATTGCATCAACAGTAAGTCCACATTGACCCGACGTCGCTCGGTGGGGTAAATTTTGAGCCTTATGAACGCCAGAATTTTCTGTTGATTCATCCAACCTCAATCCGATATGGTCTAGTGGCTAGGACATCACGCTTTCACGTGACTTCAAGAGTCTCGTTGAGCCGTGGGAGCCGGGGTTCAATTCCCCGTATCGGAGATATCGAACAATACTACAATTTTTTGCGCAGTTGTGCACAAATCGAGTTTTTGACCTCCAGCTATTCCAGGTCTGATGCCCGTCTCTAACCTCATTCTATTGATGATGAGAAGTGGCCCAGATAAGGGGTCATCGATCTAGTATCAATAGAGCGATCTCAGGAATGACTCGATCATCTTTGCCCTTGCAACCAGACAACCTTGTCCGCTATGTCAGTATGCGCAGACCGACAGATATGGTCTTTTTGAGCGCTCGATTCCACCTCGGGGGCACGAGTGAAACTCTAAGCTATTACAAACTTGACTGAGGAGAGTTGTCCTCGAGGCCCCTCAACCTGCTGTCTTGACCATAACATCTCACTTGCATGTACAAGCCAGCCGGACTCGATTCATAACGTACGACCTGCGTTTCTATGCTTCTTCGGGCGATGGGCAAGCACGTTGAGCGAGGGCAGCTGCCCCCATCATGATCACTACTTGTGACACACTCCATGGAAAATGAGGCGTAGGAGACAGCCGTGGCTCGGCCCTTGCGCACTGGGATTTTATTGAACACGCTTATGTAAATCTATAGCCTCAAATTTCTATCAGAGCATTTTAACTACTGCATATACATCAATATTGAATCGCTACCGCTCGCGCCCATCCCAGCCCCTTCGCCGCAAAATCGGAGCTGACGTCCGTGCCAAGACTCAGCCCTGCCAAATGAGAAAGGTGCACGACTCGTCCATGATGGATCTCAATCAAACGCATATACGTACGCTCCCTCATAGTTATTTTCATGCGCCACAGACTGAGATACTAGGGCACAAGAAGGTATTGTGTTAGTGTTGGTGCCTTTAGCCGAACCAATGTGCACTTCCCGCGAATATCGTCGACGGGAAGCCTTGAACGCGTCACTCATGCCAGCCCGCGATGAATTGATTTTCAACCTTCTCAGCGCTAACAGATTGGGCACAATGAATGCGCTCGCTTGCGCTACGGAGGTAAGAGGAAGCACCCTAGCAAGCCCCAAATGCGACAGGTTCGGTACATGGTGGTACGATCTGATAAACCGAGCACTAGTCATCCATTTCAACGTCCGAGCTCTCTAGTCTGTGTCGCGCGTCTTTACAGGAGCTGACGTATACTTCGCGAAACTAGTCCAGGGAGAACTGCTCCTAGGACGACAACCACAAACACTTCAGCTGGAATAGCAAGCATGCTGTGACGATTGGGCAAGGCCATCATACCTGACATTCTCTTCTGCACCCAAGACTTCAGGTGGAGGAGAGCGGCTCCCAAGCTCGGACACTTCCGACATTGTCCAAGAACAGGTAGTCCGACTTGCCGGCTGGGCTGAAGCAACTACTTCCAGCGTCGTGGATCTTTATCTACAAGACCCCACCCCTAACTATTCTGATTGGCAGCGCATCACTCCAGCGGAGTCCGGCAAACTCGGGAGCACAACCGTGACCCTCCTGTAGGGATGACGGACAACCCTTAGCACGTTTGGGGGCTTGGAGTCGATATCGCAAAGGCTTGCGCGCGCCTACGCTCTCATTGTATTCGTCACCCTGCGGACGTGGTGCTTGCGGGGTGGAGGCGTGTCCCCTATCGCCTTTCTGCTGCTTGTCTCCAGGTAGGGCTGTACAGAGTATGGCGATATCAACTTCTACGATGGTGTGATTGCTTTTTCCTACGTCTCTCTTAGTCGCGATGCATTTCTTCTCTTCTACTTCAATTGCCATCTTGGCTTGGATAACTCTATGTCTAGCTGATCAACAGGCCTTTGTCAATGATGCAAGGTACAACAAGGGCGATTATGGCCACTACCCCCATCAAACGTTCTTCAGCAGAGCAGGTATTGAGGCACCCCGACCGAACTTCATGAAGCCCTTCACCAATTGTGACGATGGCTCATATCTCTTCGTATCGTTACGCGGCAATTACGCTGAGGCTAAGCCGTACATACTTGATGCCGCCGGGAACCTCGTCTGGACGTTTGACCACTATGCGGGCGAAGTCTACAACCTGCAGGTCCAGGAATACAAGGGCCAGCCATACATCACCTACTGGGCTGGAGACGACTCCGTCGGTGGCCATGGCGCGGGAAAGTACCACATGCTCGACCAGCATTACGAGGAGTTCAAGCAAATCGAAGCCGCCAACGGCTTGGACGCTGACCTCCATGACTTCCGGATCACTCCAGACAACACCGCCTTGATCACCGTTTACGAAATCATCGAGGCTGATCTTTCCAGCATCAATGACTCACTGGCCAAAGGCGAAATCTGGGACTCACTATTCCAAGAAATTGACCTCGAAACCGGCGAAGCACTTTTCCAATGGCGTGCATCTGATCATATCGACTGGGACGAAGCCTACCTTGACATGAACAAGCAAGCGGATGGCAGCAAAGGCAGGCCCTGGGACTTCTATCACATCAACACCGTCGACAAGGATCCTGCAGGCAATTACCTCGTATCCGGCCGCTTCACACGAAGCATCATCTACATCAACGGCACTTCTGGTGAGATCATCTGGCGCTTGGGTGGCAAGCGTAATGACTTCAAGGACCTCTCAAAGGGAGCAGCGACGAAATTTGCTGGCCAGCACGATGCACACTGGACTGACTCCTACAACTCAATCACGTTCTTCGACAACCGGGCCGACTGGTTCACTCAAATAGACAGCAAATCTGCCGGCGCCAAATTGAAGCTCAACACCTCATCCGCCCTTGATAAACCGACGGCTGAGCTCGTGCAAACGTACATCCATCCGGACAAGATCTTGAGCATCTCGCAAGGCTCTATGCAAACCCTCCCATCCGGCAATATGCTCGTCGGCTACGGTTTCAACGGCGTTGCGACCGAGTTTTCACCCTCTGGAAAAGTGCTGTGTGACGTTTACTTCGAAGCGTCCGCATATATTGGCACGGGAGATGTGCAAAGCTACCGCGCTTACAAAAATCACTGGACTGGCCTGCCTACTACGCCTGTCGATCTTGCTTTGCATGATGGAATTTTCTACGTCTCGTGGCTAGGAGCTACCGAAGTCAGAGAATGGGTCTTGCGAAGTGGTTTCTCCGACGACGAAGAGTGGATTGACATCGCGCGCTTCCGTAAGGATGGTTTCGAAACGCACTACACTCTCCCAGCGGAGCAACGGATCAAGCGCTGGGTGAAGGCTTACGCACTCGGAGACAATGGGCAAGAGCTCGGATCGAGTGAGAGTTTGGACGTCGCTGATCAAATCACGATGTGGTATGTACACGGACCTGTGGAGGACAAGGTAGAAGACGACGCAGAAGATGAAGACCCCGAGAGTGAAGGTCCCGTTGATGGATATTATAGCGCTGCTGGTGCTGCTATGGCGGTGATTGGGCTGTGCGGAATGCTTGTCCTTCTTGGTGTGCTGGCGTATCTGCCAAGTTGGAGAGCAAAGATGGGGAGGAACGGCGCCAGCGACATCTTCGCGAATACTCCAGGTGACGAAGAGCAGTCCCCATTCCTGCAATCGCAGATGGGGGAACATGCGGAAACCGAGGTTGGCGATGCACGAAATTTTGCCTGGCGATCGAGGGCTGAGCCATAGGACGCTTCAACTATCTTCGTATCTCCCAATATTGACTTTCTTATTTCGTCCTTTCCACGAGGATTACTACCATCGTTTGCAGGTTTCTCAAATCGACTACAGCTCAACTGCTATTGGAAGCCTCACCGATTGCCAAATTCTAGAGATGTTTACTAGCGGTCTTCCTGCTGATGCACCATGCACAGTCTTACTGGCCAAGCAATGCGCTCCAGTGAGGGCGTCTTCTTCGAAACGTACATCTCGATCATTGACGAATGCTATGTATTTTAGCTCAATTAGATGATCAGCGCACATCAATCCCCATGGGTCTACACACTCGCCTTACATGACTCCCTTTGCTGTTTCTGTCAGGAATGGACACTGAGATAAAACTCTAATGCCAATGAGATAGTGGTGTGAGCATACGAGCAACAAAGCAATAGCTGTGTAACTACTATCTAACATACTGATGTGGATATCGTAATTTTCAGTGAAACGCTGCAATGCTTGTCATTACTACCTAGGATCTGCAGGCTAATCTACTCGGTGCTGAGCCTCGCTGTAATCTCCTCCATCCGACAGTCTGCCCGAAATTAGAAGTGATCAACTGATCCTAGTACTGTGCTTTGCTGAAATCAAGAAGTCTGATGCTTTCCTGGAGCTGGAATGTTTCGAAGTAGCGATGTAACTTCGTTTTGCGGGGACCCAATGTGTCAGGCACGAGTCAAGGTGTAAAACCATCGTACGCTCTCCCGCTTCAAAGCCACGAGGACCTACTCGTCCGAGGTATCTTCCATGACCTCGTCCTCGTCAGCTTCAACGTCCTCGTCCATGCCATCCTCAGTGTCCTCAATCATTCGGTCCTCGATATCGTCCTCTGTGTCTTCCTCCGTGTCGTCTCCCTCGTCCTCGTCGGTATCCTGGTCGATGTCATCGCCACGCGAGATGCAGGTACCAGTGCTGCTGGTAACGAAGTGACTGGAACCCTTGTCCCACATTTCCACAGTATGGCTAGCGATGCAGTCACCAGCAGCAAAGTCAGCAGGTGTACTAGGGATTTCGACAAGCGTTTCGAGACGCTTCGGGGGTCCACGCTTCGGGTATCGGCGCTGTGCCACTCGGATCTTGCCGTCTGCTTTCCAAGGAAACAAGTAGTTGTGCCTCATGAGATGCAGAGTAAGTACCAGCTTGCCATTGACCTCGCTCATCTCGATCCAGGTCTTGACTTCGTAATGCTTGCCACTTATGCCGTGACGATCGACTGCTGTGAATCCATGTTGCTCAAGATCCGCAATGTCTGCCCACGAAAGAGGAAAGGCGCGGATCCCTTTGCGAAGCTTGCCCGAATGATCTCTTGAAGGAGAGGAGTCTGGGTAGAATTTTTTGCTCCAGAAGAGTTCCATCTCGAGTCGGCCGAGGGGCCCAGCTTTGACATGGTAGGTTACGGGAATAAGTCGCTGATTGGAGATGGCACCGTTGAAATATTGCATGAGACATCTGAGTTGCCCAGGTACTATCTTTACCCTGTCGTTCCACTTGGAAGTTTGATGGTAAGCATCCCCATGATCCTTCTGACTGTAGATTTCGTCCAGGCCCAGATAGAAGTTCATGCGACTAGGGAGGGAATCTTCCTGGAAGATGTGATGCTTGAGAGCGCCTTGAGCGCAAGGAAGTCTCGCTTCTGGGCAGTAGATCGGGCAATCGGGCCATTTCTCCTTGATAACCTTTGCCATCGCCTCGCGGAAGATCTCGCTGTTGATGCCGCCACCTGAAAAGTACGCACAGGCGAGATCAAGGTGCAGTTCGTGCTTCGCAGCCCATCTGAAGATATGAGCAATGTGTGTCCTGAGCAGCTGCACAGCCTCGTGCGTCCAAGCTTTGTACCATCCACCGATCAATTCATCCGGGATGACTATTGTGGCTGTAGGGACTTCAGCGTCTTTGTCGTCAACGATATTCAGGACATGGGCACGTCTGTCGTTCGGGAACTCCTCTTTGACACGATCGAATTGGTCAGAGGCCTGCCTCAAGATCTCTCGCTTTGTTGTGCTCATGGCTGTGCTGAGCTCGTCTATGTTGCCTACGCCTAGGCAACTGCCGCTCTTAATGTGGTGCAGGAGCTGGTGGTTGAGCATTTGGGAGCCCGCGGCACTTCCTGAGCATTTTCCGACTCAGGACAGCACCATGTCTTGGCTGTCAGAAGGCATTTGGTCGAGTTTAACCACCGAGATGTCAAGTGTGCCAGACCCGCAGTCCAGGTTCAGTGAGCATTGACCGACCTTGATGCGTCGCCACGACAAGATCTCTTCCGTAGAAATGATGGCAGAGCACAGAGGCTCCTCGCGGAGCTCAGCTTTCGCAAATCCTGCGTTCCTTGCGGCGTTGCGCATAACACCCCTCTGATCGTCCTCCCACATTGCAGGCACGGTCATCTGTACTTCAACTTGGATTTGATCGAAGTAGGCGGCGATGTCGTCAACGTCAAGGTCTTTTTCCTGAGACTTGAAGTAGTCTCGTACACCTTGAAGAACCAATTTCAGTAGATCTGTGTAACAGTCCTGGAGCTTTCCACGATCCTTCTTGGTGCCGAGAACTTCTTTGGTATAGGAAACCTCCACGAAGTCGTCAAAGCGTGGATGTAGTGCCAGTTTGAGGAACTCGAGGACGTGGCTTTGGAGGTCCTGACGATCACGAAGTATCTTGGAGACATCCTTACCGAAAATGAGGAGACCGTTGTCCAGGTGGAGGGCGATTTGTTTGAGGTCAGGGTCGATCCCGCTCTCGGCGTTGCTCAGATGGACGATGCGGATAGGAGTGTTTTTCGAAGTTGCGCTATCGTCATGAAAATGCTGAGCAGCGATTCCCATGTACTTCGTGCCGGGATCTAGGCCAACGACAATTCGCGGCGGCATTGTGAAACGACTGCGAGGATGGATGTTGTGTACGGCTTGGTGTTGCGACAGGAAGGCGCGGATGGGGCGAGCAAGTTTGTTGGCGAGGTTGCTCATGGCGGCGAAATCACGAGTCACTGCGACCGAAGTACACAGCTGGCGCCTGGTTGCTGTGCGTCATGTGAAAGTGGCACGGATGTCCAATCATAAGTGCCTTCACTTGCGCTGCTCGTACCGCACATCAGCCTGTGATCACGGAGTTTCGACAGGCCGTTGAGAAGGTGAAACTTCGAGGTCTTTCACTGGTGGTATGCTTCTTTTGTTGCCTGTCCTCTGTAGCTCTCGCATTCTAATCATTGAAGTACTGCTGAACTCGAACACTGTCTCGCTGGCAGACACTTGTTCTCTTGATCCGATCCGACAGCGTCAGCATGATGACCACCAGGTACCTACTAGAGCTTGATTAGCTTCTCGCCGACAAGTATTGTTCTACCAGTATACATCCTGAACAGTATCAACTTTCTGCTATTGAGTGCAAGTAGAGCTTGATTGGCATCTTGCTAGTAAATATGATTGATCATGATCTGCATTGACCAGTACTAGATAATCGACCAGCATGGCACTATTAGTGTCCGACAGCTTCCTCTCAGGGAAGTCCCCTCGATGCAGGTCCTCCGTACGACAACATTTGCATGGGCATCGAGATGTAAAGTAGCTTGTTGACTTGTGAGTAGGTGTGGTAAATGCTGTAGAGATCAGAGAAACTTCGGGCTTGGTATATAAGTATGACACTTTGCATGGTCACTTAGCAAGAACTAGTTCACTATACTCTCGTTATAAGCCTCTCGAAATAACTTCTGTTTGCCGACCCGCTTCTTCTACTTGAGTAACTCACACCTTCGTTTGCTTGATGTTCGGAGTGGGTACATCGACCAACGAGCTCCCAGTTGTCCCACAATGGGTATAACCATACAATGATATTTGTAGCTACTGGTATGTGCTGTAAATCATCAATAGGCGTAGCGGAACCGTGAATCGATGTAAATTCAACATCACTAGATGAAATGAAGGAGTGAGGTTTCCAAACAAACAAACCTAAGCTGCGCCGAAACTTTGACGCTAACCAAATTTGGCGTCCTTTCCACGTTACCACTAGGCTAGAGATATTGAGTTAAGTTCTGCCAGAGAACGACGCCTGGCTTTTCCCATCTCGTTTCGGTACAGAGCGACCTAGAAATGAATTCGTAGGCTCTTTTAGTGGTATCCTTCAATGTTATTTTTACCACCTCCAGTGAATATGACAGTTCGGCGAACAATCGTTTGTAGAAAGCGGAGCATGACGTCAGAGGGGTGTCAACAACATCTCGATTGAAACATACCTTATATGTACCGTTACCGTGGACCACTTTGACATGTAGAGCGAATCTTGTATTTGCTCATTACATGTCCAGTGATTGTAAGCCACGCCGCACTCAGGAAGCATGATTCGATTAGCAAAGATGCCTTTAGTGATGTGTACTGTATATGGACCGCTTTCGGAGCCGCATGCCAGCAAATGTAGACAGCTCTGGATCTTCTGAGCTATGAGCGAGCCGACAGGCATATACAGGTATGCGGCCTCAATCTTTGAAGGAACTTATAGCACCTTCTTTTTGATGTTGTTCTAGATTCACCAGTCACTTGGTCGCCCTTTCACATCAGCGAATCTGCGACCGGCTTGCGATTGGTCAGTGCTACCTTGGCAGCAAATGTTTCCATTGTTGGTTTTGTGATTGTCGCACCGCAGTACTTTAAAAAAGGTTGCTACTGCAACACAAGACTCTCGCATCTGACTACATACGCTCATCAGCCAAGCAACCCGTTTGATCACATTCTTCACCCGCTGCAATCCACATTTGCGCTGCTCGAAATCACACAACTTCATAGCACACACGTATTGAGCAAAACGAATCAGTCCCGAAGACCGAAAACAACAATCTGATCTCCGTTGTTGCTCTCTGCAGTATTGATCGTCACATCTGCCTCATCAGACTCAGGACTCCCACTTCCACACCACCTCACCTGCAGGCTCGCCGAACATCCAAACATACCGTCAGTCATATCTACGCTATTGGCCCACTCTTGAAGCCATGGCAAACACACAGAATACGCAAGCCACGCAGGCCGCATTGTTCTTGATTGACAACACCGGGCCATGTCCCACGGATCAATACTTTCGCGAATTCACAGATGCCACAATCGCACAACACCTGACACGCCACACTTACTACTATCAACATTATGGGAAGCCCGGAGACAAGAATAGGAGGAGAGCCACCGTGAAGTGGTTCCGAGGCACAGTCTTCAGGAATCTGTGGAAGAACACAAAGCCTGAATCTCGACAGAGCGGGAACGTCACCGATGCTCTTTTCCACATGAAGAGTGAATCAATCACAGCGGAAGCTCTGCAGCTGTACGCCTACGACCCTGAAACTTTCTCGGAGAGCGATTTGCCCGGATTTTCAGAGGACGATGGCGACGACCTCGACTCTCAGGAGCAGCCCAAGGCGGATTCCGCCCCGACACCAGAGTTACCTGCTCAAGTCCTATCGTCCAAGAGGAGACTAGAGTCTTCTGATGAACTTCAACAAAATATGGTCAAACGCGCCCGTGTCGAGAGTCGTAACACAAACACAAATCGTCAACATGTGGAAACCCCATCCCTCATCGAGGGCAACGTCGCAAGCAAAGTCCCCGAGGGTCCATCTTCACAGGTGCCAGGTTTGCCACAAGAGCTGCCTCCTGCGCCAGTGCGCAACAAGAGAAGGCCGGAGCCATCGGATGAACTAGAACAACATGCGGCAAAGCGACCTCGCAAACATACTGCAATCGCCTCCACGGAACGGGAGGAAGGGCAACGCAAGCTGCTGCGCTGTAAGCGTTGTGTCCAGATGAAGAAGGGCGTTTGCGACCGCCAGCGACCGTGCAATGACTGCAAGGCTGCCGGAATTGACATTGCAGGCTGCACGGGTGAAGAGCAGGGTATTGAGGAAAAGACGGGATCTCACCTCGCCCCAAGCACAGACAGTAACACCACTGCTTCAGAGAGTAAAGGCGCAGCCCAGCGCGGTGACATGCGCCCCGGCCTGGATACACCACAAGGAGCGAAAGATATGGGCTCTGACGAAGTCGAAGTCCCGACAGCATTCAACCATACAACAGCAAGCCTGGGAAAGAGGAAGCGTGAGATGAACGACAATGGTATCGATGCTGGTTTGATTGAAACACAGGCGTCACGTGTGTCAGGTCAGCCCGCCATGCGGAAGCGTCAAGCTACAGAGTCCTCTATCGATGTCAGTGATCCTGATGGAGAAGCTATACCTCCGGCACCGATGCCCAAAAGCCCAACTTTATGTGCATCGAACGTCACCAATGGCAAGAATGCCAAAGACACCGAGAGTTCAGCTGTACTTGAATCATTCAACACTGCTCCAAATCGTCAAAACCACAAACGTCCGGTGAACTGGGCCGACGTCTCGCCGCTCGACAAGCAAATGAAGAAGATAAGATAGCGTATTGAAGAAGCGATACCTGAAATCAGTGCTTGTATCGGAAAGATACAAAGCTCCATCTGCCCTGTCGATTTAGAACCGACTGAGCAGCTGGACACTCTCTATGAGAGATGCTGGGGCCCGGACTGGAAAAAGAAGACTACAGAGTACATCGAATTCGGATCATTCAGGATCTTTATCACCACCGCGACTCTAATTTCTGGTTTTCTGTACAACAAGATCCTGAATCGACAAGCATACGACAAGGAAGCCGATCAAAGCTTTCTCAAGCAACTTCGGGCGAGTGGACCGACCGGTGAAGCATACCTACAGATTTTTGATCGTCTGAAGACAGGTAACCTTTCTCGAGCAGGCCTTTTGTGACAGATAGCTGACATTCTCCAGAAGTTGACATTCCTGAAGCCGCACGTTCCATTGCAAGGAACAAGGCCCGCGTTATGTTGTCACAAGATGACGCCACTGTTCAGTTACAGCTACAAGCGGAAGCAGAAGCACTCACGAAAGAATTCTGGAACACCGCATTGCCGCACTTCCGCAGTTACTTTACAATCGCAAAATGCTATCGGTTATCATCAGGAAAATCAGAGGATGATTTGTTTAAGGTCATAGAGTCGGTCATCACGCCGATTATTCAAAGGACCTTGCACCACAAGCTTTACCTCGCAGCTGTCGGCTGCGAGTACGCCTACTTCTGGCCACGTGACGGAGACAAGATGAACGACTATGAGATGGACGAGTTCGGTTTCTTCGCGAACGGTGATCTGGTCATGTACACCGTTTTCCCAGGTCTCAGACTCACTTTGCCCGGCAGTAACTATAATGCGCCCAACCCTGTGCTTCACGCATCGGTCACAACCAAGCGCAGCAAGCGCACCCCTTCCAAAGTTCCATACAAAATGCCGAAGTTCTATGGATTATGAAGAATTGACATGACATCAATGGTGCGAGACGACAAACGCGCAGACACTTGCATACACACCAATATTTCACAGCCTGCTGCGGCTCCCTTGCGACCGAGCTCACCTGTTATACGAATGCTCCTCTCCCCGCTCGATGGAGCAGGCGTCCATGGCTTCGAAAACGCAACCATTTCACAGCCCTACACGGCACCTATGCGATTGAGTTCACTCGGGGAAGACTTATGTGACTTCCGTAATCAAGAGCGACGTTCCAAGTCCAGCCTTGCATAGCTTAGTATGGCTCTTGTGCGGTAGAGCTCCCTTACAATGAAAATATGCTCCCCGGGGGCCAGAAAAGCAATGGCTTCGGCGACGGCGTCCATTCCCACCAACCTTTTGGAAAGCACATCGGACACTGAGCGTGGAAGGAGGGGTTTGAGAAGATTACAGCGGTCCCAGCGAATACGATGAAAATGTTGTTTGCGCTTGTGGTGGAGCTGAAGCTGGACTTGGGCTAGATAGACCTAACAAAACGAGCTTGTTTTACTTCTGGACATTGTGGTGCATCCAGGTGTGATGTTTTCCTTGCTCAGCATTCGCAGCGACTCACAATTGTGCAACGACCACAAAGGCCCCGCCGAGCAGAGGCATACCATAGCTGAGCCAAGCTCTATTGGAAAAAGAGACTTGAACAAGACTGGAACAGGAGACATCTCAATACATGATACTTATGCGCGAAAGTCCTCAAGCCATACCGATATCCTTTGCTGTGACAATCCCCTGCTTCAGCATGAACTCCACCGCTGGCATCGGGTCGGCATAGATCCTCGTCTCCTTCATCTTGATACCTCCACGCCCGCTCTCATCCCTAACATAGACGAATCGGTAAGTGGCCTCGACAACGACATTCCAAGCCTTGCCCTGCGGATCCTTCACCTCCGCCGTGGACCCAGTGCCGTCGAAACCAATGAAGCATTTCGCATGCCCAAACATACACCAGTGGTCGCCCTCCTCCCATGTCAGTAGTTCTGTCGGGTCATGCTTGTGGCCGCCGGAGAATGGGGCGTACTTCTCCGTGAGGGCCTTGATAGCGTCTTGCATGCCGGCGATGCATGTTCCGTCGCTCAACTGCACGCTGAAGTCTGGAGTGAGCCAGTCGCTGGGCGAGCCGGTGGTAAAGGCTCGCGTGCGGTCGAACTCGTAGGTGTACTGTTCCATCCACTCCATCACAGGGTGGAGGCGGGTTTCATCGTCCCAGCTGCCTTTGTGGATAAAGACTTGTTGAGTTGGGTAGGACATTTTGTCAGTGCTGGTGAAGATGAGCTCAGACAGGGCTGAGAGGTTCACTCTGGGGCAGATACTTATACCTTTCCGTCTGTAACAGCGATCAGGAGACAAGTAAGCAGAAAGTTAACTCTTATGGGTGTGTGTGAAGGTGGCGTTACGTTCGCTGCCCGCAACAGCAATGCTGATGAGAGAAGCCGAATATGCCCACCAATGGTACAGAGACTTAAGGCGTTCTACTTGGTCTGGCGTGACGATAGCGTGAGCAGACGAGATGTCGCTTCAGGCCCCGGTCTGGAACCTTTTGCTCAAGCTCTACGTTAAGGCGCCTCAAAGTCACACCACCACTTAATGAAGCTCGGGAGACTTCACCCTGGAGAGCACGAGGGCGTAAAGATCCAATCGCGTATATGCCACGGCGTTTGTTGCATGTATTGGAGTCTAGTCTCGTGGTAAAAATGTCTATTAGGTTCGACTGCATTGTGAGTTGCATAGGAGCAGGAGAATGGCTGCACGACCCTAACCCTATTTATGTTTTGATAATATCTGGGAGTGCGAAAGGCGATTCCACGCGTAGGACAACAATGATCGGTCTTGCCATCTCACCATCAATCTGAAACTACACCACGTACCTGCACTCGTGACGTTGAGACAATTCTCAAGCTGGATCAAGCACAATATCTCTGTGGAACCAGCCAACCACTTTTCGCACAGCTTTCTCGTCAACATGCCCTCCGTTCCCATCTCCACGCCGGCAAAGGCCAGCAGTGCCGTGCCAAATCCACTGCCAAACATTCTACAGACTCCAGCTGGGCTAGCAATTCTAGAGATTCAAGGCAGCCTCAACTCCACCCTACACACAGAACCCGGCGCCAACCTCCCTGTCGGCAAGCTGGATTTCCCTCTCTACGACGCCAAAGCACCAGCAAGCGACACTGCATGGCAGAAGCGTGTGCATCTCTACGTCGGCAAACACCAGCGACTTACTGGCGAAGTGAAGAAACTGCCTCAAGCAGTCGCGGTCCTTCGCAAAGTGCCTGGCGACTCCGCAGACGGACAAGCGCTGGAGGTCGCTGAGATCATCTACTACAAGGTGCTTTTCGCTTCACGCCCGGAGCCCGTGGGAACCACATCGACCGAATGATACACTACATCAACTTGGATGGTGTCACGTCCTGTGGCGTTCAGTATTCTGCTCGCGTCTTCCGCCACCGCCACCGCCTCACTTGCTGGCTGTAATCACGTCTATGATGGCCCACGGGAGGCGGTCTTGGAGAATCAAACTGCATCTTTCAAGACTACGGCATCAAGAATTCGCGTTGCTTCCAATGCCAGCATCGCCGATGTTCATAAGGAGCGCCGCTGCAGCGGCTGCGCGGTCGTGGCTGATCATTCGGAGGCCATCGCGCACGAGACGAGATTCGAGCACCACTCACGCCTGAAAGTTTTGCCATAGATCACGGTGACCTTGCAAAAAGTCGTCGTAAAAGCCACAAACAAGAAGTGAGCAAGCTGGCAGGCTGAGAAATCTTTCCAGGCCAATGTGAGAGCGCGAGAATAGGGTCAAAGCATAGCTAGCTTTACGAAAGGCCGAGCTTGAGTCGATGATAGACTAAAAGCGTGAGATGTGTTGGAGGATGATTGTCATGTATTGTGGGGCTGCGGTGGAAGAAGGTGGTCCCATAGTATCAAATTCCGATCTCTCGTTACAAGTCCCAGAAACCATTTGATCCTGCGGGCGACGACCGTTACGCTTAAGCCTAAGGGTGGCACCAAACCATGTCATGCATATCACGGCGATGCTAGACGTTGCAGGCCAAATTCTTGGACTCTGGCACGGATTATGCTAGACACTGGTTTGGCTCGAATAAACAATGCTCCTAGAATGTCCAGTGAAGCCACCGCTGTCTCCAACCTGCTCCAAAGTACCAGCAAACCGAGCACAACCTGCAGCATAGCAGTATCCCATGCCATCAGCACAACCACATCGCATATTCAGCGTAGTCGACTGCCGATAGCGCGCGACCACCAGTCCTCCTAGTCGACGTGCAGTCTCCACAAGGTGCGATCAATGTCCGCCTCCTCCATTGTGACAGCTGGATCATCGGTGTTTCCGAATGACCTGCCACGTTCCTCATCGCTCAGATCATCCTCCAGATATGCGTTTGCAATCGCTTCGGCGTCCTGTGCAGTAATTGGCGTCGGCTCTGGCGGATCTGGCACTACTCCCCAAGATGCGAGCAGTTGGTGGCGCATTTGCTCTAGAAGCTCGTTGATCATGCCGTGATCGATTTCCTGTGCCATCTCATGGGTAGCTGGGAAGGTGGCTTGTCCTTCATTCCTTCGGCTCCAGGCTACCATGGCGGGAGATGGCATTGCCGTTTCCAGCAAAGAGTCATCTTCAGCCATGTTGTCACGTTCAGTGGATGGATCGACTGCGTCCACATTGGCGGAAGAAAATGTTGTGTCATCCCTCTCTGTCATGTGCGGCGAGGGAAGATCGACTCCATCCCATGTTTCGTCCAGGTCGAACAGGCCTCGCACGTCCTCCAAAAGATCATCATCGGCCTCGGATTCGTTTGTTGATTCGTCATCATCCTCATCGTATTCGTCATATTCTGCGTTATCGTCGTCTGGGTGGTTGTACCTCGGACAACCGCTCTTGCGAGCCCAGTGTTCGCTGTCTCCATCCGCCTCTTTTCCGCAAATGAAACAGAAGCCCGTCCCGCAAGTGCAGGTGATGTGGTTGCATGCTGCACTGAGCTCGATGCGACGCACGCACAGTCGGTTTGGGCACTGCTGCCATTCCTTGCCACGCTTCAAGCCCACGAAAGCCTGAGCACGTTGCTCGTTGGCAATGGATTTGCCGGTACAGATGTGTTGCAGCGTGGTTGCGGGATCGCTGGAGTAGTCTTCGCAAATCATACACGTGGCGTTCTTGCATTTCTTGCAGCGGCCGAGGACCAGCATGTCTGACTTGCTTGATTTTTGCCGCACGCCAATGAACTCGCCACAACGCTCTTGCGTCGTGCCACATGTGCTGTTGTGCTTCGCGACCACGCGCTCAACCATGTGCTGACAGTAGATGCGCCTGTCGGGTTGGGTCTTGTACTCGACCTCCTTGTGTTTGTAAGTCTCAATGAAATCCTTCGAGATGATATGGCTGAACTCGCTTGGGTGAAGAGGAGTTCCCCACTTCGGCGGGTACTCGTGCTCGAACTTGAGTGCCTTGTCGAACATTTCTCGTACGCATGGAGGACAGACCGGACTGCCGTCGATGTCAGTGCTGGTGTAGTCACGGAAGTCCTCGCAGCATAGCTCGCAGTTCCAGAGGGGAGCCATCTCGAATAAGTGGCTGGCTGCCTAGAAGGCTCATAAGGTTAGATGCGTTTGCTTGATGATGACAGCCGTCAGTTACCTACCTCGGTCGCTTCACAACGTCGTGTCAAGCAGGCGGCCTGCTTCTGATGCTCGATGATGTGGCCACTGGAGGTGGACGGCCGACAGCTCCCGACTCTCGGATTAAAAGCCAAAGGGCGCAATGTCAGTTGGCAAAATAAAAGTAAGGACGCTGCAGGTCGAGCAGCGTTCCAAAGTGAGGATGTTGTGGGATGAGCAGCCTCACCAGTGAACTACACTCTTTTAGGTCGAGCAGAGATCGACGTGCGAAGTCAGAACGTGTGTGTTGCCGACAATGCAATGTCGCGTGCAGGCCGAGATGCAATGGGTCGTATATTGGCCTGATTCGATGCGAGGATGATAACGACAGTGCAAGAGCAGAATCGCCAGGATATCAGTGCGACGTAAAACAGTCAGCAGTCAATCGTCGCTTGTTACTAAAAGTTGCAATGGAAAAGTGCACGCAACAAAATAAAGGTTTCGAGCGTGAGTAAGTAAAGGGAATCCTGCAAGCTGCAAGGCCGCGGTTGCCTGATATGACTTGTGACGCATCACATGCAGCTATCCGCATCCAACCACCGCCATCTTCACATGCGCCAATCGTTTTGCAGCCACTCACCGGTGGAAATAGTGCGGATCAACCATTCGCTTCGTAACGCATCACTGAATTCAGGGTATACGAATAAGATGTGGTCTCATCCAGTCACGGCCAATGCAAAACAAGCTGCGCCTCATACTTCGCCCTGACATTATGCTCCAATCAGAAAGGACTCATGAGAAGTCCTCGCCCTTCTCCTCTATGCTCTCCTTCACTCTCAAAAGAAGAGTGGTCTTCCACTTGTCAAGCTTGGTCAACTGATCGAACTGGAACAACTTGTCGGCAAACTTCTCCTGGTCACCCTCCTCTGCTGATTCAGCCAAATCGACAAGAAGCTGATGCTCCCTTGTCTGCGAGAAGCTCGGGTCGAGCTCGCGGTATGATTCAAGTGCGCGATTGGTCGCAACCATGTCTGTGGATGCGAGGTGGCAGATACCTGCCTTGAGCAGGTACTCCTTCACTGACCACTTCATCAAGTTGTTGTTGATGGCCGATTGTGAGATGCGCTCGTAGTTTGCGATGGACTTGTTGTAGTCACCGTCGAGAGCGGCAAGATCGGCGACCTTGAGGTAAAGCTTGTTGGCAAGACTGCGTTTGTGTCAGTTCATCGATCGGCTCATAAGCCCACGACCGAACTTACGCTTCAGCATTGTCGTTCTCGTACCACCCCGCAGCGGTCTCGTATGCTTCCACCGCCCTCTTCTGGTCGCCAAGTTCCAGCTCGTACAGCTCGGCAAGATTCTGCTTGTGACCAGCTGCCCTCCTGAAGTTGCCCTTCATCGTGTAGTGATTGATCGCCTTGTCCAAGCATCTTGCTGCATCCTCCGGCTCGTCTTTGCGGTATGTTTTGAAAGCGTCTGTGAGGGTGTTTGCAGCGTCGTCCGGCTCGTTCAGCTTATCGGCCTGTATCGAGGCCGCCTTCTCGAAGCACTGTCCGGCCTCCTTGTTCGACTTTTGCATGCGGAAAGCGTTTGCAGCTTGTGTGTAGAGTTCGACGGCATTTTCGTACTTCTCTGCCTTTCCGCCGCCAAAGAATGAGAATCCACCGCCGGCAGAGGAAAGCGCCTTATCGGCCTGTTGTGTTTGTTAGAGAGGTGTTCGTGACTGTTCGGCGCCGATAAGCTACCTTTTGAAGAAGAGCGCGAGGATCTTGCGCCATGTTTGGAATTTCGCTGTCTGCTGGAAATAGGATGTATAGCTGTAGCCTGTACGTCGTAGTGTTTTGTGGCAGCAGAGTGTTTGGTTCACGTGCCAAATCAAGCTGCCTTCCCAAGAGCCCAAGAGTGCCTCCGCCATCGTTCGTCAACCTAAGCCACCACATCGCCTGACGTAGCCCCGCACTAGCCTGCCTGCAGCCTAAGGCAGAGATGTCCGACGCGCTTTCCACGACGCGTCGGACTTTAGCCAGAGCACTTTATTGCTAGACGACGCATTTACAACGAGCTATCATAGGCGAGGCGTTCACGATACCACAAGCCACACGCAACGAACGAGATACAATTATTCACCAACATATTCAACCAAAAAACAATACATCCTTCCAACTTCCAACAAAAGTTCACATACCAAATGCCTCAGACGTCATGAAGAGCAGCGCAAATGAAACGCTGGCAGACCCGTGGAGAGGTTCAGGACTCGGATGAAGAAGAGATAAGCCTCGACGTCGGGACTCAACACCTGACACATCCTCCGAAGCGCATTAAAGTCGTGGAAGACGTTGAAGGGAAAGACAACGAAGAGGAAGAACAAGCAACGCCAGCTGCACAACCAAACGGAGATGCCAACCCTGCGAAATCATACGCTGAAACGATCGAGACGACTGGAGTAGCGCCGCAAAGTCCCGGACACACATCTGTAGATTTTACTACGCCTGGTGGAACAACTGGACAAGAGGAAGACAACGAGCCGGCGTGGACTACACGGACAAATGCGAAAACTTATGGACGGCTGCGAGGAATCTCAGGGCCCAATGCCTGCAAAACGAGAGAGCTGTTCCCAGTCGTCACGCAGGCCGAACAAGATGCGGTTGACGCCACCACACTAGAGACGGCATACGACTTGCCATCAAGTAGCATTCTGCCCGAAGACCCTGTTGCGCCTTCCAATGACCATGTCGAATCAGCACAGCCAATTGAAGCAAATGGGCCTGTGATCTCGAGTCCTCAGGTTGGTGACCCGCTCAGTAGGGCGTCTTCGCCTTTGAGTGAGCTTAGCAATCCACCTGATTCACCGCCCGAATTCCTTCGGCTCCCTGCTAGCACTCTTGCACAGTCCCAGACTGGACCAGAACGGGCATCCATTGCGAGTCCGATCAATGGAATTTTTGGCTTTGACGACCATGTCTTACCACCCGATTTGCTCACACAAGGCGCTCGCCGATCACTGCGGGCAAGGCAAGAGAAGCAACTTCATCCTTATATGTATGATAAAGCTCAATATCAACGACAGTGCCGAGAGCGTGGGATCCGACCAGTCCGCCTTCTGGAACAGACTGCACACGAAACACAAGATGCGTCTCATGACCAGGACAATGCAGAACCTACTAGTTCTGCCACACGACCAAGCAGTTCCTCATCAAGCCTAGGAGGGTTCATGTCGTCCGGGATCCCGCTGGAAGACTCGTTGCAATCCGATGCAAGACAGTCAAATTCAAATCAAGACGAAGACGATCTTCCGGACATCAACAACCTGCTACAGAATCGAGCTGTTGCAGGACGGCTACATAGCCGCAAGCGGCAGAAACTACTTCACAAACCTGACCGTACCGGCCGTAATGTGCAACGTGACGGACAAGAAGATGTGTTCACAGTGCCACCATCCCCACCACCTAGCTCAAGAGATTCTGCTCCCAGGACTGTGAAGGCACGGCCAGGTTTCAGGTTACCTCGCGGACTGTCTCCAATGCCGTTGCCAACTCCACAGATCTCGTCAGATCTCAGGCCGCTCCAAGGCAACACAGCATCAAATATATCCGAAGAAGACACTCCGCCACGAACGCTGCGCAGGCTGGCAAGGATGCGTTCAGCTGTTACCATCGGCTCAGATTCGTCCACTGAGTCAGAATCAGCGTCAGAAGATGACCAAAGATTGTTGCATAGAGAGCGTAAGCGCATCAGAGGAGTATTGCCGGCTTCTTGGCTCAATATTGATCGGAAGGCGCATACTAAACCACAAGCTACAAGCATTGACCATAGTGAGCGAGCGTCTCCAGGGCCCCTTGCTGCACCCCAAAAGGGTGTGGCACGAAAAATCCGCAGGAGATCTACTGCTGCTTTGGGCGTGGAAGTGATGGAAATCTCAGACGGAGACGAGCTATCCGGAACTGATGTTTCGACACCGACGGCCGCACAACGCCAGGTACTTGATTTGCAAAAACAATCTCATCCCGTGGGCGTGCGAAACGAAGATTATGATGTCGATGACATGGAACTCGACTGGTTTGACCCGATGTTGGCCGGCGCGAGTCGCGGCCCGCGAGCCCCCAAAAGTAAGACGAAACAGCGAAATCACACAAGTGGTTTTTCAAGGAGACGCTGGAAGCCCGACTTTTCGGAAGAACGAAATGGCTTGCGGCACGCGAATGGAGCCTTTCCACTGAAGAAGACGAGAAACCAGGGCACAAAGAAATCGAAATCGAGCTCAGGTCAGCGTCAGAGGGCCCCTGCACTTGGTATACTTGACGCGCCGAGGAGTAAAGAAGAGCCCGCGGCGAACCAGCCTCAGTTCGTACGTCTCGCTGCTCGCCAAGCTCGTCGAGCTTCAAATCGCGGCAGACACTCGCCTTCTAACAAAGTCATACGTCTTGCTACTCACGAGGACACGCGACAAGCACATGCTACCCTCGAGGAGTGGAGACGCGGTGTAATAGCACCCAGAGACCCCGAAATTCGTCCTCAAGCGAACGGCCATACCAACACTCCAGGGAGTCATACTCAGTTCGACCCTCGTACGCCACGGATGGACACGGCCAAGCAGTCACTCCACTCGAGAACATTGTCGGTCTCGTCCGGGTTGAGCTTTCCGAGAGCACTTCCCAACGGTGCTTCTGACCAGTCTACACCGCGCTCGGCGCCCTCTCATCAAACATCCGTCCGACAACCACCTTTGCAGCTTCGGCGGCCTGAGAGGCCTGCCACTGGACCCCGTGATGGACGGCGCAATGGTTTCAAGTTGGCCGCTCCGCCGACCGTCCGATATAGAGGTGCACAGCTGGAAACCCAAGAGAGCGCATACATGCAAGAAAGCCGCACGGCTGCATTCCAACGGCGAATGCAGTGTTTGACCGAGACTGTTGCGCGAAGACCAGTGACATCGGCAGCCGATGCAATTCCAATGACAAGGTTCTTGCAGGAGCCAAACCGTTTCGCGCAGAGGCACCAATCACCATCAATTCTGCCGATCCAAGAGCAGCATGCTGTCCAACCACCCCAACAAGCTCCAGCCCGTCTCCCACATCGGCCTCGCAAGCGCCGCACACAGCGTTTCGATGTAGACACGCGCCAATACCGGCAACCCAGTGAGCCGTTGCCTGATGACATACCTATACAAGATCTCGAAACAGCTGTGGTTGATTCGGCTCCAATCTTGCGAGGGCTTGGCCCGGCAGGCACACGCTACGCGACTGACTTCGATATCCGCCATTTGCCATCAAGCACGTACTTCCATGAGAGCACATTCATCGGAAGTGGCGATCTTGCCGCAGCTCTTGCAATGTCCGATCGGAGTATGGAACACGGTTCTGGAAGCCTTCGGATCTACATCAAAGGTAGCATGCATGAGTGGACTGCATGGTCTGAGCAGGTCAGTGCTGCTATGGTCGATATACCTCCAGCCATCTCCGATGCACTTAGCGCTGTTGAAACATCGTCTTCCACTGAGCGCGAGGACCAAATCTCTGCTGTGGCGTCGAATGTTGAACACATGCTACGGTCCATCATTCGATACCTCTCCAACTGCTTGTACTTCCTTGATGCGATTGACAGGAGGGCTTGCTGCGAAGTGCTTGGCCAGCTTGTGCAAGACATGATGGAGCTCACTGAGCAGACCGAAAAATGGAGTGCAGGCTTCGAGAGTCTTCATCGACGAACCCTTCAGAATGTTCTTGTGATCGCCCG
Source organism: Cladosporium sp. BSL10 (assembly GCA_001553865.1). Lineage (NCBI taxonomy): Eukaryota > Fungi > Ascomycota > Dothideomycetes > Cladosporiales > Cladosporiaceae > Cladosporium > Cladosporium sp. BSL10. The sequence goes on from LJJI01000066.1 coordinate 40,346, forward strand.
ACAAATCCAGATTCTTGGCAACCACGCAGTCGTTCCAGCGACAACGCGTGCTGCTTTCTCCGACCGTACTGCACGGGTCTCCTTGCAGCTTGCTACAGCCTTGATCCCTCGACACCTGAACGATCTACGCCTGGAATATGAACAGCAAAGAGTACTGTCTAATCAAGAACAAGGGATAAAGAAGGATGACTCAATCCTGGCGGGCTTGGTCATACTGCATCAATGTACGCGCACCAACACCGACGCATCATCATTATTTTGGAATGTCGTCGGCCGAGCTCTCAAGGTTGACGCTTCGAACATACAATCGTCAGCAGAAATGGATGCCGCATGGTACAGCATCTTTACAATTCTTCCTTGTCTCGAGTTCAATACCAGTGGCATCATCCGTATCCGAACCGAAGAAGATCTTGATAATGGTTGGCACCTACCTGGCCAGATTGTTGCACGATGCTTGGAGTTGTACCCTGCAACCACTCTCGTTCAAGGTTCCTCAGTCAACGAGTACGTGCGAGCCACCTTCACAAGGTGCTCTTATTTGTTTACCAGATGGAGATGGTGGAAGTGCGAGTCTATACTCAGCACGGTGTATGACTTCTTTGCCCGTCGAGGCCTGAACCTGCTGCATCATGAAGATGGACACGGCTCCCCCGAGTTTCTCGAGACCCTCACTCGTCTTGACCATAATTCTCTAGACATTGCAGCGGATGACCCCTCATTCTCCATATTCCTGAAGCTGCTAGCTGGATCATTGGAAACTTGGAAGCAGCTGAACATCTACTCTGACAAAAAGATCGGTGGCATTGCGTGGAGAATCATCCCAAACCACGCTCGCATATATCGCAAGGATGAGGAAGTTCAACAAACAGATTTGAACGCTCTACGCAACCACTTCGATTTGCTGTGCACTTTATACTTCGCTTCGCCCCCACTACATCGGCTGAGAGTCGACATGCTGCGCAATCTGGTTGATCATTCAACTTCTCATCGCGAAGCTTGCAGGATCAGCGTACGTGCATGGTCTCGCCTCGCTAGCTTCCAGATATCAACGAATGAACCGACAGATCGGTTGGAACCTTTTATCAACTGGTTCAAAGACATGGTTCAGACTACAGTTGTGCAATACCGCTTGGCTCGGACCGAAGCAGAGCAACAATTCGCAGAAGCCAAGGCTTCGGGTGCTATTGGTCTGGGTGATGAAGTGTTAGAGAAGACGATTGCCAGTAACCAGAGACAAATAACCGCTACGATTGTCGATCTGCTCGCTGCATTCCGAAGGGCCTTAGGCTGTGCAAGCTGCGCGGAAGCAGCACGTCTTCTCATAACAGGCTGCGAGCCGTGGAAGGCAGTCGACTCTTTCCATCCTTCCGAGAGGCGCCTGACAACCGTTTACAACGAGATGCTAGCAGTGTTCAAGGCCACAATTGACGTGCAGCAACGGCTCCATGTGGTTTCCGACAGCCATACGCAGAGCGAAGACAGCCAAGATTATGGCGACATCGACATCCTGCACGAGTTTGCAACTGGCCAGACTGCTAAGAACAGCGAGGAACAGAGCCTCGTTGCTTTGATGCATCATTCATTTGCTCAGCTCGTGTCTGACTCATTTGGCTCCGAAGTGTCTCCAGATGATGTTTTCCTGTCGAGAGTCCTCGACGCCTGGGTCCAATTCGCCAAACACATGGTCAGCAACGGACTGCGTTCTTGGAGCAATTTTACCATCGACTACAATGCTGGTGCGTGGAATCAATTACGCGACACCGCTCAACGTCGCAAGTTCACACCCTATGTGCTGGCTATGATCCTCGAAATGGACGCGGACGCCTTTGACCCTCTCAAGACTACTTTCTTAAGCGCCTGGCTTAAGTCTCTCGTAGAGCGAGCATCAACCTTAAAGTACCAGCATTTGCTCACCCAAGGTCTTCTCAACGTCTCGCAGAGCATCGATGAGCCGATCCTCCGCAATTTGCCGTTCAGCAAGACGTCGGAATCGCATCGCTATCACGTCAATCTGCAAGAACTCCGACAAAGGCGGCTCGCCCTGATCTCGAGTGTCCTCTCCAACATGCTGGAGCACTACAACGAGACTATGCTCATCCAACCGCGCGTGTTGCCAGAACTGGGAAGAGTATATTCAGACCTTGTCCAACAGCTCATGCAAGCGATGAAGTCCAACTACCAAGAATTACAGCAGAGCCACGGCGGTGACACTGCTGATGTCAACATTCGAGGAGACTATGTCGTCTTCGTCCAAGAAGTGGTGGCCTTGTTGCAACAGTACACAATCGAAGGTGTCTATACGGTCGATCGATTCTTCCTAGATTCCTCCGCCTTCCCGCTGCCAGCAGACGACCCGACTTATGTTGTTGGAAGATTGAGGAAGCATGTCCCCAAGCTGGCCGAAGCAAAGACCAGGAAGCAACTGGCCACTTTCTTGCACAATATATCTGAACGGGCTGCTTTCGACCAGCAGCAAGCTTACTTGGCTGATCAATTGCACAAAGCCATGACTGGTACTACCGAACTGGGAGACGTGCACACGCCCTCGCTGCGGCACGTACTTTTGACCTCGATCATCCCAGCCTACATTGTGAACGCAATCAGCGAAGCCTTCACCTGGATCCTTGCTACACCTATGATCGATGCTAGTGCCAGGACCGTGGCTAATCTCCTCTATGATACAGATTTCAACAGCGAACGCAGTGTCACCGCCGCAACTGAACAGATAGCTACACTCCTCGGGAGCGTCCAGAAAGCATTTGCTCACTTGCACCTGAACATGGAGGCTTTGACATCGCCGCGCGTACTTGGCTCGATCAAGTCTATGTTCAAGCTCTGCGAAGCGTCGGTTGTCTTCATCGACTTCGTTCGACGCTCCGCTGGTGAAACAAGCGCAGCATCAGGACAGCTCAAAGCCCTTCAACGACAAGCCAACAGCATAGAAGAGCACCTGACCACGCCTGAAGACTTTTTCGACTACATCATGGATGACTATGACGATACAAGCCCCAGGTGCCAGTGGCCAGACACATACGACTTCACAGCCAGGCAAGTGCAACAGTCTGTAAGCGACGATTGGAGCCTGGTCAACGGGCGATACTTCATCAAACGCGGAAATGGGTCCAGGGAGGTATTTGTTCAAGTTGGTGGATACGACGAAGAAAGAGACGGGCTCTTGGAAGCGATAGTCGACTTCCGCAGCGTTTGCGAGCGGCAGATCCAGCGTGGAGTCAGAGGAAGTAGAGGTCGAAGAGGAGGTAGTGATGTTTTTGGATTTGCCGACCTGATGATATGAGCAAAGGTAGGTCTCCATGAGACCAATTTGAGATTTTCTTTCAAAGCGTTCTTAGCGATGCATAGAATTTGGCGCTGCGTATGAGGATAAACTCGGTATCAAATAATCGCTCATGCATCTCTTCCGATTACCGAACTGAACGCTGGGCTGCAAAGCCGGCTACAGGTGAGCTGTCGAGGTTGCGTCGCACATGATATAATATACGTACCTCGTGCGCGTGACATAGCTTCCATATATAATATGCAGCAGCACCCATGTCATCCGAGAACGACAATCTCCCAGCCTGGATCCACCCCAAGACATCCTCCATGCAAGATTGACTATCATCTCTCAAACTGTAAAATCAAGTTTATGTCAACGTGTTGGACGACAAGATAAACAGTCCAATATCTTTGAAATATACACTCATCATTCTTCGAAGAATTCAACAAATCACCGATGCACTCGCTCCTCCATGCGGCAGCGTGCATTGCACAGGGGTGTGGCGTGCCATCTACCCCGCCGCGTGGAAGGAAGGTGGTGTGCTGAGCATGTGAAAAGCCACAACATTCGCTGCTATGATCTCTTGTGCTTCCTGTAGACTTTTGTGAATTCTCGCATCCTCTTAGTTGTGCTTTCTTTCTCGTCTCGACAAGGAGAATAGTCGGCGTGCCAACCTCTTGGACTACATTCGTGACGCGACGCGAACTTAATTGGATGACAGCATAGCTATATCATCGTGTAACGACCTCCAACGCTCCGGCGTTGCAACTCCGTCGAGCCTTGGACATCGACCTTGGAGGAGACAGAATATTGAGCACGACATTCGATCGAGCTTCTCGTGATACTCAATATTCTGGTCGCCTTCATTTGGACATTCAGGAAGAGTGAGAATCATAAGCTATCTGGGCGCAAGAACGACCACGAACAACGCGACCAGCGCTGAGCATCACATTCGCCACCTGACAAGCTATCAACGAAACTATTGCCAACAAAACGCATCATTCAAGATGCCACTTAAACCACGAACCATAGTCACATCCCTCAGCGCCCTCGTAAGCACTTAGAGAAACCTTCCTGCAGAAGAAATTACCAGAGACCCCAATAAACTAACATCACCATCAACCCAGTACCTCCTCCTCCTCACCACGCTCGCCGCCTACGCCCTGCACCGCAACGACTACCTCTCCCTTCCGATCCCCAACATCCTCGGCGCGCTATGCATCGCCCTCCCGCCCCTTGCGGGCGTCGCCCTCGAGACCACAATCTCGCTCCTCGCCACCGCAAACGGCGCCTCCGCCTCCTCCTCCACGATCAAACCCCTAACCCTCACAAACAGCAACAACAGACCCCGCCTCTCCGCCTCCCGCGCCAGTCAGATTCAGCACGTCGTCGTCGCAATCCTGCTAATCTACGAGACCGTGCTGGCGACGCTCGCGGGCACGCACTTGCGCGCTTCGGACTGCGGGCTGCGCGAGAAGTGGCAGGGGATGTTCCACGCGAAGGATTCGCAGGGCATTCGCGCGGTTCAGGAAGCGTTGCGGTGCTGCGGGTTTGCGTCCACGAAGGATATGGCGTGGCCGTTTCCGGGGCAGGGGCGCGGGGCGGGGGAGTGTGTTGCGAGAGCGGAGGGGGTGGTGGGGAGGTGTTTGGATGGGTTGAGGGGGGAGGAGAGGAAGGTAGGGTGGATGTTGCTTGCTGTGCCGGTGGGGGTGTTTGTTTGGAAGGTGAGTGTTCCCTTTTGACCCTTGCTCTGTCTTTGATGGGCGAGTGTGATTTTGCTTTTGCGTATTGCCTTTGCTACTTTTGGGTATCTAGATGCTAATCGTATATTAGTGTTTGCTGCTCACCCTTCCCACAAGCGGTGGCTCGCGCAGCTGGCTGCCTTCTGGAATTCAGCTGCCAGGCGATGGAGAGCAGAACGGTCACCGTCGGATCGAGTTCCGAGACGCCGAAGAAGCAGGGGAGGAGGACAGCATCATCGATGAGGTGCGCCGGCTGAACAATGATTCCCAGCTGGCTTCGACTGTTGAAGGGACCAGGACGCGTCCGAGTGCTCTTCTTCCGCGTGACAACACCTGGGCGTCGGATCCATGATCGCGCGAATCTAGCTGGTGTGGCGATTAGGTGCTGCTAGTCGAAATTTTCAGGATGTTTCGTACGGTCGGGCTGGTCCTGATGGGTTCTGCATGTGGTCTCCTTAGCCTTTAGCACGATAGTCCTTATGCATGATAAGATCGAGTTCATCCGGCTTTTCTTCCAAATCTTGCAAGAGCAGGACCCAGTGCGGCGACCTTCTTGCCCTCCTTTGCCTCCTTGGCACGCTTTCGTTGCTCTTCTCTCATCTCCTGCACTCGTGCTCTGTGCTCGTCCACGACGTTCTTGTTGCCCTTCTTGCGCATGTACTTCCTGATAGAGCTGTTCTTGCCTCTTCCACGGTTCTTCAGATCCTCGATACGCTCTCTCTCAGCTTCGACGCCAGTCTTGCGATCCAGATCCTTCTCGGCTTGACGCTGCTGGTTGGAGGCTGAGTCGAGAGAGCCGATGAAGTCGGGGTTGAGAGAAATCATTTCGGGTTGCAGCTTGTTCAGCAACTGTCTGACCTCACCCTCTTGTCTCTGCTTGGCGTTCTCGTAAGGGTTGACTTCCAGAGCGTCGAAGTTAGGCTCACCGGCACCTGGAACGATGATCGAGCTGAATCCTTGATTGTGACCAACGCCAAGAATATCCTCGTAGGGACACCACTTGACGCGCTCGATAGTCTGGCCCTCGCCACCCCAGGCCATGTAAGGCGATTGTACCTTGACTTGATCATCCCTGTGCTTGGTGAAGAGGTCTTGCCAGATCGTGGTCTGGGTGCCCCATCCGACAGCTGTGAGGTTGCGGTCGGAGATGTCAACGCTGGCACCAGGACGGCGCAGGAAGTACTCGTTGACCGGCTTGAACATGCGCACATCCCAGACTGCCATCTTGGAATCCTGGCCAGTTGAGACCATGTAGCGGCCTTCCCTGTCCATGGTCAGGGATCGGACAGGTCCTCGGTGGCAAAGCATCTTTGCAAGGGGTGTTGTGCTGTTGGGTGACCAGAGTGAGACGGTACCGTTCTGGTGGCCGACGTGTAGAATGGCGTTGTAAGGGTTCTGTCCGAAAGCCGTAGGTGTGCCCTGCTTTGTGCCAACTTGCATGACAAGCTTACCAGTGCTGGTGTCCTGCCACTTCAACCATCCAGCATTGCCAATCGTCGCAAGAAGGAAGTGATACGGCAGGAACTCCATGTTTGTAACCTCAACGTGCTGGTCCAGGTTGTGGATCTCCACGCCGCGGTGGTCGTAGATGTAAACGTTCCTCTTTTGCGCGACAGCAAAGTACTGGTTGTTGTGTAGCCACTTTGCATCTCTTACAGTCTCGCCCAGCTGCAGCTCACAGCCCAGCTTGCCACTCCTCCAATCCATAGTGGCAACATGTCCCTTCCTTCCAGCGAGCAGCAGGTCCTTTCCGTTCCTCGTGTAGTCGAACACATAGGGTCCAAGGCTGTCCAATTTGAGCTCAAATCCCTTCTTTGCAGTCTCGACACCAACATCGCTCTGTATATCGCTTTGTCGGACCTTGTAGGTCTTTTCCAGCTCGTGCTCGGGCTCCAAGAAACCAGAAGTATTCTCAAGCAAGATTTCTGCGTCCTTTGCTTTGAGCGCAGCATCGTTGTAGCGGTCGTTGAGTGCGCGCAAGTTTGCACGTAGCTTCTTGTCCTTGACACTTTTGGTCTGGATGGCCTTGCCGCGGCCATACTGCTCGTTGGCCTCTTGCTGTCTCTTCTTTGCGGCGATCTCGTCTGCGGTGAGAGGCGTGGTGGGCGACTTCTTGATGGGCCTCTTGTGCACCTTCAGTCCTTCACCATTGGCGCGAACCAGGTCGCTGGTCTGCATTTCGGCGGCCATGTTTACCAGAGGTGAGGCTAGTAAGACGATGGCGAATTGCTTTCGACTTCTTCCAAGTACCTAAACTGGCAGGCAGGCCAAAAAGTTCAGAGAGCAAAGCGCGCGGACTTGCCTCGGCCGGGTAAAAAAGGTTGCTCCCGTCAGTCGCCGCTCGCCGCCGAAAGTCTAAAGGATGCATTCGCCGAGCGCCGAGACGAGGAATGATGGATTGTATGCAGTACCTTACCTACGAGAGTGCCTGGTGTATAGTGATTTTAAATAATATTAAAAATGATATCTTGCGGTGATACAATGTTTATCTCACCATCATAAATATATTTTCCCACACAAACAATAATAACACACTCACTCGCCCTTGCTCTTGGAGGAGTTTAGGCTGATCGGGATGTTGCTCCAAGCAGCAGCAGCAGCGAGCTCGGACTTGTCGTGATGCTCTGCACGTTTCCTTTCTCCATGGGCAAGCCCCGGCCTCTGATTAAATGCGCGTGAGTCTACCAGAGCTGTCCATCCATTGACTCTTGACATTCCCTCTGATTCATCCATCCTCCCATCCAACAACCTCTTTTACATATCACCTCTCCCTTCTCTTCCACCTTCTCCTCCACCTTCTACCTCTCTCACACACACACAGACACACATTCACCATGTTGTCCAAGACTGCCATCCAGCGCGCCACCGCGGTCAACACCCGTGCCGTCTTCACAAAGCAGTCCGTCCGCGCTGCCTCTGCATGGTCGAACGTGCCTCAGGGACCTCCCGACGCCATTCTCGGCATCACCGAGGCCTTTAAGAAGGACTCCAACCCCAAGAAGATCAACCTTGGTGTCGGCGCCTACCGTGATGACAAGGGAAAGCCTTACGTCCTTCCCTCCGTCAGAGAGGCCGAGCAGAAGGTCGTCAAGCAGAACCTCGACAAGGAGTACGCCGGCATCACCGGTGTCCCCGACTTCACCAAGGCCGCTGCCCTCCTCGCCTACGGCCCCAACAGCGCCGCCGTCAACGAGAACCGCGTTGTCATCACCCAGAGCATTTCCGGCACCGGCGCCCTCAGGATAGGTGGTGCTTTCCTCCAGCGTCACTACCCTGGCGCAAAGGAGATATACATCCCTACTCCCTCATGGGCCAACCACAAGGCCGTCTTCTCCGACTGCGGTCTTGAGGTCAAGCAGTACCGCTACTACAACAAGGACACCATCGGCCTTGACTTCGATGGCATGGTTGCCGACATCAAGGCCATGCCCAAGGGCAGCATCGTCCTGCTCCACGCCTGCGCACACAACCCCACTGGTGTTGACCCTACTGAGGAGCAGTGGAAGCAGATCAGCGATGCTGTCAAGGACGGCAACCACTACCCCTTCTTCGACATGGCCTACCAGGGCTTCGCATCCGGCGACACCAACAAGGACGCTTTCGCGCTCCGCTACTTCATTGAGCAGGGTCACCAGCCCTGCCTGGCCCAGTCCTTCGCCAAGAACATGGTAAGATCGCACTTCTATACCTTTCAACGCCACGAACAAAACTAACATCCACCCCAGGGTCTCTACGGTGAGCGCGTCGGCGCCTTCTCCATCGTCACCTCCTCCCCCGAAGAGGCCAAGCGCGTCGACTCGCAGGTCAAGATCCTCGTGCGCCCTCTCTACTCCAACCCTCCCGTCCACGGCGCCCGCGTCGCCAGCACCATTCTGAACGACCCCGCCCTCAACAAGCAGTGGCTGGGCGAAGTCAAGGGCATGGCCGACCGCATCATCGAGATGCGCGCCCTGCTCAAGAACAACCTCGAGAAGCTCGGCAGCAAGCACGACTGGAGCCACATCACCAGCCAGATCGGCATGTTCGCCTACACCGGCCTGACCGCCGAGCAGATGACCGAGCTCGCCGAGAAGCACTCCGTCTACGCCACCAAGGACGGCCGCATCAGCGTTGCTGGCATCACCAGCGAGAACGTCGGCCGTCTCGCCGAGGCCATCTTCAAGGTCAAGGGCTAAATCTTGCTGCCTTGTGAAAGAGAGTGTATCGGGCGGGCGACGAGCGTGACAAGAGGCTTGCAGCGAGGATTCGTTCCGCAACTCTCTAGACGAAAAGTGTACCATAGCTTCTTTCCCACTTGACAATCGGAAACGGCGTGTGGGAAGGACAGCATAAAAGGCATGGCATTTGTATGTAGCATCATCTTACGAAATTCCATCTTCTTCACCAACATGAGGATTCAAAAAATGCGCGAGGGTCGTCTGGTGGGTTCGATATTCCCCGAATTGACGTTTACGCTCCAAGATATATGCGATCTCGAGCAACAACATGAAGGAGGAATACGAGTTATATGGAATTCTACCAAAAGTCTCTCCTCGACTGCTCTTACACCTTTTATTATCTTTGTTTTTTTCTTTGTTGAGATCGAGCAAGGTAAGGGGTTGTGCTTGTTGGCGGTTTTGTCTGTTCGGGGTGATGGGTGACAAACATGCATTTCTCGTCTTCAGGTCTTGCGACGCTCGTCTGGCTAGATAGAGGCTTCTCGTTGGTATCCACGGAGATCGAGGCGTTTTTGGAGGTTGTGTTGATGATGGACGTTTGGAGGTCCATGACAGGAACGTATGTGATTTTGTCGACTTTGTGGCTTTAACATGCCGTGATACGGATACAAGTATATGTGGCTAGCATGCAATAGATGTGGCGTTCCGTCTTTACCAATGCCGAACAGGAGAATGTGTCCATGTTTGTTTTCGGTTCATATTATTAGGGTATGTGGTTAGCTGTGAGACATGAGGAAGCCGTTTTGGATGCTTCGAGGGCTTGCGCTCTTCGTATGGCTGGAGATTATAGTTCGAATGGTTCTCCGTGTCGTCAGTATGGCGAGTGTTCGTTTGCTGGATGTGTTATTGTATTTGCCAAAACAATTCTTGATTGGTAGACGGTGTGAGTTGGCGTTACGAGGCATGTTTACAGCTCCATCGACTTCACTTATCGACCGACCAACCTACAGATGATCAACTTACAGATGATCGAGAAAGAGGATCTCGATGACTTACAAACAAATATTAAAAAACCCAGCAGGATAAGCACTCGGCGCGACAAGGGTATCAAGATAAGTCAACGTGCGACGCCGCAAAAAGGCCACCCTCCACATATGCAAGCGCCCACATCCCCAGCACGCACGCTGCACGCATGCATGCATGCACAAAACCGGCAAGCGCACTCTCGCGCGTCAAGTGAGGTCGGCTCTCTCGGCGGTCTCCACTTTCAGCTTACAGGGCGCCATGGCTCCGGTTACGGGGCAAGCACAAAGTTCAAGAGTTTACGTGGTAGGACGTTTTCGAAGAATTCCTTGGGTCTTCTCTTGCAGCTGCCAGCGCGATCCCCGTTGCACTGCAATTGCTCCGATCCATGGAGCGCCGGCGCCGGGGATCGCGACTTCCAAGGATCGTGAAGGCTTACGCTCATCGAGCCCTGAAGGAAAGCGTGCCTGACTGACGGAAACGGCCGAGAGCTGTTCGTGTTTTCTGGAGCGTTCGCATGCTGCTGTGGATTCACGGACTTTCGTCCTGCGTTACCAGCCGGGTGGGCGAGTCATACTTTCATTGGACCATTGGGAGTCACCGCCTGGGTGGGCGTGAAGTGCGTTTCGTGGTCTCGGGTCGTGATTGCTTCTTGTTTCGCTAAAAGATGAGGGGATATTTGTTCTAGACAGGTCTTTTTTGAGGTGCTGGGTGAAGGCGATGACATGTGTTGGCGTGTTGGCGGCGATCGCTGGACCCTGCGGGCGTGCAAATGACGTCGCGTGTGCGTGGGAGGAATATGACGTCTCGATGGTATTATCTGTTCACCCAACACCAGGGTGGTGGACAGTGGGAATGGAGCGACGAGGGCGGAGCGGAGAGTGTTAGTTGGTTAGGCGGCGGACTGGGCATAGATATACACTTGGGCAGCGGTGGCGTTAATAGCAGGATGTAGTGCGCATGCTGGTTTGCCATCGACGTAGCCTCCTGTCATCCATCATAGGCGGAGTACTGGATCAGCAATTTATGACGAAATGGCCATCACCCTGCCTCTGGCCCCATCAGGCACAATTGTACGACAGGCCCCACCGCAGATACAGCACCTCCTCTCGCCCTGTCCTGCTGCCATCATCCCACGCTGTCCTGTCCTGTCCTGCTCAACGGCCGCCAGAACGCAATAACGACGACGATCCCTTCTACTCCTCCTCCCCATCCGCCTCGCTACTCACACTTCATACAACACCGGCACTGCTAGCCGAGCCAAATAGGCGCAATCGATACGCTCGCAGCTATACTGAACTGCTGCCATCTCCACCACCACCACCACCACCACCAGCCATTCTTGCCGCTGCCAGATCCCCACTTGTACCTGCCCGTTGGCGACGTGTACGTGCGCTCACGAGCTAACTAGAGAAGACCCTCCCTCCACTACCGAGTCTGTCTCTCTCTGACAGCCTGTTCTTCCGCGCCCTTACTCCGACACCTGCGAATTCTGCTCCCAATTCCGTGCTGTTCTATTCTCATTACCACCTCGTTGTGCTGTTGCGACCCAATCTCAACCCTCGGACCATCTCAACTCCTCCTACTTTGCAGCTGGAATCCCCACCCGTGACCCGCCAAGTGACACTTTTGGACATCCATTTTCGGCAAACCGACCGTCCTCGCCAGATAGTTACCCTGCACTCCTAGCCACCACCGGCACGCGCGCGAATCACCCGTCTGTGTCAGTCTTGACCACAGCGACATCTCTTTTTCGCGAAACGTCTGAAGCCAAAGCTCGCACGCTTCAAAAACGCTTCCCCGTCCGCACGCACGCGACAGTCGCCTCGTCTGACATCATCGGGCCCCCCAACCTCTGGGCTTGTCTTCACCACCGAAGCCAGTCACCCAAATCACCACAGGCCGTCGCAAACTTCGGCGCCAGCTGAAAAGCGACGAACCACGCGCAAAAGCGCGCCAAGAAGACCTCTTCAAAACTTTGCAAACCACAGGAAGACGCCTTGACAACTTGACTAGCAGCCATGGCCCCTCCGACGCAGCAAGCGGATGTCAAGGTAGGAAAAGCCGAGCCTGTCCGACCCTCTTCCCCTCAACCCGTAGGTGCCAATCGCAACAAAAATACCAGAAAAACTCGCAGCCATCCGGGGCTCGGGAGAGAGCCTCGAAAGACGCCTGCGACCATGATTACGAGCCAGTGAGAGAGCAAGGAGGGACCGCCATCTTCAACTGATAGAACTCACTCACTGGCTTTGCGCCTGCTCTGTACACGTCTCTCCCGGGCCCCGTCGACTACCATCCACTCATCGATTTTCATCCCTTCGTCCCATCTTCCCCATGCTCAATTCACACCCTTCTGCAGCTGACTAACGTGACTCTCTGCAGTCTGAGGATGGCTCTGCCGGCCCTTCCGGTCTGCCTGACTTCCACGGCGACATTGATCCCGAAACATTCGAGCAGGTATGATAGTCACCGCAACATTGAACTTCTTCTTCCTTATGTGGCGTGTTCTGACCAAGCGTCTTTTCTTATCGTTCTAGATCCTCGAGATGGACGACGACGAAGAGGAGCGCGAGTTCTCCCGATCAATCGTGTACGACTTCTTCTCTCAAGCCGAACAGACCTTCCAAAAGATGGACCAGAATCTGTAAGTCGGATACCCATTTTTTCTTGGTCTACCCCTGCAGAATTGCTGTCACCACGCCGCATGACTCATACCCAGCTTCACCACCGACCTCACACCCCACTAACAACCCATCCCCAGCGAAAAACGTGACCTCGCACAGCTATCGTCGCTCGGCCACTTCCTGAAAGGCTCGAGCGCAACGCTCGGCATGACGAAAGTCAAGGACAGCTGCGAGAAGATCCAGCACTTCGGCGCCCACAAGAGCGCCGACGGGTCCAAGGACGTCAAGGACGACGACGAGTGCCTCGACAACCTCAAGAAGATCATCAAGCAGGCGAAGCAGGAGTTCGCCGAGGTTGAGAAGAGGCTGCGCCAGTTCTACGAGCCGGGATCGGCTTAAGGCGGTGTCGATCGAAGCATTTGAAGCATTTGATGATGTTGGAAATCTGTTCTCCTCAAGCGTGAGGGAGGCTTGACTTGCAGCGTTGAGGCATGAAGACGTTGAGCGTACAATTGTATCGGATGGCGGATGGAGGGACATAGGTCTACACTTTTTGGTCGATTGAGGTGCATGGGGTTGCGGCTGGCGGTTGAGTGGCGCGCATGCGTCCCTATTGGAAGAGGTCTTGCTTCCTGCTTCCGCTCGTATCACGACACGTACGTTGCGGACGAAGGAATGTCTAGTCCAGGGACTGCCGTGCGCGTTTCCGCTCCCGCGTGGTGGACGACAAGGCGAAGAGTCAAACCGAGAGCGAAAAAACACGAATTCTTCCCAAACGTCACTACATTCCCAATGTCCTATCTCTTTTTGCAATGCTGTCTCCGTGGCTCGACCTACTACCACTTGTGTCTATAACTCGTCTCTTGCAACATCGATTTTTTTGTTTTTTGTTACGACCTCGACACTCAACTCTCTCACCATGTGGGAATCTGCTCGCCCCCTGCCGATCTTGGCTTCACTACGCGCTGATTGACGCTCACGGCCAACATGCGCATCCAAACGTATCGTTGACCCCTTGCAACCCAAAGCACCCACCACCTTCCCGCATCTCTCTATTCGGCGAGCATAAAGCACGCAACTTAAGACCGTAAAATGGTAGTAAGAGAGGGAAAAAAAGGAAAGAAAGACATGAATCAATGCTTTGTGGAAATGCGAACGTCTTGAATACTCTCATACAGCAATGTAGAAAAAAAAAGAAGCAGAACATGCTTAGGTGCTTTCTTTTCTTTTCTTTTCTTTTCTTTTTTTTTTGGCTGTCATTTTAGAAGTAATGACCCCTGGACCATATAATAATAGCTGGCAATTGACACATAATCTCCGGCTCCCAAGGAAAAGCATCCCATCGCTTGTTAAGAACAAAACTCCCCACACCAGCCGTAGATCTGCGAGGAGCCGAAAACACCTTTTCATGGTAGAAATGCAAGAGATGAACAGGCAAAAAGTGCTGATGCTGCGTCTTACCTCCTTCGCTCGCCGTCCCGCAGCTCGCGCCAGCGGGTCAGTAGAGGCTTCATTTCTTCCTCGCAGCTGCGCGCGGCGTCGCGGGCGCAGCCGTGGAAGTTGGCGATGAAGTCGCCTTCTTGATAGATGCCTAATTGTGATCGAAAATCAGTATGATATCCTGCGATTTTGCGAATAACCGTGGGGACGATCACTCACCCTCGTTGCTCGCACCCGTATCCCTAGTATACGAGTTCAAAACGCGCTGTGGCACAAGAGCCAGCTTCGCCAGGATGGTGCCGTGCCACTGCACGATGTGCTCGAGCGCGTGGCCCTCGGCTTTCTGGAAATTGTAGCTGCGGTACAGCGGGTCGAACCAGGCGTCCAGGAAGAACTTGGCCCAGTCGGTATTGCGGATGAGCAAGCTTCCGCCCGCCAGACCTTCGCGGTCTTGCGAGAGCACGAAATCGACGCGCTCGCCTTTGAGGTGCGAGAAGGTCTTGATGACGCTGTCGGGGGGCACGACGGGCTTGTCGGTGATCATGAGGGATTCGAGTTTGGAGGGTTGCAGGACTATGCTGGAGAGGGGCTCGCGGGTGTTCATGATCAGGGCGGTGGGCGTGAGGTAGAAGACCCAATGGGTGTCTGGGTGGAGGGTCAGGGCGTGGCGGAGAGCGGGCACGGTGGCCCAGGAGGGTGGCACGTTGGGCATGAGATCGTAGTCTGCGGTGCTGGGGAAGAAGGTCTCGTAGCCATGGCGCTGGGCGTAGTCACGGCGATTCTCTTTGATGTCGTTTGCGTGCGCGGCACTAAGCTTGGGATCGATGGGCGTGACGATGACGACCTTTGCCGTACCTGGCGGTGGGATTGTGGATGGTATGGGTCTGGACGAGCCGCTGAAGAGGTATAGGAAGAATGCGAAGACTCCTGCGCCGCCGAGGATGTATGGCAAGAGGCTTCGCAGGTTGCGCCGGCGGTATGTTGCTGAGCGCGGCTTGTAGGCCTGCGGTTGTGAAGTCTTGCGCGGGTATGGGAACTGCATCATTGTGGTCGCCGTTGGCGGGGTGGTTGTTTTGCGCAGATGCGCGGGTGTTTCTGTATGGTCGTCGCTCGTATGCGCCGTGGCAGGTCCAGCTGTTTCGTGTTGCTTTCTTGAGTCTCGTGTTCAGCGTTCCATCTCAGCTCGTATTCGTGATATGTTTCGATAGCGCGGCACTTTCCACAAACGACCAGCGATGCCCCTTGCTCTTCAGTGCAATGTTTCCAGATTGTTGTCCTTCTGTATGTCCGCGGAGGGGCTGCAGGGAGAGTGCTCGTGAAATTAAGGTCTTCAAGGGCCACGATAAGCGAAGGCAGGGGCGTTATTGTCGAGGCGCTTCCGCGTAAAAGCTACCCCAGACTCGGCATCCTCCCACGTGCTGCAGCAGCCTTTCTGTTTAAGGGTGGCTTGCTTTTTGGGAAATGATTTCTGTCGATTGTACGGACTTGTCTTCGTCTTCTTGGATCCGCTGGCCATACCAACTTGATGCTGCCATCGCTGCGACACTCGACGCGGGCAGCACGTGCAGCTACTCAGCAACGATGGATTGAAAGAACATCTGCTGGCAGCACTCGCCTGCTATCACACCCTCCACGATGGATTGACGGCAGCCGCCGTGCTTTCTGCCAGAGTGAGCATCGTCACGAGAGCGTCTCAACGACTGAGATACTCAACGACCCTCCACAACCCGTTCCATCTGGACCTACACCGCAAAGAGTCGAGTGGCGGAAGTTGCCTGTCGTCTGCCCTGGATGTGGCGCCCCAAGCCAAACGGTCGAATCGGATGCGGCAGGATACTACGGCAACAAGAGACGGAAGCGTGATGCGGCGCAATTGAAGCAGAAAGAGGACGACGAAGTGTTTCGCAAGGCGCTGCAAAGCGGTGCATTAAAAGGCCATACTGACGTGGTCGTCGAGGATGCAAAACCCACCACCGAAGACGACACACCAATATGCGATCGCTGCCACATGCTTCACCACAACGGCGTCGGGACTCCGATCATTCACCCGTCCATGCAATCGATTCAGCAGATTATTGAAGAGTCGCCGCACAAGCACAACCACATCTACCATGTGATTGACGCTGCCGATTTCCCCATGTCGCTCATCCCGAATTTACAACATGCTCTGGATCTACCTCGACTACGAACGCAGAATCGACGTTCAAAAAGTATGCGCTACATGCGCGGCCGCGTAGCGGAAGTCAGCTTCATCATTACGAGGAGCGACTTGCTTGCGCCACAGAAAGAGCAGGTGGACAAAATGATGCACTACTTGCAGGAATGCTTGCGCGATGCATTGGGAAGATCAGGAAAGAATGTTCGTCTCGGCAACGTGAGGTGTGTCTCGTCTAAAAGAGGATGGTGGACGAAGAATGTCAAAGAAGATATCTATAGGCAGGGTGGAGCTGCATGGATGGTGGGCAAGGTGAATGTCGGAAAGAGCGCTCTGTTTGAGGTCGTGTTCCCGAAAAACAGAGGACAGAAAAGGATTGATATGGAAAATATGCGAAAAGAGAATGCCGAGAAGCCTGCCATGATCGAAAGACCGGTAGCTTTGGATGATGGCGAGGCCGATCCATTTGACGAAGAGGAGTCTGCTCACATGGTCAAGACCATTGAAGAGGAGCCTGCGCTAGATGCTTTTGATCTAGCTGAGCAAAATCTGGAGGAGCAGCCCAAGAAAGAGAATGAAGAGCCAGAGGAGGAGGACGAAGAGGACGTCATTTTCGACGAAGACGAGGATGCGTCACTCCTGCCACCAGCGCAGCCCGAAACTGCATATCCACAAATGCCGCTGGTGTCTTCGCTCCCCGGCACAACAGCTTCGCCCATCCGCGTGCCCTTCGGCAAAGGCAAAGGCGAGCTGATCGACCTGCCTGGAATTCATCGCAGCTCGCTCGACGAATACATTTTGCCGGAGCACCGCAACGACCTGGTCATGGAAAGCCGTGTCACCCCAGAGCAGCACTCGATCAAACCAGGGCAATCGCTCCTCCTCGGTGGTGCAATCCGTATAACACCCAAGACCGACTCCCTCGTCTTCCTCATGTATCCATTCGTGTCGTCGGCGCTCAAGCCGCACACCACCGCCACGGACAAGGCAATCGCAATCCAAACCGGCATCCATCCTGAGACCAAAGAACCCTACACCGGCAATGTACCATCAGCCGCTACCGACGCCGCAAAGCAGAAAATGGCCAGCGCCGGCACCTTCAAGCTCCAATGGGACGTCACCAAGCGCCGCGCCGGCCCCGTGACAAGCCGCTCCGATGGCAAGCAGAAAGCAGACAACCTGCCGTTCACGGTCTACAGCGCAGACTTGCTCATCGAGGGCGTCGGCTGGGTCGAGCTGGTCGCGCAGGTGCGCTCCAAGCCCGGCTACCTCCAATCTGGTTCGGGCGAGGACGCTTTCGGCTCGTGGTCGAGCGTGCCCGAGGTCGAGGTCTTCAGTCCGAAGGGCAAGTTTGTGGGCATTCGCAGGCCGTTGAATGCGTGGCTGCTGGGCGGGCAGCTGAAGAAGCCAGTGCACATGCAGAGGCCTAGGCCGAGACAGACGGTGTCGTTCATGAGGCGCAAGGCTGGTGGGAAGTAGGCTTTTGATGCGGCTGAGTGTATTATGATTGTAAGATATGTACAGTATAGAGAGAAGTGTGTGCAAATATTTGAAAGGGTTCTGTGCTTTTGTTGCCGGTTTCTGGCGTGGTGCCGTTTGTCAGTGTTGTATTATTAGAAGATGCCCAGATCGATAGATTCAATCCACACACGTACTTCTCAAAGAATAGATCCACCAGGTATGTTCGTTTGTGTCAAGTTCTGTACTGTACCCACGAGTCGATGAAATCAAAGTCATCCTATCAACCGCATAGCCTGTCCGGACGCTGTGGCATCGATGTCTAGCACCGTGAGCTTGCAGACCCTAGTGCCAATCAACTCTTTCTTACATGATCCTTCTTTGTTCCAGATACAGATTGCTTACACCTACGACATGGACCCCAAACATAATTGTAGCTGAGTATATTGTAATGATCGAGAAGGGCTATGCGCGCTAATTGCCGCACAGTGGCTTGGTGCTGTTGCTGTTGTTTGTATCGCGGATGCCAAAAGCCGTACATCTACACCTGGGATAAACGAAAAGAAAACTTCTTCATCTATTGTCCGCTCACATCAGAAATCTCATTGCACCGCATCGCCAACAGATCGGTTGAAACAGCCTACGGTAGTTGAACCTGACGTCGTCGTCGATCCTCAGCTTTGTGCCGTTGTCGCCCGTTTTGATCGCTCTCCCAATGTTGGGTCTGAGGGTTATATTTGGTGTAGCGACGCTCTGGTACTTAAACGGTGCTATGGCCGAGTGGTCTAAGGCGGTAGATTTAAGTTTACACGATATTTACTCTACTGGAGAGATCCGCGTGGGTTCAAACCCCACTGGCACCATTATCTTTTGGAGATGCGCAATTGATCTTTTTGCGTCCGTTATCGCGCAACGGGCAATCTTCTTCTACATGTCGAATAGGCCAATCAAGGTCGTAAATAGTTACAATCATTGAAATAGGTGGGAGCTATATGCTTCAAACGGTTTTGCGTGGACGATGTTGAAACCCGATGATTTTTTGCAGTTTAGCTGATGTGGCGGGCGACGAACTTCGGAGACGCTGACGGATGTGGATGATGTGCCGCTTTGAGCCATTGATTCGATCCGATACCATCTACTGCACCTGCTTGTATCCATTTTGCACTCATTGGTGCGGGACTGGGCGTCGAACAACCTCTCAAGGGCAAGAGAGAGACACCAATACGGCAGACACCGTTATCTTTTGCCTATTACACATTGTTCGTTGCTTCTGACACTGTTCAAAGAACAACAAGAAGATAATTAAAAGGAGCGAGAGCATTTCAAACAGCTTCGCATGACATTGATCGATGTGGAGAAAGCATGGGACTTTGATGGGGTGTTCAGTACTGACAACCGGCACTGCCTTGATAGCATTGCTGCATTCCTTGTGCTAGTGAGAGATACGATGACGGTTTGCAAAGCAGTTGATATGCTATTTAAACGTGAGCAGCACACCAGCCAATAGCTTATAAGTTTGTGTGATAGGGCGCGAAGGATTCTTGGCTGCACGAATGACAATCCCTGTTGCCTACTCAGTTCTCTGTGTCGAACAGCCGTTCGTCTTCGAACTGAAACCAAATGTATCAAACACGAACAAACAAGGACATCAGAATGCTCGAGACACGCCAGGAACACCCCCTGTCCACTATCCCAATCAAGGCGCTGGTATTCGACCTGATGGGAACCTGTCTTGACTGGCACTCCACGGTATCACCGATCCTGAAAGATGCGGTTTCATCATCGAACGGAATTGGATCGTCGTCACCCAACGCGCTTTCATGGCGGCACAGGTTCTTCGATGAGATCCATAGCCGCTTCGAGGCCGGCTTGCCCCAAGAAGACATTGACGAGACACACCGACGAACGTTGCTGGCCTTGCTACGCAGCGGAGGGTGGACGATGGAGGCCGACAAAGTGGAAGCTTGTGTGAGAGCGTGGCACTCGCAGAAAGGTAACTCTCATCCTTGATCGATCAAACCTCTCCTCATATCACGACTAGTACTGATAACAACCCAGCATGGCCAGACGTGACCGCAGCCTTGCCCATACTAAAGTCCAAATTCGACGTGTAAGCTATCCAGTGCATGTTCATGCGTCTTCAACCCATCGATCTAACAAGTCATCAAAGCATCGTCCTCGCCAACGGCACAGCCCGTCTCCAAATCGACATCACGAAATCCTCCAGCCTCGATTTCGACCTGCTACTCTCCAGCGAGCTCCTAGGCCTGACCAAGCCCGACCCTGCAATCTACCACAAAGCCATCGAGCTCCTGGGACACAAGCCAGAAGAATGCTTGATGGTTGCAGCCCACGCATATGACCTAGAAGCCGCGAAGAAAATGTACGTTCGTGCCTTGACGAAGCAGAACACGTTGAGCTAACAAGCTAGCAGTGGTATGAGGACTGTGTACGTGCAACGCTGGACAGAGGATCTGCAGGCTTGGGAAGAACGGCATGCCGAAGACTTCCGCCAGGTTATAAGGAGTGAGAATGATGCTTCCATTGACGGACGGGCGGCGACGAGCGAGTCTGGTGGGTTCCTTGAGCTGGCAGTGATGCTGGGCCTGAGTACTAGACAGCCAGACCATACTAGATGAAGTTGGATGCTATCCTCGACGATCAGGTGCAGGCGCAGGCGCAGTCATGGCACCGCAGTACGATAGGTATCAGGAGAGATGTGAGAACAAGATAATGTCAGAACAATATTTCATCGAGTCCCACGCTATGCCTCAGCATGAACAAACTCCGCCTAGATACAGAGGGCCTAGCTAGCAACAGAGAATAAATCACGAGATCGATCGGTATACCGGGCAAGAAAAAAGTACCAGAAGAAAAAACACCATGCTCGCGTACAATACAAAGCGACTCCTACTGACACTCGTGTGCGAGAGAAGCACGAGCTAGCTCCAGTCTTTCCCTTTGGGGAATAAACTCTCGAGTAGCGGACGGAGCCACATATTTCCCATCAGCCTTTAGACGCCCCCTCCATTATGTTGTTGGTTTGCGCAGACAGCCATCTGCTACAATACAACGCTTTCCGATCATTCCGAGTGTATTTGTGATATCCGACATCTGCATTGTTGCCGGCAAAACTTTCATGTTCTGCATTTACAGGCGGAGGAGCTTGGCGGCGTACTGCTCAATGAGGTGCTCGTCGGGGAAGGCCATCTTCTCGAGCTTCTCGGCGTAAGGAGTGGGGACCTCAGCACCGGTGACACGGACGGGGGGAGCGTTCAGGTAGTCGAAGGCGTATTCGGAGGTGAGAGCAATGATCTCGGCGGTGACACCGAAGGAGGGGAAGCCAGACTCAACGGCCATCATGGTACCGGTCTTTTTGACGGAGTTGATGATGGTCTCGAGGTCGAGGGGCTTGATGGAACGGAGGTTGATGACCTCAGCCTCAACGCCGTACTTCTTCTGGAGAGCCTCAGCGGCGACGAGGGACTGGCCGACGCAGCGGGAGAAGGTGACAATGGTAAGGTCCTTGCCGGAGCGCTCAATCTTGGCCTTGCCGATCTATTAAGATTGTCAGATTCGATTCCAATCGAAATGCATATGCGCCTGTACTCACGGGGATGACGAAGTCGTCCTTCTGGGCCTCCTCGCTCATGGGGAAGTTAAGACCGTAAAGAAGCTCGTTCTCAAGGACACAGACGGGGTTAGGGTCGCGGATGGCAGCCTTCAACAGACCCTTGGCATCCTCGGAAGAGTAAGGCGCAACAACCTTAAGACCGGGGACGGAACCGTACCAGGCGGAGTAGTCCTGGGAGTGCTGGGCAGCGACACCAGCGGCGAAACCGTTGGGACCACGGAAAGTGATGTTGCAGGGCTGAATACCACCGGACATGTAGTGGGTCTTAGCGGCAGAGTTGATGATCTGGTCAATGGCCTGCATGGCGAAGTTGAAGGTCATGAACTCGCAGACGGGGTGGAGGCCAGCGAGGGCGGCACCGACGGTCAGACCGCAGAAACCAGACTCAGTGATGGGAGAGTCAATGACACGCTTGTCGCCGAAGCGGTCGAGCAGACCTTTGGTGACCTTGTAGCTGGAGAAGAATCCTGTCAGCTTGTGTACTTTATTCTCCAACTCTTTCCCAACGCTCGCCACAGCCGCGCAAAGCTTCGTTTGGCAGTGGCGGCGATTCTTGAATGCTTTCCAATCTTCCCGTCCTCACAAAAAACCATATTCGGGCCTCTGGGTAGACTCACGCGCCGTTGTACTGGGCAACCTCCTCACCAAGAACGAAGACCTTCTCGTTCCTCTCCATCTCCTCGGCCATGGCCTCGTTCAGCGCATCACGGACAGCCATCTCCTTGACACCGCTGGCGGAAGCATAGCCTCTCTGAACCCTCAAGGCGGGAAGCCTCTGGAAAGCTGTGGTCGATCTCGGGAATGCGGCGGTCGGGGTTGCGCGCAGGGCGCGGGAGAGGCGGGCGCCGATCATTGTGAGGGATGTGAGGGATATGGGATATCCAGGTGACGGCGGAGAGGTTAGTGAGGGCGGAGGATGACAAGCGAGTGAAAGGTAGAGGTGGTGGGCTGGGAGACAGGGCGGGTGTTGTTGGCGAGCGGTTGAGACGAGGATTTGAGCTTGCTGCGAGAATAATCCGCCGCAGTTGAGAGCTTCGGACGGCCGAAATCCGTTGCCCAACCAATCGTCCGCAGCGGAAGATCCGTGCATTGCTAGATTTAGATGGACATTTATTTATATATCTTCCATGTAATGAATTGTGACTGCTGTTGTAATACATATACAGTTTGAATGAGGCCTTGTTATCCAAGAAATAATTCAGACACATTCGAGTTCTCCATTTTGACCGCTTCCCAACCCATTCAATATTCGCTTTTAGATGGCCACGTGAAATCGCAGTCCGGATGCTTACCATCCGATATGTCTCAATACCGAGTACGATAAGATTATCGGACATGAACTTTGAAATGTAATACAATGACAGCGAAACAGGATGAATCAATTTACACGGCAAAAGTGCCTTTCCCTTAACTAGAATCATGCGACTCGTCCTTATATCAGTGCATCAATTCCTTTTCAAATTGTCGGCAAGGCGCCACACCGTGCCCCTTTACTGCCCAGAAACGCCTTACGCCTCGCTGAAATAACAAAATCCCTCAGCCCATGCATCATCATATACTATTCGCCGTTCTGCGCCGCGTATTGCCTATCGTCCGCACCTGGAGGTGCCGCGACCAGAAGGCTGTCAAGATCGTCAGTCGGAGCAGATGGCGCTTTAGCTGCCGCAGAGGAACCTGCGATAGCCTTCTGTGAACCAACGACTGCTGGCTTCGAACCCTGTGTCGACCTTCCTGACCTTGCGTTCTCCATCCTCGTGTCACGGTCCATGGAATCCAAAGGCTTCGGGCGACCCCACTGCACTCGTAGTGGCACGCCTTTGACCAATGCGCGTCCCTGACATGCTGCTGCTGCTTTCTCGGCAGATGATCGCTCCATGTAGTTGACAAATGCGCAGTGCGAGCGATGGCTGCAGACCAAGCTGCGGAGAGCACCATACTGTGTGAAATAAGTTCGGATCTCGTGCTCGGGCATGTCGTCTTCCACGCCAGTGACAAATAGAGATGTGATGTTGACGTCTGCTGGAGGCGCGATATCTGCGGGCTTTGGGGGCAAAGCCGCCGTGCTTGGGAACGGTCGTCCAGATCTGGCTCCAGCTTTTCCGCCACGCGCTACTGGTGCGCTGCCCTTGGATGAGGCATAGGCAGACCCATATGCTGACTTCTTCGTGTCCGCAGTCCTTATCGGCCCAAAGCTCGATGCGCCTGCTGATCCCTCGCCGCCCTCAAGCAGTTTCTGTCCTTCGCCCTCCTGTTCTAGCCTTCTCTGCTTCTTGTAGTATGGCTCTGAAGCTGCCAGTCTCCGCAAGAGATCTCTCGCCTTCTCGTCTGTCTTCTCGTAGCCTTCCAGACCCCTGCCCTCCTCGATTTCCTTCTCATTGTTCTGCGCAAAGTATTCCCGGTTTACGTCGCTTGTAGGGCCTGGCGCGACCATCTTGAGCGCCGCATCTCTGATCGTAATAGGCAGTCCGAAGCTCAGATCCAGCATACAACACTGACAACAGTTCTTCAAACGGGCGCATGTAAGGCAAATACCAGTGCGCTTCTGGCGGGCAGTCCTATCTGCTTTCCACCGGAAGATCGTGAAAGGTCGAGTGCAAAGCTTGCATTCTGCGCCGTAGTCCTCTTTGAGCATTTGTACGTATGGGTTATCGGGAAGGCAGCGCTCACAGACGGAGGGCATATCGGTAGTCTCCCATCCTGACCTGTTGAGATCTTGCTTGATTTGTGGTGCCATATTTGTGGTGTCGTGTGTTGTTATCGCGAGAAAGTGTATACTAGTTGCGTGCAAGTAATGGAGGGCAACTTGAACGCTTACAATTGCGCCTCGGAAACCCTAGCGCGGCCCGTGACGCGCTAACAAGAACCCTCGTCGGCGGATCTGAGTGGCGAATACACCTTAAAGATTCAACTGCTTCCTCCTTGTGTTTGGAGATTTCGTTTACCATCCGAATTAGTGGTATGGGAATTGCTTGTCAAAGACCGCCCAACGGATGTCATACCCTTATCAGAAACGATATGCTACACCATAAGAGTACTGAATACTAAAGGAACCTCACTTCCTAAGGCTCCCGTCGCCTCCTTGCTCATTGCTCAGATTTGATCGCGAATACTCCTAGAGACTCGTCGGTGGTAGCAGTATTTTGCTTGAAATGAGTACTTCTGCTTCGTAACGCCATATTGTAGTTATATATCGCCTCTGAAATACATCGTTGGTGAGTACAGCATGCCCTTTTCCCTGCCTATCTGTGATAACAGCTATAACTGTGTTTGATGACCGCATTGTATTCTAGCGATTTGGGAAATGCTTGTCCCAAAAATCAAATACAGCTGCCTATCAGCACTTCATCGGCAACATTGACTTCAATCTACATTTCTTCTCCTCGCGCCTTCTTTAGCTTGTACGCCTGCCACTCACGTTTGCCCTTCCCTTCAACATTCTCCTTCGCTGTCCATTCATCGCCGTACTCTCGCCCAGTGTTCTTATCAGCGCCTTCCCAAGCGACGAGATATCGAGTGTCATCCTCTGCGACGATACCATACATCTTCCACATCTTGTTCTCATCCGAATCCGAAAGCCCATCGCTCCCAGAGTCTTCTCCTCTAGCCACCTCTTCTTTCTTCAACACTTTGATCCGCCTTTTGATCTGCCGTAATGCCCACGTGCAGAACCGTTGAGCTTTCTATTGCCCAGCGTTTTGTTCGTGTTCTTTGGAAGACCAATCGTTTCCCTTTTGTTGCGAAGGAACTCTTCTTCGGCTTCCCAGCGAGTTGCCTTGAGAATCTCGCTCCGCCACGTGTTGTACGTTTCCAAAAAAAACTCTCGCTTTCGCTCTCGATGCCGTATTCATCCCTGATGTCCGCCTTATCTTTGATGCCATCAAAGTTGATTGAATCGTTTACCTCATTGATGCTTTCGTTGCGTTCTTCATCGCCTTCATCACCGCTGTTGCCTCCATCTCTGGCGCCGTCATCGTCGTCAACTTTCACGTATCGATCGTCTCTTTCATCGTTCCGAGACCGTGAAGCAGGGGTCTTTGCCTGAGGCTTTTCACTGGCATATCTGTCCTCCTTGCTCTTGGGCGTCTTCGTCTTGAGTTGGTGATGGCCTCTAGAGGGAATATCTCTGGTGCGATCTGAGGCTCTCTTGTCTAGCGCGGTAGTATTCTCTCCCTCCATCTCAGCTTCCAAATAGAATGGATGTTCTGCGTGGCATCATTAGGTTGGCATGGGTCACCATTACTTTATAGAAAGACCAGCTTTGTGGAAGTTTCTTCCACTGCGTTGCGAGACAAAGCAGCAACACTGCATATCCCAGTTGTTGGAAACTTGTGTTTGCGCAGGCACACATTGTCAATATGAAGCGGTGCAAGGCAATCGATTTCCAACCTTTGATTAGATGACTAAGAACATAAGAAAACATGCATTCTATGTTACGACCTGAAACCTCAGATGACCCAAAAATACGAAACATAGCCCCAAAAGACTCAACTCTCCGGTACTGGAAAGAGTTTGTGATATCAGTAATACAGCCAGATCAATCGCCCTCACTTCTT
Organism: Cladosporium sp. BSL10; assembly: GCA_001553865.1. Classification (NCBI taxonomy): domain Eukaryota; kingdom Fungi; phylum Ascomycota; class Dothideomycetes; order Cladosporiales; family Cladosporiaceae; genus Cladosporium; species Cladosporium sp. BSL10. Next base: position 66,409 of record LJJI01000066.1, read on the forward strand.
GCCCTTTGCCATGCTGCTACCACCAATCCTCTTACCTCTCTTCGGCTCGTCCTGCCCTTCGCCCTCAGAGATCGAAGAGGCGTGCATCTCCCCCTCTGAATCATACTCCCCGGGCTCGTCTTTGAACTTGTCTTTTCTGTTCTCAAGGTTCCTTTCCTCCCAGTCGGCGACCGCAGGCTCGTTTGCATAACGCTTCGGCACCCACGTGTCAATGAACTGACCACCTTTAGAATCGTGGCGAGCCCATTTGATCTTGTACCTCGTCTTCGTCTCCGCCATAATGCCGTGAATCTTGTAGTAACGACGAGGGTTGAAGTTGTAATTGTCGGGATGAGCAGGGGGTTTGGGAGGCCTATGTGTCTTCTTCCTGGTCCAGCCGTGCCCTGCCCTCTTCCTCTTCTTCGGCAGACGAGCTTTGCTAGTCGTCGTTGAAGCTCTGGAGGGTTTGGCGTGGGTAGAGTTGGCGATGGTGATGTTGCTCGGGTTTGCTGCCGCAACAGGCGGAACGGGCATTGCTGCAGATTGGCCCATTTTGGCTGTTGTATTGCTGTTGAGGTGATGAAAGGAATCCTGTTTTCGCGCAGAGTATTTGAAGATTTTGTGCACATCATGACTGCTTGCTGCCCCAACTACGCAGTCTCAAGGTGCTCTCTGTGCAGCTGCTGTCTCAGGTCGTTAGTCGCTGGAATTGCAAGACAGCCATGTTGCATGCGCTCTTGTCGCATTCGTGGCTTGAATCTGTTCCAAGACTCCCGTCGTCAGCTTGAAGCAAGGTGAGACATATGGCTTGCTACCCGTGTCCTGACACAGTGAAATGTCTGTCTGAAAATAGATGGCTTTGATTGTGAGCGTGCACTGTACACATATTTCGTACACCCTGTCTTAGAAAAAACACAATGAACCCTCTGTCATCGCTGTGAAACGCCAGACTCCCGTTCCCGATCTTCCCAACCGACCAATCAGACGAAACCAGAGCGCCCTCATGCAAAGCAGGTCGTAGCAAGCTTTACACCTTGACGGTCTGTCCCATCTTGACGGCGAGCTTGTTGAGCTCGGCGTAAGTCTCCTTCCACTCCTCCTCGGATTCCTTCTCGGCACCCTTGCCCTGCTTGGGTGTGATCATAACGACACTGGTAGGCCTCTTGGTGCTGCCTGCGGCACCAAGCTCGGCGCGGCTGGGCACGTAGAGGTAGGGAATGTTGTGGTCCTCGCAGAGTACGGGAATGTGGCTGATAACGTCCATGGGAGAGATGTCGGCGGCGAGAACGACGATACCGGAGGGAGAGTCGGCGGCGCCGGGAATGCCAGCAGGGGACTTGCGAATGGCCTTGACGCACTCCTTGACACCGCGCTTGAGGGCCTTGTTCTTGGCAGCTGTTATAGATGTTAGTATCGGATTCTTCCATTTCCAGGCTCATCGTTATCGCATACACTTCTTGACGGCCTTGAGGACCTTCTTCTGCTGCTTCTCGTCCGCGAGCGGGTTTGCGAAGGGAACGAGGGCGCCAACGGGCACTGTGACAACGGCCTTCTCCTCATCGGCATCCTCCTTCACCTCAACGGCAGCGTCCATGACAGCGTCGCCGTCGGCGTCGACAGACTTGCGCTTCTTCTTCTTGTCCTTCTTTGCGGAGACATCCTCAACGTCCTCGTCGGCCTTGCGCTTCTTCTCCTTCTTCTCCTTCTTCTCGCGGATATCGTTCTCGGTCTTGGCCATTGCTGCGGTTGTGTATGCGATGTTTGCGTGTGTTGGGTGGTTGTCAATGGGCGGACTCGGCTTTGCGACTGGCAAGCTTGTCGTTCGAACTTTTTGCTGGAGCTCTTTCTTCACGTGCCAAGCCTCGGGGTAAAATTCCGCTCGAGAGGTCGATCGACCTCACCTACTGCTACTCCTGCTGAGAGGAAGCCAACAAAGACAAAGCAGCCGCAAAATACAGATACTGCTCCATTGCAAAATTAGGGATCATCAAGGCCCGGTACGAGAGTCTTTTGAATCATGCGCTGATGCTGGTGATCTTTGCCAATGAAGCTCCCATACGATGCAGGTCACGTGCCACATCCTCTCGACATAGCTCCCGTTAGTTCGAGGACACTGCTCTCTTTGGTGGATCTCTCCTCAAGTATTTATTCCCTGTGTTGCCGCTGAGAGCGGACGGATAAGTAGATATACGAACGCAGCCATGGTGTATGAAGACAACCTTGGGTGCTTTGAGAATGCCCGCAGGGCCTACCAGTCAAGGATGAAAATTGGCTCACAGTCGGCTTGAGAGCCCTGATAAGGGAGTTAACAATCTGATGTGCTGACTTTCCAACCGCAAAGCGAGAGTTGCATCGCATCAACGTGCAGAGCGACATCCGTAAAACTTTCGAGAGGAGCTGAGACAGAGTGTCGGGCAGGAGCTCCAGGAAATCGTGAGAGAGGAGATACTGAACATCAAGTGAGAGCTCAAGGACGAGCTGAGAAGCGAGATGGCGGCTTAGATGCAAGCTTTGAAGATGTGAGATATGCACGTCTCGCAGGTAAGCAAGGATGATCTGATGCTTGCAGATGATGGTAGCAGCGGGCGAGACGAGATACCTCGGCGTGCTCCGTAGAGTCCTTGTCAAGGATTATACTGGCGCACCAATAGATTACCGTCAGTATGCCTGACAACATCTCGATTGTAAGTCCGCTTCACTACCATCAGATCTGCTTTCGGATTATGACAGGTCTAAGACATGCTCACAAACTGTGAGGACAAGAGTCTGGGCGCCATAAGTGACGGTCAACTTGTGAAGGTGAACGTAACGACACCTGGTCCTTCGCCGCTAACTGCGCATGCCAGTTCCTTCGTCTTAAAACCTTTGCCTGTTGATCTCACTGTCATGACCACACGATACAACGCTCAACTCCAGAATCTCCATCGCACCCACACACCCCGAAGGTCTCGACAGCACTGACACTATTGCCAACACGCACGTTGGTAGCAACATTCAAGACTACGATTGATAGAGTTTGTCACTGCAATCTACACACCGAACACCCCGTCGCAACATTTCGCAACCACTATGCCTCGTCCGAAAAAGGTCGCGAAGAAGCTGCCAAGCGCGCCATCACCGGAAGCCTCGCTCCTCGGCCTTCCTGCTGAGCTAAGGAACACTGTCTATCATCTCGTGGCGGAAGACATCGATGAAGCCAGCATCATAGGTCGCAAGATCGGGTTCGGCGCCGCCAGCGCTGAAGACCGATTCTGGGATACTATCGCCAAACATCCGCTCGGCCAGACTTGCCGTCAACTCCGCTTAGAGTTCGTATCTATCCATCGCCATCTTGTCATGACCACAGGTGTCCCACGATACCTTGTGCTGCTGGAGAATTACGACCTGGACCGCCTTGGCAGTTTTGCCCGTCTGTTGAGTCAGGTGCCCTCCATGATTGCACATTTGAAGACAAGCGTCAAAGCCCGCAAGACGAAACTCAGGTTCTGCTTGAACCAGAAGGTTGAAGCTTCTGTCAAACAGCTTCGCTCACACACGGAGGAGCTCGATCGCCTTAACAGTGGACCGCGAAAGCTGAGCGTGTTGTTCACTGATGTAGGGTACTACCTCCCTGGTGTGGTGCGTCTTCCACCGACCGAGGTGATTCTCAATCTGAGAAATCATGCGATGTCGACTCTGGAGAAGGTGACTGCGATCTCGGGAGAACAGAACTTGAGCACAAAAAAAAAGCTCTGAAAGAGCTGAGTCGTGATCTTGACAGGCGCTTCGTCACTCGCCGGATGCGGGAAAGCGTAGGACGGGATGTTGTGGAATGGCTCTCTCTCCTTCACGACAGGGCACACACAAGCGAAAGGCACAAGAAGGAGTCAGCACGCGCGGCAAAAGAGACTGCCGCTCTCAAAGAGAAGTTGACAGAGGAGCTGAAAATGGAGATTGAGGCCGAGCTGAAGACGAAATTGAAAGCAGACATCGAGGACGAGTTGAGAGAGCAGCTGGGAATGGAAATGTTACGCGATGGACACAAGCAATGAATTTGAGTCGTGGGAGACTCTGGACGATATGGCTTTCTCAGAGGACCAATTAGAGCTAGGAGAAGAGGTCAGCGGTGACGGAGATGCTGAGACCAGAGTGGATTTGACGTCGAAACATGAAGTGAAGGTACTTCAGATGTTCAGAGAAGAATAGAAAGAGGAGCTGCAGGCAGAGTTCATTGCTGATTCAGGGCCAAAGTGGGAGCAGATCTCAGTGGGAGGCTGCGAATGAAGCAGAAGGGCTAAGTTACTGACTCAATGGTTCTACGCAGAGTCAGTTGAAGATTGAGTGCGATCAGTGCTTACATGTGATGCTGCAGTAATAGTATGATACCGTCACACCAACAGATCTTCAAGAGTCCAAGCAAGGCTGGATTGGTATCGACAGCTTAGGGTAGCAATTGACCTGTCAAAAAGCGTCTCTGATAGCATCGTGATAGCAGTGAACCTCTGCTTGGCATCTGAGGCTATCTATACAAGCACACATGATGCACCGGCGACAATCAAGTGAAGGGCAGACAGTCCGGTGCACGTGATCTGGGAGGTGCATGTCACGGTCCCTTGCTCTTTCCTCATCCGCGCGAGGACACGCTCACTTCACAAACCACCTCTTCACCTCGCTGCAACATCCAACATCACGCAACCACATCAACACCAACATCCTCACAACACCCACTAACTCTGTTACGCACAAACCACTCGAATCATTGTTCCGGCACTGGCACGATCTCAGACACGAGTTCTAATCGTATTCTGCGTCACCATCCGTAACTTTACTCACTGCTTCACCTCACGACACTCGGTTCCACCTCTGATGCTCTCGTCGCAGACACCATGCCTCGCAAAACCAAGAAGCCCGCGGGCCCGCCACCAGACGCCTCTCTCTTGGGGATTCCTCCAGAAATGAGAAATACAATCTACAAATTGGTAGCCGATGATATCGACGAAGTCAGCATCATTGGCCACAAGCTCGATCAGAGTAAAGCCACTCCCAAAGACCATGCATGGTTGTGGGATGCTATGGCGAAACACCCGCTCAGTCAGACCTGCCGCCAGCTGCGTCAAGAGTTTGATCCTGTCCATCGACGCCGCGCCCTCACTACAGGTGTAGCACGATACCGCCTTGAGCTGGAGAACTTTGATGTAGACCGCATCACAACCTTTTCCAAAGTCATCAGATATACGCCCAAGATCATTCGAAGCAAGTTGAAGGAAGACGTCAACGAATTTGATTCGATCATTCGATTCAACTTAACCCACCGCGTCGTCTCATCCATACGCAAGCTCAGAAAGAGCTGGCGTGACCTGTACCGGATCCTTTCAAGACTGCAGCGTGACCTCGATGTTGAGAGCATAGGGAGGCTATGTAGCGCCCATGAAGTCAATTTTAACTTCAAACAGCGGACCATGTCGCCCGCACAGAAGAAGTTTACGCCAACGCAGGGCCAGGTGGCAAGCGCGAAAAGAGACCTGAAGAAGATCTGGGAAGATATCGTTGAAGATTTCTGCGAAAACTGGCATTTCATTGTCGACAGTACGAAGCAATACCGTAGGATGGAGCCCATTCGATTAATCCACCAAAAGCTAGAAAGCACACACAAGGACTACTTCAAGCCTTTGAAAGAAGCTCGGGCAGAAAGAGCCAGCAAAGCTCTAGAGAACAAAATGAGAGCGCAGCTGCGAGACGAACTAAAGGCAGAGCTGAGGGCAGAAATCTTGAGTGAATTGAAAGAAGAGACTCAGATGGAGCTTGCGAGTCAGATACAGGAAGGACTGGAAGGTTGGAGCAATGTATCAAGTGCCGAACGTGAGTATTGAGACCGAGTTGAAGGTGGGAGCCATTGGCAGAACCTTGAGGACGAGCCGAGAGGGCAGCTGAGAGAAAATTTGTCAGGCAATGGGCACAATAAATGAGTTCTGACATGGCAATGTTGACTGCTCGCAAGTGTCTAGCGTCCTCTTTGGAATGCGATAGAACAGCTTGTGTAGGGGCCGGGAAGCAGAACAAACTGGGGGAACAGAGGGGGAGTTTGTGGATTCTTTCGATTAACAAGTATCAACTTTCCATTTCATCTCTCCATTCAGGCATTGCGCTGTAAGGCTCATCAAGAGTCTACCGCTTCGTCTGTCGTTATCATCTATTCGTGACTGTTCACCATGTTGGTGAAGTGGGCAAGCATGACCTTCACGACCTTCAAGTCAAGCGCAAAGAACGCGTGCACATTGCAAATGCGGCGCAGATGGCAACTTCGCCAATTCTGCTTGCATTTCCATCCAAGCTTCGGCAGGACTCTCCGCCGGATCACCAGAGACACCAGTGTTCGATTCCGGAAAAATCTTGACCTCCGACAACGCATCGAAGACGCCGCCACGTTTATAAGGAAGCGCTATCTTCAATTCATCGACGTAGGCTTCGATCGACTGCACAACATTACCGTCCAACTTGAGGTGCAGCGTAACCTCTTTGAAGAGGAGAGGCAGAGGCTGCATCTTCATCTCAGTGATCCTGTGGGAAGAGCAATGCGCTGCGACAAAGCGGTGGAAGAGAGCAAATTGCTCCAGGTCGAGAATGTTGACAATGAGGTTGTACGTTTGCCCGGGAGTGGTGGCGAGGACCTGATTGAACTCTGTGAACATCTGGCGGCAGGTCAAGGTGAGAGGGTGTGGAGCGATTGCCGATTGGAACTGCTTCCAAAGGTTGCGAGGCTCGTTGATGGCGACGTAGTTGTATATCTCGGTTCTTAGTTCGAACGGGATGCCCTAGAGGGTTGGTGATGCAGGCTTAGTAGTCTCCACAATGCTTTGAGTTTAGTTCTCGTGCTCAGAGGTAGAGATAGGTACCACTGAGACTTTTTCAAAAGCCGGGAGTGCACTCGGGTTTCTATATGTAAGGTGATGTCGGGCAATAAAGAAAGTGGAGGAAGGCAATGTATGCTAATGGACGATTTATGGCGTCTTATGTTCACTAGCCCAGTCAACTGTGCTGCTCCTCGATTCACCAATGAGTGGATGAGCAATACCATTTACTGATAGCTCTGCGGGGCAAGCACGTGTATGGAGAGCGAGGAGGTGGATCCAAGATAGTAAACCAAGGCGAAGTTGAGGAGCCACATGAGCAGTAATATAGAGACTAGGATTATGACGGATTGAGTGAGTACAATCGTGATAGAGAATTTCGATTATGAAGTATTGGCAGCTGATTTCATCTCCCTATTCAGGCTTTTCATGTATCTCCTTTCAGGCACAATTTCACTGCACGTCTGGCTGCTGCGAGAGCCCCCAAACCGTCGACATCGTACCATCCTTGCTTCGGTGTTCATGTGAGCTTTAGAACGGCATGGCCTGTTGTCTTCCTTCACGTTCGCCATTCGAACAACCGTGAAATAATCAAGGTCAAAAACATAGAGCGAAAACGTTATGGGGACCCCACCTCAAGACCGAGACCGAGACCGAGTTGCGCCTTTGTTCAAGCATGTTGGAGCCTGGGTTATCTTGAAGTAAGGTCATGAGGACCACGTCCACGATCGTTGATGAGGCTGATCTGATATACTGCCCAAGTACTTGATGATCGACCTCACGGCAACGCGGTCTGGTCTAAGACACAAACGACTATCTTTGATGCAGCGGAGTTCATTCACCGCGACTCCAGCTTGTGCTTTGAGCAAAGACATGGTCCGAACAGCGGTGCTATCAGAGCCCAAGGCACTAACTTCAGGCCGCACCACGATCTCTGCGTAATCGCCGAAAGCTTCTGGGACGATGCCATGGCCGTTGTAGCGCACGAAAGTCTTATGGTATGCCACGGCTGACTGATAGAGATCGCCATTTAACTCCAGGCAGAGTGTAACATTCTGAAAGAGGCGGGGCGGGACGGTCGAGTCGGAGTGTTGGTGAGACAGGCGACATGTGGCGAGGAAGCTGCGGAACAGTAAAAGCTGTTCCGGGTCAAGGTTGTTGACGATGAAGACGTAGGGTCGTTTGGCTGCTGTGGCAAGGAACAGGTCATATTCAGCACGCAGCTGGCGGCATGTCATGCTGAGAGCATTCGTGACGCTGGCGGCTATGAACTGGAGCAAGAGGTCGCCGCTGTACTCTTCCTTGTGCTTCTTGAGGAACATGCGACCGGAGACTTCGCCCAAATGCATCAGGTGCGCGAATATCTGGTGTTTCAGCTCCAAGGGAATGCCTGTGAGCGATGGCGACGCTGGCTTAGTACTCGCCATGTTGTTGGTGTCGGCATTAAACATGGGCGCGAGTGCTGTGGAGGGTGATTTAACAGTGGTGGCGCAGAGAGTATGATGTGGTGATGTTGCAGGTGCCGTCGAGGGCGAGCAATTGCGGCGCAGATTGTGTGGTGGTGTTGCAGAGGAATTCTCGCTTGAAGCAAGCAAAGTCAGGAAGCTGCGACCGGTGGAGTGTATTTACTCTCACGCGCAACAATCAGCATTGCATGCGGCAACTTTCAGTCTGAGCTTCCTTGTGGGTGTCCGCAGTGACCAGTGGTAACAGCTGGAAAGAATAACACGCCGTGCTGATTGGCTCACGCCATACTATGGCTTTGTCAGCTGAGCGGCTGCTCTATACCATCTCTTTCACTGTCTGGAGCTTGGGATTGCTCCACCCCTTTGTGACAACCAGTGAAGGCTGCTAGACGCAGGTCACCAAGACATTCACGGCTACAGGTACGCGATCAATGCCTCAAAGGAGTAGTGAGAAAACGGTGGACCGACACCTGGACCGACACCTGGACCGACACCTGGACCGACACCTGGCCGACACCTAGCGCGCCTACTCGGGGGTATTCATCATGCGTAATAAGAGATCCCGAGAGGTCCAGGACCAAGACCGAATGACTACTCACCGCAGCATCACTTCTCAAGTAACATTACAAATTGTTCGAGCCACAAATACCATTAATACAACACCCAAAACTGAACACCATGGCGTCGATGATACCTGCCGCACCCACCTTGCAAGGCATCCCTGCCGAGCTGAGGACCGAGATCTACGGACTAGTCGCCGATGAACCATCCCGAAAGCCCATTGTCCTGGGTCGCAAAGTCGCCCAAGCAGCCAAGCAATTCCTGTTTGACGGTGACATCCGCGAGCAGGCACTTTCGGCGATCGTGTAGCATCCGCTAGAAATGACCTGTCGGCAGATGCGCGCAGAGTTCCAGATAGGATTCCACATCGACTACGCTCGTTCCCAGACCTACGAGTTCGTGGTTGACAACTTCGACTTCGAACAGTTGAGACTGTTCGAGGAGCTGCAAGACGCCAAGCATGGTGACCGCTTGAGAGCGGTGAAATCCCAGAGCCAGATCATGCGCGACCGGAAATTGGTTTGGATGTCGAAGATCTCGATTGAGCTTCGCTTCCAGATGGACCACAATGCCGTTGCTTCAGCGACCGCTCTGACAAAGTCCTTGGGGTCGTACCGCCAGGGAAGCGAGCGTTATTCCAGCGTTTACGACAACCACATGTTATTCAATGACAACGAGTTCACCGTGTCCTTCAAGCATTGCACACAATTGAGCGGCATCATCAACCCGGCAGAGGCCATGACGATCGCACAGGCGAAAGAGGCGTCGAAAGTTTTGAGAAAGTTGGATGGCAAGTTCAAGACGCCGATGGTATTCAAGCTGCTAGTGCGGTTCACCGGACTGCTCAAGGCCTACACGTACCGTGAGTCTCGGCAGACCACCTGAAGACACTTGCAGCCATGCTGCAGGTGTAACAATGCAATCTTCTGTCTCTGCAAGTGATACAAAGGGCATGCTGAAACGGCTGACAACTCTGGAATACGTAAGGCCTGCATGCGGAGGGATCAGGATCTTTTTCTTTTGTCTTCCATTTGTTGGGTACCAGGACGAACGGCATGAGTGATAACAAGTTCTGGCTGAGCCAGATTGCAGTGATGTAAGGACAAAGGATATGAGAACAATATGGCGGTGGTCAGTCTTCGCATGCAAAGGTAGGTCAAGGCACCTTGGTGAAGTCGAGTCGCGGACTGACTCGGTACTTGAGACCTAGATGGGGCACAAATTTGTTGTTACTATGTATACTCATTTTCTCGAAACACATCATCGAACAGCCCTGATAGCTCAGTTGGTAGAGCGCGTCACTAGTAATGACGAGGTCGCCGGTTCAACTCCGTCTTAGGGCATTGAATCTTTTGCCTCCTCCACGGAGATCCAGAAGACCCGTATTTTTGTCCAGATCGCTCCAAGACACCATGATGGACGCAAACCGTCATGTTCCATCATTCCCGTGGCTTGCCAAACGCCGAACGGAGACCGCTTGGTCCCGAAGCTCGAAGCAACAAAGGAACGTGATTTGTGCTACGTCATTTATTCCAGAACAATATAATTTAGATTTTAGTTTGCACAATGTTTTCAGTCTGCACAGAAGGATTCCAAGGATTTCCACGCGGCCGCTTTCACGATCGAGGATCACTCATCATAGGCCTCGACTCCGATTGACATCATGAATATCCGGCAAGGGTCCAGCACATCTTCAGATCGAATCCACAAAACATGACATCAAGTGCCGAGGGCGAATTATGTGGCTAGTGTGGACTCTCTAGACCGTAATGGGCCCTCACCGACAACAAGTGTTCGCCTGCATTTCTAAGCAGGTGAGAAGGCCACGAGGCAGGTGGTCAGGCAAGTAGTATCCTTGTGTTTGTAATAAATCGTCTTCACAAACCCAATGTCTCGCGATCTCTTCTAATCCAATCTTCTACTCTTGACTTCCAACCAAGCTATACCAATCCTTCCACAATGTCTGCATCTTCTACCCGTTACGAGTCCGAGAAGGTCGACCCTTCGCCTCTGGGCCAGCCTCTGCACTTCGAGTTCGCCAACCGCGATGCTCCTAACAGGTTCCTCAAGGGCGCCATGACTGAGCGTCTCTCGTCCTGGGATCCCAACAACCTCGAGGCCCGTGGTGTTCCCAGCAAGAACCTTCAGAATGTCTACAAGCGCTGGGGTGAGGGCGGCATTGGCCTTGTCCTGACCGGCAACATCATGTTTGAATACGACCACTTGGAGGCAATGGGCAACCCTATCATTCCCGTTGACGCTCCCTTCGAGGGCGAGCGCTTTGAGGCATTCAAGGAATTGGCTCGCCAGGCTAAGATCGAGGGCAACCTCATCGTCGGTCAAGTCAGCCACCCCGGCCGCCAGGTCGAGCAGCGTATTCAGAAGAACCCGATCTCCGCCTCAGACGTCCACCTCGACAAAGAGATCATGGGCATGAAGTTCGCAAAGCCTCGTGCCGCCACCTCCGAGGACATTGCCCGCTTTATCGAGGGCTGGGCCCACGCCGCAGAGTACCTCGAGAAGGCCGGCTACGATGGCATCGAGCTCCACGGCGCTCACGGCTACCTCCTCGCGCAATTCCTCTCGCAGTCCACCAACTTCCGCACTGACAAGTACGGCGGCAGCCTCGAGAACCGCGCCCGCCTGATCGTCGAAGTCGCCCAGGAAGTCCGCCGTCGCACCAGCCCTAACTTCATCCTCGGTATCAAGATGAACTCCGTCGAGTTCCAGGAGAAGGGCTTCCAGCCCGAGGAAGCTAAGCAGCTGGCCGCCATCCTCGAAGCCAACAAGTTTGACTTCATCGAGCTGTCTGGCGGCACCTACGAGGCTCTCGGCTTCGGCCACAAGCGCGAGAGCACCAAGGCTCGCGAAGGCTTCTTTATGGAATTCGCAGACGCTATCACTCCTCAACTCAGCAAGACCAAGGTGTACGTGACGGGCGGCTTCAAGACCGCCGGCGCAATGGTCAAAGCGCTCCAGACCGTCGAAGGCGTCGGCCTCGCTCGCCCGGTCTGCCAGGAACCTCGCCTGTGCAAAGACATCCTCGCCGGCCGCGTGCAAGGCGCAATCAAGATGCAGATGGACGACAACGACTTCGGCATCACCAACGTCGCCGCCGGCACCCAGATCCGCCAGATCGGCAAGGACCAGGAACCCATCGACCTCAGCAGGACGGAGAACCTGGAGGCGTTCAAGAAGGACATGGGCGCGTGGTTCCAGGGCTTGAGCCAGGATACGAAGATGGAGAAGTACGGCTACATTGACCTTGAGACTGCGCAGGCGGCTCCTTACGGTGTTGCTGCGACTGCTTAGGCTATTGGATGACCTTTCATGATTTGATGAGATATATATGTATATCAAGGATAGAGTCTCTAGATGCTAGAGTAAAACAACAAGCTCTGTGCAGCAATTGACACGAGCTAGCATAATTGAACAGATGTGACCACCCTTGACTGGAATTCCCTCATCCTCTCCAAGCTCAAGGATTTATCGCGCGTTTTGCTATTAACTTTGAAAAATCAGGTGAATAATACATATCAACTATATAGAGCATTATAGTACCCTATGCTACCTCTTAAACGATATAATAGAGACGACTGCATAGCTTAGAGGGACGATTCCTTTGTTGAAGAAATAACACCAACTCTAACCCTATGCACAATCGAGCGATAGTTATCAGACTACCTCTTTCTCCTTATGTCTTATCTACCCGTCCTACTTCCTATCTGAATCTCTCGCAAAGATATTATGGCAAAGCTCCGGCTATCACATTCGCCTATCGCAATTTCGATGTCACAAAAGATTCAAAGGCCACAGAGCACCTTACTAGAATCCGAAGCAGCAGTAGTAACGTTACTGCACTATCGCAAAACGCTTCGTTTCTGTGGCCCTTTTCGCCCAGTATACACACACAGCAGTGCATGCAACACTCCACAAACCCGCGACTCAGCTAACCTCCACATCCCCAAAGTCCCATGTAACCTGTAACCGAGCGGTCAGTAGTCAAAACAAACAACATCAGCAGCAGCAGCAGCAGCAGCAACAACAGCAAGGCCACCAACACCCGACCTCCGACTTCCGCGCCCCATCGCCAAGACACAGTAGTAGAAGACGCAGTAGCAGTAGCAAGAAGATCACCTCCCCACCAAGGCAAAGCGCAAAACGGCCAGAACCCACGCTTCTCACACTAATCACCCTTGACACACAGCTCCACGGAGACACCCGCTGCCTGCACGACTCACAAGAAACGGTCTTAGGGTACCGGTACCCAGCTTATCGTGTGGAGCACGCAATGTTTCAGCAAAGTAGTCAGTCACCTTCAGAACTCCTCGGATACGAGACGCTGGGCTGTCTCACGAGCGAGACAGCGTGCCAGAAGAGCATGAAGGAAATCCGCCCCGCCGAGGGGCGGCCGTTGGGCAGGATTTCTTGGGGTGCATACAGTGCAGCATGGAGATTGACTCGATTGATCTGCGTGGGGAGGGAGCGAGGAGCAAAACAGGACTGGCGGGGAAATCAACAACACGGCGCAGGTTAGACCTGTAAAATTTGAGCCTTGTAATTGTGCGTATTGCTGTACCGTGATATTTTGGCTCGCTGCGTGCTAACGACGTAGGTGGTTGGCATTGGGTTCTTCTAGAGGCGCCTTGAGAGTCGTGTGGAACGAACGCAGTTTTGCGCAGTAGCGCGGAAGTATGCTCGCATGCAGGGAGAATGGAAGACTTTGCCGTGCGGTGGAGTTCGCGTTGGGCGACGATGCTGTGTTGTTCATTTCATGATTGTCCCTCCCGTCGCGTATGAATGGGGGATGTGGGCGATGTACATCACGTTGCAGCTTTTTTACCCTGTGTTAAGGGAAGGGGTATGTGCGATATTGATAATGATAGACATAGAGGATTTTGAAAATGACGATGGGAGGTACCTACGTCTCCGTACTTGTTCGCCAGAACGCCAGAACATGAGCTCCTGGAAACTCACGTGCAACTCACCGCGTTGTAAGCGCCTCTTGGTGTAAATGCAGGCAAGTGGCGGAAGGGCAAGTTCCGCTGGTGATCTTCGGGCGATCACTACGGTCTTTCGCAATTGGAAACTCTTTCTGTGTTGACCGTTGTTTCTGGCGAGGTGTTGAGGGAAATTCCCATGCCTGAACACAAGGCATGCAAGTGAGAGGTACCTGCAAACGCTGAGGTTCCCTTGAGACGCTGTTGTGCGATGGTTGAATGCTGTAAATTACTGGGCATGAACACATGGGAATGCCGGGAGCTGGACCCGGCGGCTGATGTACGGCCATGGGGCTCAAGAAAGCGAGGCTGAGTTAGAGTGACGCCTTCGGATCAAGAGCCGGGCAATCTCGATCGCGATGTGGCCTTGCAGAGAAGAAAATGTCAATCGCACTTCACAAATGACCCTGCCTCGCCTGCACCTTGACGCAGTGCAGTCGAATGATACCTTAGCAGCTCAGCTATAACAAATACGCGCCAGTCCAAAAGGTCACGCTGCTGCCCACTGGTACCCTAGCGTTGTGATTACAACAGTAAAGACGTCTCACCGTCGTCATACTTCGGGTGGGCTCGGCGTGGGATGCTTGAGCACTCCACAGCGTTTAGAGTTACGGAAGAATAACACACTTTGCATCCTCGCGACAGCGGACGGACGGGTGTGGCGTCTGTGACGACAGTTGGTAAAGTATGCTCACAATGACGGCATAACCTTGTGTCCTGCTCGATATTGCATCCTGGCTTAAGAGAAAGGAGGTGTAATTCGAAGCCGCACGTCGCCTACAATCGGGTGAGATGTAAGCTGCAAGAGCAGGTGTCGTCCCATCGCTCCGTCACATGGCGCAGGCACAACACGGCACAACGGCACAATTGGTCGAGACAGGGTAATGGAAGGATGCAGGTGTGCATAGTCAAGGGTCCTGGGTGAGACAAGATTGCCAAAGATACCTCGATCAGCCTGTGCCTCGCGTGCGGCTAGGGAGATGTCTCCGGTACATTCGAGCGTGTGGCCTGGACGAGTCATGCTTTGAAGAGGAGGTAAAGCTCGTAAGCAAGGCACCGAATGGGGCATTGCTGTGTGCACACGGGCACAAATAGGCTGCTGGCGGACAAGCGAGTCGAGTGTCTCCAACGAGTACAGTATCTCCTAGTGAGCGGTTGGCACCGAGAACATGGCTCGGACGAGTAGCAGTGGCGCGGTGAAAGGGAGTACTGCGCGGAGCTGGCAGAGTGTTTGGTAGCGCGTGTTTGGAGGAGGGTCAAGGGTGAGGAGTGCTTGGAAGATTGGCCTGCCACGCTTGGCCCACGAGAGCGTGCCGGGCAGTCCGAGAAATATGTCTTGCGTCGAGTAGTGTCAGAGTAGTGTGTGCTGGTGTGTGCTGGTGGAAGGTGCTTTGACCATTTGCAGCGACTCTTGTGCACCCTCTCATAGCTCTTATTACATTTGCCCATGCCACGACACGGCCTGCTCCCCGAGACCATCACACTTCACATAAACCCCCACCTTTGCCTTGAATAAAGGCTCTCGTCTATCTGCATGCCCGCTGCCGAGCTGCCCTGCCTGCCTCGCCTGTGTGCCTGCCCTTCTCCTTCCTCTTCCTCTGCATGACATATATACTACTTGCTATATATCCGCCACCCTCTCACATCGCCCACCGCGCGCTTCATCCCACACTTAATACTGCCACCGCCGCCAGCACAGAGCCAAAGACCCACTCGCCGCTGCTGTCCCCCGCCGTACTACTTTCTCCTTCCTTTGCCGCAGTTGGCCCCTCGATCCCAGTTGCCTCCACCCCGCCCGGCATTTGTCGCTCGTCACCCGGCATCGCCATCGTACAGTAGCCAATTCGGCACGACCCACCTCCTCCCAGACGGCAGAACCACGCTGTGCCCTCCACTCCACCACTACTACTTGACTACCACCCGTAGCCACGCCGAAATTGTCTCTCTATCCCCCCTCGACTATCACACTCTCCAAATTGCCCATCATCCCGCAACTACCGCCGCCCTCGCCTACCCTCTTCCCCAAAGTGGCTCCCTCACGAGGCCTCTCTCCGGTGCGATCGCCTCTTCACTCCGCCAAAACCTCGAGGATGCCCTCTCCTCGCTCTTCTCCTGCCATGCGTCCAGTCTCACCACTCTCGCCTCGCTACGAGCCCTCACGCTTCGACTCCCTGCAACCACCTGCACCCCGTGCCATGCACTCCAGGCAAGGCAATGGCTCACGCCGCGCCAACACCGGCTCTCTGAAGCTGCCTTCATTGCCTCGCTTCCACCCTGCCAACTACCCTTCATCCCACAGCAGCATGCAGTCAACTCCCGATGATGGCCTAGCCAACCCTCCAGTCTCTCCACGCGCGCACCAGCGCATGTACTCGGATGCGCAGAAGCACTTGCTCATGTACCAGCAACAAAGTCTCGCAGCTCGATCGAGTGGAAGGCCTGAAGACAGGCCTGTCAGCCCACGATTGGCACCTCTTGGCAGCCCTGGACCTGTGACTCCCCTGGAGCTGGAGCAGAATGAAGGCTACTTGCTTGCTGGTGCACACCAGACTGGATCTGGAGAACCTGCAGCCCTGGTCGAGAAGTTGATTCGCGAAGAGAGCCGTAGGAACAATGCAAGGGCCACTCAAGCGAACAACGGTCCGAGATCCGCAGCTTGATACGGCTTGAAAACGATTGTCATGATAAACGGCCGACTTTCATCTTCCTCATCGACGGAAACATCTCCGACAAATCACAGCACTGCATTGGATCCGAGCAACAATTGGCGTTACACACGGGAACACACAAACCTTCTACAGTACAACTGCATTCAGGATGGTGCTACACTAAAATCCGAGGGAATGGCTTTCGCCTCCTCACTCAAACAAAGATATCCCCTGCATCATTGGTGGCAATCGCGAACCAGACGCGCGACGACCGACGTCCAATCGCTACCAATACTTCTCTTCTACTTCTTCTACATTGAGAAGAGCACATGCTCTCTCCTTTTATCTCCTTTTCTTTTCTTTTCACTTCTCTCTTCTCTTCTTTTCCCTCTCCTTTTCCTGTTTACAGACCTCTGCGGAGGCTACATTTCTTTATACATGCATTTTGGAGTCAAGAGATTGAAGAGAAATTATCGATGGAAGGAAAGCTGGACTTGAGACTATGAGCTTTCGCTTCTCGCTGCACTACCATTCTTGGTGTGCTTTGGAGGGGAAGCTTGTCTCTTGGTGCCTGTAGAGTTTGGGTTGAATGCACCCGGCAGCTCTAGGATTATGAGAATGACAGATTTGGAACCTTTGCAATACTCTTTCATTTGTACCGAGCCTGAATGTTAATGCTCGCTTTCCTGAACCTAAGTGAAAACTTTGACCAACCTGCTTGAAGCCTGTTGTAGGCTGGCAGTCAGCCTCTCCGGCGAGCGTCCTCTATCCGAATGCAACAGCAGGCATGTCGATTGCCTCGAGGAGGAACAAGAGCGTCTCCTCCCCGATTTCGCCTAAAACCTTGGTGGTGCTTCTCGCGCATGTTCCCAGACCTTCAATGGTCTTTTATTACAGTGTCGCACCAGCTCGTTCCAATCGCTCAAAGAAAGCAGCCCGATCAGCCAAACATCTGCCACTCTTGGTATCTTGCTGCGCCGGCGACCAGAACCCGTGACTGGCGCATTATTGACGGCATGTCCCGAAAGGTATGATCTCCTGAAGCTTCTGATAACGTTCCCACACACTCGTGGAACTTCCTTTGTTCAGTCACTTTCACCGCCAGAACTTCTCAGCAATGGAAAGGTGGGTATGTCTTAGTAGCGTGCTGGTCTCTTTCGCGCGCTTTCCTCGGCTTCTTTTGCCTCGCGCATGAGCTCGACGGCGTCGCTGAATTCGTCGAAGCAGCACCGCTGCATGTAATGAACCGACCAGGAAGGCTGGTAGTAGCCGTCCTCCAAGGACTCCAACCCATCACAGATCAGGAAGCCGGGTAATTCCGAAAGCTTCGCGTACAATAACCTGAACATCGATTCGATGTCTGTCCCTTCCTCGAGTGTCATGCTATGTCTTCAGGCCGCGGGCGCTGTTGTGCGCGGGACATACTGCGTGGAAATGTCTGCAATGCCTATCCATCTCTTCGTGAGGCCATAATCGGCCAAAGACGGCGGTGCATCCCCTCGTTGCCCGAAATAAATCTCCCTGCATAATTCTGAAGCGGAGTACGGCGCTTGGTTGTCCATTTGGGACCGCAGTGTGACATTTAGATTGAAAGTAGGCACCATCAATAAGTAAGCTTTGTCGTATAACTCGTATCCCGTCACCTTTATGTACTCCTCGCTCTGAATGTAGTCGTTGAAAATCTGGAGTTGCTCGAGGTCGAAGTTGTTCACGAGAAGGACCCAAGTTGCCTTTGGAGCTGAAATGTGCTCGTCCTGGAACTCGTCTCGGAACTGTCGACAAGTCATGCTCAGAGGGTGGAGTGCCACCGCTGCATCGAAGCACTGGTCAAGACTCCATGTGCTGTCGTTTTTGCGTGCTTCGACCATGCGTCTGCCCAGGACGATACGCTCTTCGGTGGCTGCGACGAGTTTGTAGATCGAATCCCTCAGCTCCCGAGGGATGGTCTGCAGGGTCGGCTTTGGTGGAGTTTCGTTGGTCTTGTTGGTCCTGTCGTCAGAGGTGGTAATTTTGTTAGAAGGAGTGGAGTCGATGCCGTTGTCGTCGGACATCGTGGTCGTAATATTGAGACTCATGTCTGTGCCCACAGCGTGAGTAGGCTCATCGGTACCCTCTGCGGTAACCATGTTGGTCTGGTCAATGTCGTCGCTCTTTTCTGTGTCCCTTCGCTTGTCTCTCCCGTCGCGCTTGGAACAAGGAGTGTTGTCCTCCGCCAGAGCGTCTCTCTTCCGCTTCAGGCTGTCCGGTGTGGTGTGGTTGCTGAATGTGGTGTCCATGGTGTGTGCTGTATGGTGTAGTATGATGTTGGACTGTAGTAGAGCTGCTGTACATGTCGCTGTTTGTGAAGGAAAGAGGACAGGTCTTATGTAACCACGAGGTAGGCCGTATCACATGCTGGCAACGACCATCACAAGCTCAGTCCAGTCACATTGAACAACTGAAGCTGTCATCGGGTTCAAACGGTTCACTTCACAGCTGAGCCGAGCTTAAGACTGAATGGACGGTTGACAGCTGACGATCATCAACGCCCATCGCTGCTAGTGAAGCATTTCGCGCACAATTACTCACAGCAGTCGAGGCATCAATGCATCATGTGATAGCTATTGCGATATATGCACCGATAATGAAACTAAGCAGAGCAGGGTATCCAGACTTGAAGATAAGCTTCATTAGAGAACGGTTCATCTGTCTACGCATCTATGTCTGCTACCCGTGACTTCACTACTTCGACATCCACGCTTGAGCGCCTTCCAGAGAACCTTCCTGACCCACTATGCTTGACACATAGCCATCAGACACCTTCAAGCTCTGTTGAGGCGGAGTCCGCTGCATACTAGCCTGTAATGATGGTTGTACCAACCTTCTTCGCCAGCCCACGTGTCCGCCACAGCTCTCGCGAACGTGCTTGCCCAAGGACGCATCAAGTCACAGTATCCGCGCCAAAATTTCTCACTGGGATTGTCGCTCCAGTCTTTGAGGGCCCTCGCGAACTCGTGGTCAACCTCTCCAAACGAAGACCGTATTCTCTTGGCCTCTTCTTTGGTCATGCCTTGCATGCGGTTCGCTGATGCGCCAGTCCGGGGTTGGCAACGAATTGCAATCTCCGTGCGTGCACTTTTGAGACATCTGAAAGATCCGACGGAGTCAGTGAAGTGCATGTCGCGCAATCTGGCGAATGAGGAAACGGCGTTGTTGTCCATCTGAAAGCGCAGACGGAGCTCTACGTTGCAATCTACTTTGGAGTAGACACGCGGGTCGAGTTGCGCTGCACCGGCCCCATCAGTAAGCTTGACAGAGGTGCCAGTGTTAACGTAGTCGCTGAAGACCTGGAGCTGCTCCAAGTCAAAGTTGTTCACGGAAAAGGTCCAGCGAGTCTTGGTAGCCCTCAAGTGCTCGGGTTGGAACTCCGTGAGCATCTGTTTGCACGTCATGCTCAGAGGGTGGAGAGCGATTGCCGAAGCGAAACAGCCTTCATAGGAGAGCGCGGGATAGTGACGCTTGTGTACCTGTACGAATTGCCATCCTAAGATGATGCGACTTTCATCCTCGGTCAGGTATCCGTAGATCTGATCTCTGAGCTCCCGTGGAAGCCCCAGCAGACTAGCCTGAGGTGGCAGAGAAGTGTTGGTCAGAGATGGAGTGGCGGCAGCAGTGTCGCTGCTGGAAGTCGGAAGATGGCCATTGAGGCTGGTGTTGACTTGCGTCTCTCTGGCGGGCGCAATGACTTCGACACCAGTAGTGTCTGAAGAATTCAAATCAAGCGCACTGAACGCCTTGATAAGACTATTCACATCCATCTCCTCGATTCCGAGATGTTGATGATCCTGTGTGTGTTTGTCGAATCCAGGTTTACTTGCTCGCTTTTGAGAGCTCGACGGGACGTAAAGCTTTGTGACGGAGTCGGTGTGGTTGCGGGCGGGTGTTGGTTGGCGATGGTCGACGACGATCGAGGAAAGGAAAGACTCATGTAGAAGGCCGGAGCGCTGAAGCTCAGGTGTCGGCCCTCGAGGCGCTCGCTGAAAAGTGAAGGCCTGACGTGGAAAAGTGAAGAGCGTCAGCCGTCGTAACATTTATGTCAGCAGTCACTACAGGGCAAAGTGAATGTACAAGCCTTCATTGTACAGGTATGTTGTGCTCTGCAGCCTTGAGAGAATGTGCTTTGACGGTACTCTGCATGGGATGACAAGAAACTACCTACACGTCGCTCGAGGATGTGATATGATTTGCGATGTATCCAGGCACTCGCCTAGTCGCTGACAGTGAATGCAATTATGCAACTTCCGTCTCGGAGGCGGAACCACCTTGCCTCACCCATCGTTCATCGGGCGTCCGAGGGCTTCGCGCCAAACCTTTCGGATCAAGCGCACCGCTTCTTCGTTCCACGGCCTCGGTCCATCAGACAGGTAAACAAGTCATCTTATCCACAGAGCTGGGATCTTGAGTACTCAGTAGAGCACATGGAGCTTGTGAGATCTTATAACATGATTCAGTGTTCGATTACGGGCCATAGCCGCTATGTTGAAAGGAATGTATTAAGAATCGCTCATCTAAAAGTCTAGTATCGTTTCATCACATCTTGACCACCTTCATAACAATCGTCTGTCTCATCTCTCACTCCGTCGTTGGACACAGATCATAGTTGCCGGCAACATTGTTGCCCCACCACTGAGGGAAAGGACGCGATGCTCCAGCGGCACCGAAGACAGCGAACGACATGATGAACAGCGCGCACAAGGAGGCACCGTCGAACGCGCCCATGATCATGTAGGCGTACTCCTTGAAGAAGCCGGGCTTGTAGTTGCGCAGGTAGAACTGCGTGAAGAAGCCGGCGACGATCCAGGTCAGAATGACACAAGTCTGCGACTGGTTGTAGGGGATGTAGCCAGAGTACTGGATGAGCTGAGGCAAGTTCACGGCAGAAACGGCGACGCCACGGACGGTTGGTTTGAACTAAGGGCAGTGTTAGCGGATGTGAATATGATTTCAACTCCTGATGAAGAACGAGACGTACGTAGGCAAAGATGCGCTGGGCAACTACTGCTGCCGCACCGATCGCAAGGCCGACAGGGATCATGTAGTACGTCTGTCCGGCCTTGTAGAGGTATGCAGCAAGGGCCCAAGCGGTGGCGTTGGTGTTGTAAGATTGCATGGTTGCACCGCTCCACGATGCGTTGCCGTCGCCATCGGTCAGGACGTCTGCGTTGCGTGTGACGATAGACACCATGACGACGTAACTGATGAAACCGCCAAAGACGGTGCCCCAGCACTGTGTCAGGAACATGACACGCGGAGGGATCTTGACTGCAGAGTTTGTTAGCAGGTGACCAATTTTGTGCAGTATTAATTGTACTCACGGTACTCGCCCATCTTCAGGTCGTTAGACAGGTCAACGGTGTTGCTGATGACATTGTGCGACCACGCAGCGAAGTACATGTTTCCGACTGGGCGCTCGGGTACCATCAAACCCGCAAGCATCTTGGACAAGTTGTTGGTTGCGATACCGTTACCGTACCTCGAGTAGATGATGGTGCTCTGTAATGGTCAGTGGCTGCGATGTTGTGGTCGTCATTACGTGAACTTACGAATGGAGCAATGACACAACCGACGATGAGCGCAACGACGTACGCCCAAGCTGACAGGGTAATGTTGTTCTTCAACACAACGATAAGACCAAGAGCGAAGCTGCCGACAAGAACGATCATGTACCACCACCAAGGAGCTTCCTTGTAGTGCTTGACCATGTGATCGTGGTGGCGGTCATTGAAGACACCCTTGCGTGCGCTCTTGTACGTTGCGACAACGTCCGCACCCATGAAGAGGATGACGTGCGTTATGAGTGCACCAATCTGGAGTATATGTCAGATTCTGCGAGGAAAATGAGAGCGGGATTAACTTACGGCGGCGTTTGCCATGAGCAGAGAGTAGGCGAATGTTCCTGTCAGTCTCGGAAGACCATACTTAGCAAGAGCTGTCTGACTAAGGACGCCGCCAACAAAGAGCTTTGCGGACGGGTATGTACCACCATCGGCTGAGCGAAGCTTGGTGGACATGAAGGGAAACGATTTGGCGTTCCAAGTATCACTGTAGTAGATCGCCAACATGACGATGTAGCAGATGCCGAAACCAATGGCCTGGTGGTACTGGAGACTCAAAGGAAGCGACGTCTGGAATGATGTAACCTGATTCAAACCAAAAGCATTAGCAACCATGAAGGAAAGTGCGCGCAGGGAAGAGTCGACTCACGTATTGCCAGTCCAAGGATACAGAGAACAGACCGAGACCCTCGTTGTTCGAAGCTCCGCCAAAGAGTCTCGTCAGAGTTGTTGCAGTGGAACCAGTCGCGTGCATCGAGGCCAAGCACGGGATCGAGACCGAGTTGAGCCACGGCCAGACATACGCCGGAAGGAACTCGTAGAGAAACATGCCACCCAAGCAGTACCAGAACACTCGCAATGGCTTGGAGTCCTTCAAGTTGTTCCAGTTCAAACCCTGCAGGGTCTTGACAGTTGGAAGCGTACCCCAGTACACGGCATCGACGTGATAGACGGTAATTGGGCGCAGCAGACCACAAAGACCATAGCCGAACAGACCGATGGAGATAGTTGTGCAGATGACCGTAGAGGCCTCCAGAGGCATGTTGTAGAACAGCTTCTGGGCAGCAAAGACCTGGGTACCAGCGGCAGCGTGTGAAGCGGAGGTCGCCGTGATGGCAGAGATGGCGTGCTCCTTGAGACTCCATGGCCTAGGGTTGATGAACTTGATCAATTGTATCCAAATAGGAAGCTTGCCATCGCCATTGGTATTCCTCCAGCGGGCTTCGAGAAGATCACCACGAGGGAAGACCTTGGCCCAACCCTTGCCGAGGAAGAAGGCAATGATGACAATGAATGTACCTTGAATTGTGATCATGGTAGGTTTGAACTACAGCAACGATTAGACTTGGTTCAGGCATGCCAAGCATAGAGTATTAAGCTTACCATGTAGATCTGGTACATGACAGCTTGGAATGCCGCAAGACCAGTAGCCAAGAAGATGCTGCGGAACGTCAAAGCAGGGTCGAAGTCATCACGCATTGGCAACAGGTGCGTAGCTGCATCCTTTGCCGTCTTGATGACAACCTCGCCATCCTGCTTGTCCTCCAAGTCGAAACTGCTCGTCTTGGTCTCAAGCACATCAGGCTTCTTGAGATCGTCACCAACTTCGAAAGGGCCGGTGGAAACCACAGTGGCCCCAACTTCAGGGCGTTTTTCGGGGTCCATGATCACCACGAAGGGACGTACAGCTTGTTAGCTGCTATATGAAAAGACAAGGTCGATGGGTTGGGTTAGGTGTGGTGTAGACGGCCACGGCAAAACGTCGTGTATGTCTAATGTCTTTATAGCCACCAGACTCGCCGTGGCGACACGATCTCCCGACACCACATTGCCCCGGACCGTAGAGTCCATGAAACCGCAATCTATTCACCTGCCCTTCTTGGGTCCTCCTCCATCGATGGTCAAGCCCAGAAGCGCCGCCGCATGGGCGTGCTACCGCATGCAATCCCTCGTGTTATCGTGTGCTCGATGTCTAGTCCAATGTGGCCTTGCATTTTAGCTCTGGGTTGACAAGCGCGCGCCCCTCGTGTGCAGCAAGCATGTTATCGCCCATCGCTTCGTAGCGTTCAGTCGCAACTAGTTCACTGTAGCGTGCTTGGCGGTGGTCTGAAGATAAGCCTAGTCGTGCTTGCTGTGGGACTCTGGTCCCTGCAATTGGGTTTGCCGAAGTCTTTCTGGCGGCGTTCCATGCAACGCAGATGCTACCGTTCACGTAACATCCTTGCCATTTCCTTTGCCCTGCCGGGCAGTCACCCGAGGAGCCCTGTTTGGCTCGTTGGTATATTCTTATCATATATTAAAGTCTTCGGCGTGGGGCGATAGGGCACTCGCTCTCTGGAGGATGTGCTGTGCGTGCCATCGGATGGATGAATGTCTGGGCGGCCTTATCGACATGCTTCCGCTACAGCAGGCTTGTGCAAGCTTGAGCACAATCTCGTCTTCTTGTCCGACGCTACTCTAGCGCTTGTGTGCTGCAAGCTTGCTCTTTGTCGCGAGTCGAGGACCGCGGAGGCTTGGAACTTTCCAGGCGTTTCACAGGCTATGTTTCCCTTGGTGCAAATGAGCATATTGACGAGAAATCGAACAACAGCGCTGAATTTCGAGGATGTACGGGCACGATGTACGGACACATGCGCCATGATCTTGCGGTCCCCGGTGTGGATATCAACTGCTCCATGCACGAATGGGGTGGAAACGAGGCTAGGAAAGACACTCCACGCGAGCAAGGGACGTCTGGTGGTAGATTGCGTGATTCGTTGACAGCTTGACACTCTCGACCTCACCTTCCCCTCCTACCGGCGAGACAAGTTGACACATTTGATTCTCTCTTTAAGGTTGGCAAGGCTTGATCGCTTGAAACTGAACAGCCTGAAGATCGACCACACTCCCTGTACATGTGATCGTCTTTGCAAGGCTGAGAACACTCCATTACTCTGCGTATAGTCTTACACGCGAAAACAGGTCGGCCTGCGCACGCGACACGGATACTTTTATCCCGAGATCCGGTAAGGCTGGACCAAGGAGATCGGCTACGCACTTTGCACAAGTGGAATTCATCGTGCCTGAGAAAAAACGCATCATCGTACAGATCGGCTACGCACCGTGCCATACGCGAGCGATCGCTTGATAGCTGTCAGCACTTTGAAATCACCTCTACACGCGCAGAGAAATCATCAAGTGTTTTTTTTTTTTTTTTTTT
>LJJI01000067.1:0-75367 GCA_001553865.1 Cladosporium sp. BSL10
ACCTATGGTCGTATGTGCTTAAGGGTTTTCAATTTGTGAATATATTATCTCATCGAAAGATTGTCTCTGGAGCCCTTATTATGTCAGTCTCGGAGCTCCGGCCACCCGCTTTTCTTCTTCGAGGCAGAGAGAGAGAGAGGGACCTGATATTCAAGACCGGGTATTTGTCATCTAATCCAAGCGAGTCGTTCTTGCATCAGCTGCTACCTCTGAACGTCTCTCTATGTGGCTCTGCTGCAAGCCAAGGAGACGCCAAGCATACCGCATTCCCAAAGCGTGCTTAAGACCCCAGTGTCAGAGCTGAACACCACTGCACCAAAGTTGTTGCAAGGCGGAAACTATTACATTCAAGGCTCTGAGGCGATATGCAGACAACGGGAACGCGTCGATAACCAACGCCATTGTTACAATGGTATGGTGTCCCTTGTCGATGAGTTCCTTGTGCATGGTCGGCTCTGTCTGCATAGATGGTTCGACGGTCGAAGCTGTGAGCGCACACCAGGCTGAAAGGATGTAGAGGGGACGCCTATATGTAATCCACAGTCGGTGTATGCTGCCATTTGACGTAGGCTCCCTAGGTAGTCTGGGGTGTCATCTTCGGGTTGCATGATCCCGCGTTTCGAGTGACAAACCACAGCATTGTCGTGTAACATATCTAGAAGCAAACCTTTCTGCGTACGAGACCCCGCCCCGAGGCACTCGACATACTCTTCGGCACGCGAGCAATACACGCCACCGCCATGTTCGTTTCCATCCTGATTCTGCTGTGCGGCGGGCTCGCCATCCGAGGCATGAGTGAAGGAATATCAGACGTCTGGCTCCGCCCGAGAGGGGACGAAACCGTCGTCAACGGCAGCAGATACGACATCACTTGGACGTCTGACTTCGCCTCTTGGTTCCCAACATACTGCCCAAGCTGCGACACTAATAAAGTCGACCTGTGCGTGCAACCGTTCAGCACCCGCAACTTCAACATCAATTTGGCTAGTAGGTGTGTCCCAGCCGCTGAGAGAAGTTGTCATCTCACATGAATGCAGAGGGAATCAACATCAACGAAAGACTCCGATACTCGTGGACCGTCGACATCCCTGCCGAGGAGGTGCAGGATGCGAACGACTTAGTGCTCAGGTTCATCCCTTTCGGCGGAAGTTGTGATGGCGATGAAGAAGTATCGTCTCCTCGGTTCTCCATAGAAGCTGCTCCGGCCAGTGTGCCGACATCTACATCGACAGACCAGTCCGCCAGTACACCAGCGTCGTCTTTGGGCACCAGTACGGACCTCAGCAAGAACCCTACTGTTTTTTCAGGCGCACCGTCAACGACGACAGACACTCCTGCAGCATCAGCTACGCCGGAAACGGCTTCGCCTGCTAGCGCCGGTCTCAGCACGGGAGCGAAAGCAGGTATCGGCGTGGGCGTAGGTTTAGTGGCCGTGCTTCTGCTCTCTGCCCTCCTGCTTTTCTTCAAAGTCAAAAGAAGTCGCGAACACGCACAGAGTTGGTACGGGGAGCGGACGAACCCTGAAAAAGAGATCACCTCACGTCATACTGATCCCTACCAAGATGGCCCGCAACAAGACTCCGGCTGGAGCGCTCCGTACGAGACCAGCGCTTTGGCGAAGAAGCATGACGGAGTATCTGTTGAACAGCCCGTGCAGGAGCTTGATGGTCGCGGTTTGATATTGGAGGCTGATGGCGGGCGTTAGGATCGATGATTGTCAACATGTGCGCAGATGTTCTTTTGGTTCTAGAGTCTGGAAGTAGCACCGGTCATAGTTATAGGTCATGTCCCATTCTGCGTCCGCGGGTGATTTATAGCCATCAGCTACAGTGCAAGCAATGGCTGGCTATAGCGAGTACACCCAGGATACTGTGAAAAGGTTGAGAGTCTAGGCCCAGAATGACCTTACATTGACTATAATCCTCATCAGCCAGCCACGTAATCCAAATCCCACCACGACATCCCAAATGGCTCTTGCGTGGGCGCCAACTTCTCACAAGACATTTGCCCGAGAACCAAAACTTCCGTGGTCCATTTTCCAACGTCGACGTCCTTTTCCTACACGAAAATCGTAATCCAGTCAAAGCCAATTCGTTCACTCTTTCATTCAAAAGACATCTCCACCTCTTTCTCCCTTCCAAACTCCTCATCGTCGTCAGCCCAAGGATTCGCGCCAGAAGCCGACGCCACCCCAAGGCCAGCAGCAGCGCCAACCCCAGCTCCCATACCCATGGCGCTATAAGAATGGGAAGTGGTGGCAGAGCGTTCCAAGGCCGGACGCTCAGCGACATCGTTCGAAGAGCCCCAAGGCTTGTCGTTGTAAGAGTGCTTCTTGGGCGGCGAGCTTTCGAAGGACATTGTGACGTGTGGGTCATCGGTGGCGTCATGAGAGGCGTATGGGGATTCGCCTGGTTTTGGCGTGCTGTATCTGGGCGACTCGTAGCCGTTTTGCGAGTCGTAGTGGGGCGAGCTGTAGCCTGAGCCATTCGATGGGCTCCAGCCAGTGGAGCCACTGTAGCTTTGCGTATGCCTTAGCGTGCCTCTTGACAGGTCTGGGGTACTGCCGCTCGCGCCGAATTCCCTGGGTGCATGACCGGGGCTTGTGATCTTCATAGGAGGCAGGGTGCTCTGGATCTCGCGCACTTGCATGTGTGCTCTAATTTCCTCGATGTCCGATGGGTTCTTCAGCGCCAGCTCGAGAGCTTCCTTGCGGATGGCCTCGACGTCGAACATGACGTTGCTGTTTTCGTGGACGATCTTCTCGGGGTCCTTCGCCGGGTCGATGCGAGTGCTTGTGTCGTCATACGTCTCCCAGCTCTTCTTCTGGGCGGCCTTTTTGCGGGAGAAGCGCGCAAGGAAGCCTTTCTTCTCAGGCTTCTCGTCGAGTTGTCGGCGTGCTTCTTCGATTTCGTTGATGAGCTCACGCTGGCGGCGCTCGTGGTTGTCGGGGTCTGGATCTTCGATTTCAGCGAATTCGTCTGATTCTACTTCCCAGCCTACTTTGCGAAGCAAGATGGGCATCTTAGCACGGTACGCCATGTGGCCAGGAACATCGTTGGTGACATTGATGTTTTCGATCGTTGGAATCTGAACCTCGCTGAGACCGGCTACACGCATCACACCACCACTAGTGGCGCGGAATAAGTAGCCGAGAATCCAGTCGTTTGTAGCGTAGCCGTTCACAAAACGTCCCGACACTACGCTACGTGCCTTCAACCACTCGTCTTGCTTGAACACCATCGGAGAGCCAAAAATGTAGACATTCTGTACAAGGCCGAGGCCACCGCGACGCGCAAGCTCTTTGAGAGCAGAAAAAATGACGCGCGCTCCTAGAGAGAAGCCGACGAGCGTAATGGGCCTGACGCCCAAGTTCCTATCAATGATTGAGTCCGCAAGAATAAGCCCAGCGGCGTCTGCTCGTGCAATAGACACAGTCCATGGGTTGTCGATCAGATATGATAGCTTGGTAAGAATGAGCGGCAAGGATAGACCAGCCATCAGTGTGGCCAAGAATGTTGCGCCGAGGACTTGCTGTACAGTCTGTGTCAAGGCTTCTGTACCCAAAATCGCCATTGTAGCACCAGTACTCTTGAGCATCTCGGGTTCCCAGTGAACTGAATAGACATCACCCATGATGGGATCGACTGTCGAGAATGGCAATCTTACGTCGTCAACATTTCCTGTCATCCAACCAGCTACAGTTACAGTCAGATTGACACGCTTGTTGTTGTGCAGTGGACGGTACTCGAATGTCTTCACGGCACCTGTTCGACGGTTACTTGCTCGTACACCGACAGTTCCTCCGGTCAGAGCGCCCGTGGTACCGATAAGTGCCGCGGCGCCAGTGCCCGCAAGGAAACTTGATGTACCAGCTACACCGATGGAGGTAAAGCCCGCAGCAAGACCCGCACCAATGACAGGTGCAAGGAAGCCAGCGCTGAGCCCAATGACCAGACCACCGCCGACCGTACAAAGACCCATAACCATCAATCTCCGCTTGCGCATTGCCTTCTTGCGCGCTTCGAGATGATCGTCTTCGTTCCAGGTCTCTTTGTCAGCTTGCTCTTGCATTTCTAATGCATCGGTGACGCGCTTTTCGAACCGGCAGATCTCCTGCCATGGAACAGACAGAGCGCTTCCGACTCGTTCCAACAGGACTCGCGACCGAGCATCGTATGTGGCGTCTGCGATCAGGAGCAAGAAAAGATCACACAGCACCGTCCATCGTAGGTCGAGGTCGATATTCTTCGTTTCGGCAAACTTATCGGAATCCTCAAAATGTAGACCGTCTACTTTCTGCTCTTCGTACGCAGGGGGTGGCGTCTCTGTTCCTGGTGTAGAAGCGCTTTCATGTACGACAGGAGTCTCGAGCGATGAGAGATTGGTAGCGGACTTGCGCCTTTCTGGGGTGGCTGATGGTCTGGGTGATCCCAGAGATGGCCTGGCCGACGATAAAGAAGCGTTCTCAGATCGCGGGTCCGCATCCGATTTTGAATCTGCTTTGGCTTCTGGATTCTTAACTCTTGCGTTCTGCATCAGGGCAGGCGTCAAGTCGGCTGGCTGAAGGCCATGCTCCGCCAGCTGTTCAACCATAACTTGTTCTTGGGTTGAAATCTCCATGTGACTGTACAAGCGCACCATCATCTTCTGTGCCCACATCTTGGTTGCTTCAATGGCCATGTCTAGCATTTTCCTTGAGCCTTTGGTCCGTGGTAATGCCTCGATATCGCTAACCATTTGGAACATCGCCAGCCTCACGACTCCAACATAGGCTACCCTTTGTCCTTCTGTGAGCAGTTCCTTGGTCGTCTGCATTTGCGAAATCAGATCTCGCGCTTCGTCTTCTTCGTCGAGAGCGTTGCGGGCATAGCCTTCTTTGAACAGATAGGCGGTGTTGTCATCCATACTAGTATTCGATTGGGCGTCCTCGTCATCTTGTACACGGGTGTAGCCTTTCGCTGCGCCTCCCAGTTTGCCATAAGCCATAGTTTCGTCCTCTATCTCATCGTAGGCTTTCGCGGTGACTTTGCCCCAGTCGTCATATTGTCGATACGTCGCAAGAGAAGGCATGTCTTGCCATTCCAGCTCCTCTTTCTTTTCCTCTTCGTCGTTCTCTTGGGGAGCTAACGCTTGGTGCGACCATTCGGATGCGCCGACTGACTTTTTATACGCGTGGCCACGCGGTTTGTCATCGCTCTTTCGAGGCTCTGCGATCGGCGACTCGTTGGTGTTGCTCGGAGGTTCTGTAGTCTGCTTTGCGTCCTCTTGACTGACCGTCTGCGCCGGAGGCGGGGCTTCTGCAGCTTTCTCTTTCGGCAAGGCATCGCTGTTGGTCGGAGTGGCAGCTTCTGCTTCTGTGGGCTTTTTGTCGTCCTTGATGGTGTCGCTCTTCGTCGTCGCATCAGCCTCGTTGACCACCGTTCGCTCGTCCTTAGACGCGTCCGTCACGTCC
This sequence comes from Cladosporium sp. BSL10, assembly GCA_001553865.1. Lineage (NCBI taxonomy): Eukaryota > Fungi > Ascomycota > Dothideomycetes > Cladosporiales > Cladosporiaceae > Cladosporium > Cladosporium sp. BSL10. The sequence goes on from LJJI01000067.1 coordinate 5,453, forward strand.
TCCTTGTCCGCCGTCTCTTTTTCATCCATGACATCCTCTTCCTCTTCGTCATAGACCCGCCTCCTCGCTGGCCGTATAGGCAACCCGAACTCGTCCGCCTCGGGAGGCTCGACCTTTGTCTGTGTCTGTGTCTGCTCCTCTGCAAGCACCTTCTTCTCTACACCACTCTCATTACTCGACTCCTTCGCCGCACCAGCGCCATCCTCAGGCATAACTCAGCGACACGCAAATCCGCAATCCAGATTATTTGTTTCGTCCAGTAAAACTCGACCAGGCAATAAGACACACCAGCAATTCTCGGGCCAAAGGTATAATTACAGCATCCCCCCTTCGACAAGCTAGGCGGTGATAGGCATGCACGCGATTAAAGAAGTATGTGATCAAATGTGTGGTGGCATTGGGTGGCGGGATGATGGAAAGTTAGAAGATGCCGCAATGGCGTATTCCATGCAGGTATGCTCACACGCACCGCACCGCTCGCTCACACAAAGAGGCGTGCGGGCGGAGGCGTTCAGGGTGCTTGCTTGGTGCTGTGGAGCGCTTTCCTTCCTTCCCCGCTTGGTCCGAACGCTGCGGCTTTGGCTTTAGCTTTCTTTGCTGCTGGCTAGAGAAAGTCGACTAAGGAAATTTATTGATACAATTGAAGCAGATCAATTACCACACCACCACATATACCAACAATAATAACAACAGCGACGACCTCTACTGCTCGACTACCACTCTCACCACAACGGACCCTAAAACAGATTAATCAACAACAATCCGACTGGCCAACCCCAACAACCCTCCAACCAGCCATCGAAGGCGCCCAAAAGACAACCACCAGCCAACAAACCCCCATAACCTAGCCCACCATGCGCGGCAAACGCAGCAAGCAATACCGCAAGCTCATGCACGCCTACGCCCTGACCTTCCACTTCCGCGCCCCCTACCAAGTCCTCCTCTCGTCCACCCTCATCCGCGACGCTGCCCGCTTCAAGATGCAGCTCGGCCACATGCTCACCAACACCCTGCACGGCGAGATCAAGCCCATGATCACCCAGTGCTGCATCCGCCACCTGTACGACGCCGTACCGGAGCCGGGCCAGGAGCGCGACAAGGAGCAGTGGATCGAAGTCGCCAAGCAGGCCGAGCGCCGCCGCTGCGGCCACCACGAGCTCGAGACGCCACTGAGCGAGCTCGAATGTATCCAGAGCGTCCTGGACCCCAAGGGCAGCGGCACCAACAAGCACCGCTACGTCGTCGCCACGCAGGACCGCGACGTGCGCGCCGCCATGCGCGAGGTCGCCGGCGTGCCGCTCGTGTACATCAACCGCAGCGTCATGGTCATGGAGCCGATGGCGGGTCGCAGCGCGGACGTCCGCGAAGCAGAAGAGAAGAGCAAAGTGCGCGCGGGCCTGAAATCGCGGCGCGGAGCAGAAGTCGTCGTCGGCGGCGAGAAGCGCAAAGCCGACGACGACGGCAACGAAGAGATGAAAGACGGGGACGCCGCCCCAGCGCCAAAGCGCAAAAAGGCCAAAGGTCCCTCTGGGCCCAACCCGCTCAGCGTGAAGAAATCGAAGAAGGAGAAACCGCAACAAGAAGGAGGAGAGAAGAAATCGCAAGGCCGGAAGACCGAAGACGAGAGATCCGCGATCCGCAAAGCAGCGAAACAAGATCCTCAAGCCGGAGAGAAGGCTCTGGGCGCCGAAGCTGCGCTGGGCGAAAGCACAAGCGGCAACAAGAGGCCTAGGAAGAGGAAGCCGAAAGAGGCTGCGAGTGCGCCCAGCGACGAAGCCGTTGCTGCTGCGGTTAGGACTGCGATTTCAGATGCTCGCTACGCGGATTAGAGCGGCAATGGCAATCACAGCGAGAGAAAGAGAAGAAAAAGCGACGGCTCTGGTTGGAGGCAAAATATTCAATACCCCAAATTCGTGTACCAAAAGATGTGTGTATGTTCGCAAGGGCTTTCAGCGTAGGCGTTTATCAATTGCATATTCTGTATTCAGAGAATCAAAAAAAGACACATTAAGATACTATCTCGTCGAGGCTGTCGTACACTGCTGTCGTTCGGAAGGTTGCTGATGTCGTCAAACCACACCTGTCAACGCCTCGCCTGAACCCAAATGAAAAGATTATCGAAAGCAAGTAACATCCAAATCGGAGAAATCCGTCTCACTGCACACCCTCACTTTGCCGGACGACTTTAAGCAACAACTTCAAAGCCATCCTCGACAGCCTTGTACTTGCTCTTGACAAGCTTTCCCAACCTCTTCTCCATGATCTTCCTGCCCTCGTAAGTGTCCCAAACGTGGTGTGGCGCCTTGTTGATGACGTCCCATGAGATGAGGTTGTCGGTGAGCTTGGTCAGGTCCTCCTGCTTCCTGCTCCACTCCTCATCCCTGCGTACAGAGACTCCGGAGCTGACAACCACAAGCGGTGTTTTGGCACTCTGGATCGTGCGCGCGGAAGCTACTTCATTCTTCGACAAGCTGTCTGCGACAAGGTTCTCCTGTAACGCGGCCTTGATGAACTTGCCGCCCTGAGTGGCGTCTTTGCCGTAGACGCGGTCTTCACGGGTACGGCCCCTGAACAGCGCACCGGCGACGCGGTCAATACCAAGAGGCGAGATGATACCCCATCCCCAGAGGAGGAAACCACGACTGGGTGCTGCGATACGGTGCAGGAGGTCCTCGTGAAGCGGGTCAATGAGCATGATGCCGACAACGTCGCGGCCGTGGCGGGCGCTGAAGATGCGTGACACGATGCTACCATAGCCGGCAGAGACGAGCACCCAGGGACCTTCTTCGCCAGCCACAGCGAGTGCTTCAGCCAGGTTATCAGCGCTCATACCAGCACTGTGAGGAGAGGGTGCGTTGTCCGACCAGCCGTAGCCGGGACGGTCCCAGTAGCAGTAACGGGAGATGGTACCGTTCTGGTAAGCAGCATAGGCCCAGTGCTCGAAGTCGAATTCCAGAGGCTCCTCAGCTGCTTCCAAGAGGATCGTGGGCGTCCGAGTGCCGTTGGCAGACTGAGGCTCGCCAATGCAGGCCAAGTGGACCTCATACTTGTCGCCATCGACGAAGTAGCGTTGGCCATCCATCTCAAGGCTTGCATCACGAGCACGAAGAATCAGGGTTGCAGTCATGAGGACCGTGATCACAATATAGATTGCCAGGATGATGGTGGCCGCAAGCACAGCAAGCCACTCGCGCAGGGTACGACGAGATTCGGGGCGGCCAGTGAGACGCTCTTCTTCCTCGCGCTTGCCCCAGGCGACTACCCGATCGGTGATGACGCAGTAGGCGGTGATGAGAGTGGCCCAGACGACACTGGCAATACCAGGAGGGCCCTCTTCGGCGCGTATCCGTGGAACGCTGACGATGATGATCAGGTTGACGAGGAGAAACAGGGACAGTACACCTTGGCAGATGCGCATGGCCAAGCTCGGAGCAGAGAAGAAGAGAAGCGAACATAGCAGGACGCCGGCGGTAAGAGTGGTGTAGGAGAAATCAGAGAAGCCTGAGCCTCTGGTGTGCAATCCGGGAGGCGAAACGAAGATGCTCACAAGCAGCAGCACCCACCAGACGAAGGTGATGGCGAGGAACAGGACGGACAGGAAGCGAAGGGCGCGGACAGTCCAGAGGTTGTATGGGGAGACCTGTTAGATTGATCAGTAAACTTGTTGGCAACGCATAATGTTGTATATCTCTCGCATACCGCAGGATCATCGGGGTCCAGATAGCCGTCGGAGTGTGGCGGGTTGTGTGCTCCAAGCAGCCTGTCGCGCTCATTGGGCTCTCGTCTCGACCGTGACGACCTTGGCCTTGCATCGTCGTGTGAAGCACGCGGTGCAGCGTCTGTCTCGCTCTCGCCGTTCACATGGAGGTGCTCATCCTCGCCATCATTGTCCTGCTTGGTTCCCCACAAGCTCATCTTATCCCGTGTCGTGGCTACCCTGCTGTGTGGCGGGTGTCTGGACAAGCTTCTTCTCGTCGTCGGTGGGTGGTGGCAGGGTTTCGAGGGTAGGGTATGTTCAGGAAGAAGTGCAAATGGCGCGTACCGGGAAGTTAGAAGGCGAGCAACAGTGCTCATGCAGATGTGCCCGGCTAGGCAGTTCTCGAGCTACGATCGACGGCTGGGGGGAGCATCAAAGGCACAGCCATGTCGTCACTCTCAAGATCAGCTTCCCCGCTAGTTAAACTTTCTTTTGCCTGCACTTGTGCATTGATGGTCCATCCTCCATGGGCATGTGCAAATGCGATCAGTAGATATATCCTATACCTCTGTATACCTGATATCTATCATCAAAGCCAAGAGTCATATACGACCCGCAGGATCCGATTTCCAATTCACAATGCGAGATCAGCACAAGGATTCGATGAGAGCAGCGGCTAATACTGGCCTGGCAATAAAGCAAAACACCGCCAGCGCAGAATCAAGCGCGCGGGCCAGACCAAACCATGCTGACCAAGGAACAAGCACCACAAGGCGAAGGATCATCGTCATATCCTCCATCAATTAAGGTGCCGAGGCCTGTTGCCTGCTGTATACTCGACAAAGCGTACTTCAGGACCACTCAGCAAATATACATCTAGACATCTGCATACGCCTCCTACGTCCTTCCGTCCTGCTTGACGAATGCCTTTCATGCATCCTGCATGCCAGGCTGTCCGTCGTGTGACGTAGTCCATCAAGGTGGCCGAATCTCCAGGAATTATATACGTTAATACATACATCTACATACATACACCCAAGGATAAAGCTTGGTGTGCCGTACGCAAACTTCGGCGTGCCGGCGCTATGCTGCACATCTAGCGCACGTTTTCTTGAAGTGCTGCATCAGCCATGTGCCACCTGCTGTTTTCGTGATGCTCGTCTTGTGTAAAACTATGGAAGCTCTGCATATGCTCGTCAAAGCCTTCGTTTTCTATGGGCGGGCATTACTAAGAGGCCGTGTTATAGGAAAGCAAGCTAGCATACTAGTTATCTAGTGCCAACTGTAACGTAAGTCTGACAGCCAACAACATAGTCAGAACAGAGCCGAGCACTGCTATACAAACCGCAATGAACACTACCATCGAAAACACTTCGACCGGTCTGATGTATACTCGTCTTGCTGCCGTCGGACTGACCGCATTCTCCCCGACAGTAGAATATCCAGGCTTTGGTTCCCATTTCAAGGAGAAGTCGCTAGCTCCCCCAAGTCCAAAGCCATGAGAACGACTCTCCACGATGGTGGTGTAGATCCAGGCCCGGGACCGCTTTCAGAGTCAGCCCAGGATGTCTCTATGCGGAGGCAACAATACTTACAGCTACCAGGTAGTTCTCGAATCGGGGCGAAACCCTTTGCACAAGAGTCATTCCTCGCAAGGTGAAGCACAAACCGTAGAATTGGCAATATGACAAAAGCCCCGGCTTCGAGATGCCAATCAACTTGCCATGATCTTCGCCATTTATAACTCTTGTACCAGCTTCGATGAAAGGCCTGGATAAGTTGAGCGGCGGAATGTTCTTTAGACATTCGATGAAATTGTGCCCGAGAACCTTCGACTTGTCCGTTGGGTACAGAGTCATCTCGATGGATTCCATGCATGCTTTGCCTTTGGCAGCAGATCTGAAGCACTCTTGCGGGGTCCCTATCACGTAGCCCACGTACCGAAAGAGAGCCATGTAATCCTCGGCTTCTTGAGGAGTAGGCGTGATTCTAAGACGCGGCAACTGGATCCAAATAGGATTACACCCGAACGTCGCAATGGAATGCATGGAATCGGCAGAATTGATGGGCACTCCGTGCTTCTGCAAGTCGAAGTAGCCATTCTTTGATGCTGCCAACTTCATCATGCGATGGCGAACAGCAGCGTGGAGAAGGCGGACTCGTATCGTGGCTATGTGGCCTTCGCCTCCAGGCTTGATAGCGTCGATGTCTTTGGTAACTTGCAACAGCCATTGGAATGTTTCCAAGAGCCGCCGGAGGAGGACGCGAGTGGAGAATCCACCAGTCTTCACGAGCACCTCTGCCGTACTTCCAGTAGTTGTGTTCTCGCCCATGAAGCCTTGTAGAGCAAAGCCAACAAAGTTTGCTGCCATGTGCTTGTAGAAGAATCGTTGTCCGCGATCGATCTGCGCCCAGTCAACCCATTCTGGTACTGTGTGCGTCTCGGTCCAGAAAGCTGCTGATACATCGTCCGACGAAGAGTTGTCGCGCAAGATTGCAAACAAGTCCTTTTGTCCTGTTGCGAGCTGTATCTTCTGGAGGCGTTCGAGAGCGCTGTTACCAAGGACGTCGTATTGAGACTGCAGCTTTTGCAGTGCTGCTCTATCGATGTGGTCTTCTGTCCACGTGAATCGATGATGCCCGAGTTGGACGACCTCGCCTATATCGGGGGCGATGTCGTGACCAAACATAATTGACGAACCCTGTGCGTTCACGGTTCCAGGACCAAAAGGAAGAGGTCGGAAGAGTATGAGTACGATGAATCAGACGGTGCTTCTTTCTGGTTCCCCCGATAAGTTGGAATTAGGAGTGCTGAGAGGTTTACAGTGCAGATCTTAAGCTCAGTAGCTTGGCGCATATAGATGCATTCGTTGAGAGTGCTGCTGCGATGAAGATTGCACTGACGCAGAAGTGGATATTCGGTGAATTATGCCGCCGAGTAGACACTGTTCACCACTCCTGGCGGGGCCGGCGTGCATCAACTTACCGAGACACTCGTAATACAGGCGGTGAGACTGTCAGAATTGAGGCTACATTTCCATCACTTATAAGTCTCATGATATTCAGTCGCTGAAGATGGTTATTTTTGCTCAAATGCCTGACACAGCTCGACAAACCGTGGTGATACCCAACTTATTCACATCGTTTCTCGCTACTCCCCCCTATGTCAACCCCCATTATCGTTCCGTACGCGCAGAATCCGAACAATGGCTGGCCGACAGCTGGCGGTGCGACTACAAAGCAAAAAAGAAAATCAGCGCTATCAATTTCTCCTACTTCTGCGCGATTCTTGCACCAAAAGCCGACCACGATCGTTTTCGCTTGATCTGCGATTGGGGCAACTGGGTCTTCCCGTTCGACGACCTCTTCGACGATGGCGACTTGCGCGAGGACATGGGTCGAGCCACTTTACTGATCGAAAGACTGATAGGGGCTATGCAGGATGGACCAGAGCTTGAGCCGCTGCCGGCCGGTGCTGAAGCTGAGCAACGATTGGTTGATTGCCACTCGAACATATGGATGCGCCTTAAGTCTGGCACGGAGAATGCTGGTGTGCGTGAGCGCTTCATGTGCGCCATGCAAGATTATTGCCGAGGGGCTCTCCAGCAGGTCCAAGACTGTTCGACAAGCCACTCTCGTGATCCTGAGGATTTATTGACTGTTCGTCGTTCATCGATCGGTGCACAGCCGTTGTATGCCCTCGTGGAGTTTGGCCACCAGCTTGACATACCAGACGTGGTGTTAAATCACAGTTTGATCCAGCAGATCAGAGTCCTTGGTGTGGATCTCATACTCATACAGAACGACATACTCTCGTATCGGAAAGAAGAGGTGAGTCATGACAAGCTTGAAGGGTCAATCGTAGTCAACTGGTATCCTGAGAGTTGACTTACTGTCTTCCAGTACGAGGACGTGAGACACAACCTTGTTGCGGCTTGTCGTTGTCGCGGCATGAGCGCACAAGAAGCATTCGATCATCTGGGAAGTCTGCTCCAGGCACGCTTGGAACGCTTCGAAGAATTGGCAAGCAGTCTGCCACGTTGGAACAAGGCGACTGCTGCAGCGGTGGATGAATATATTGAGGGCGTGCGCAATTCAGTTCGCGCGAATCTGTACTGGAGTCTGCGCACTGACCGGTATTTCGGCGCGGCCACTGAAGAAGTCAAGAGGACGCGAAAAGTGGATGTCATGGTCCATCCCAACTACCTGCAAGTAAGATGCTGAAAAGTAAAAGCGTCGCGATATCGGCAACGGAGGTTTAACTCCCTGTGGCAAATCACTCGTGATCTCATCAATCAAGCTACTCAACGTCTTGTTGACTGCTGCATCTGCGAATGTCTGCTATGCCTCCTATGCACTTGGTAGACTACAGTCCGGGACTGCGGTCATGCTAAGGGCAGCGACCCAGTGCACGTGCTGTTCTCTAAGGGCTGGGTAGAGCGCGAGTCGAAATCCTCTGGAGCGGTATGTAGTGGTACTTCCAGGCAGAGGATGATGTTGGACGTCGCAGCTGCATTTAAGGATCATGACCTTAGTTCCACAACGTGCTCACATTAAGTGACGAACTTGGAATCATCGTCTATAATGTATCCTGATTAGTATGCTGCTCAGTCAGTCATCTTCATTTGTAACCTCAAACCCTTGGTGCCTCGTTCGCGTTTCCTGACGCGGCTACAAACTCTACACGGTAAGTTGAAAATAAAGTTTATCGGGTTTCAGGAAGTCCGGTCCGATCCTTCCACTTACCCGATCCCCACAGTCTCACCGGAACAAGAGAACGCCTTTGCAGATCGTCGGGTTATCCGCATGATGTCTCGGACACTCTGGACAGATCTGGGATCAAGGGTTTGTCTTAGAATTGACCAGGTGCTGGGTCCGGTGCCATGAGTATAGCAACGCTGATCATGCCTGTAACCGGCGATTGCACAAGGGTAGGCCGAGTTGTAATTCGAGCAAGTTGCAAAGATCTTGTTTCCACAACCTACACCAGAGCATAGATGCTTAGGATAGCATAAACACTTGGCAGAATACTTTAACATGTAATTAAACGATACTGAAGCAATCTGATCCAAATTCGACGATGTTACGGATCTTTGGAAGTACCCGCAGTCCATAAAATAGGGCATGTGCGGAGGTTGGGGGAGGCAGGGTACAGCGTTAGGGGCCCAGGGCTATGCACATACTCCCAACATATATGTGTATCTGTGCGGTATGGCAACTACAGACTAGACCAATCGACTGTATACAAAGAATCACGAGTACGAGTGATTGACAACTGTGAGATGTCTGGATTATGCATGATATATACCTGATAGAACATAGATCATGGCCGAAATTTGATTCTGCGGCTCGGATAGTCAATTTACTCAACCACCTAAACAATCGAGCGACCCCCTATCGATTTGGTCTTATTTTTGAGCGGCCTGTTCCAAGCGTCCCGCGGGTTTGTTCTTATCAAAGCACTATAGACTTCCGCAGACTAAGTGTGACAGATCGGTTGCATCCGACATACAGCCGGGCCGTATTGCTATAATCATTATATAACTCAAGCTCGCGTCCTCCCACTTCACCCGGAAGGAAATCACCATTTGTTAAATTTCTTGAAGGAGCTTGTGGCGATGGCGCTATTATCTTTGGGCTTGTTTCTAACCATTCATTTGACCGCCGCTTGGCAAATCGGACCGGATTTCTCCAACAATTTTGGGCGGCCCGGTGCAGACACTATTTTCGATTGTGAGTATCCAAGGTTGATTCCATTAGGCCATAATATTGGTACTTATTAGACAAGATGTCGTTATAGGAGCTGGACCCGCGGGCATCACACTGTTGGTCGTCTCGTATCTCTATGAACGCGTCGCGTAAGCTGAAATTCGCAGTGCCGCCCGTCTTGCTGAACACGAGAATGTCACCGTTGCTCTAGTTGAGGCAGGAGGATTCTACGAGGCAAGACTGATTCCACACTTGTTGGGATGGTACCTGTCTGACCGCTGCTAGGTCGAGGCTAGCAATCTGACAGTGGTTCCAGCGTACTACTCGGGTAATGTTGGCGGGCCTCTCGTCGATTGGCACTTTCAGACAATCCCTCAACCTCAATTGCAAGACCAGACAGCAGCTTACCCGCGAGGCAAAACTTTAGGTGGCAGGTAAGCATTTTATGGTGAACATACATTCCTAAAATGTAGCTCACACGTTGCTAGTTCGGCTCTTAATGCCATGCTGTACCACAGAGGCACGGTACAATCGCACCAGCAATGGGCCGATGCCGTCGACGATCAATCCTATTCATGGGACGCATTCCTTCCGTACTACAAAAAGAGCGTTACTTACACCCCGCCAAAGAAGCATCTTCGTGCAGCAAACGCCTCGGTGCCACAGCCCTCCCGCGAAGCATACCAATCCGACGGTGGCCCTCTTCACGTGACCCATAGCAACTGGGCTACGCCGTGGGCATCATGGGCTCAAAGAGGTTTCCGCGAGATTGGGATACTGGACATTGACGACTTCAGCAGTGGCCAACTCGTAGGATCACAATACTGTCCTCTCACTATCAGACCAGAGGATCAAACGAGGGCTACTAGCGAGTCCACATTCTTGCAGAATGCGATGCAATCTGATCGGAGAAACTTGAAGATCTTCACTCACTCAATGGCTAAGCAAGTGTTGTTCGATGGAAACAACACCGCGACAGGAGTAGTTGTAGAAACGGGTGGTTTCAACTATACGCTATCAGCGAACAAAGAAATTATCCTGTCTGCAGGAGCTGTGAGTCTAAAGCGACAAGAAATCGGTCCATTTCGATCAATTTGTACTAAAAGTTGCATAGTTCCAATCGCCACAGTTGCTCATGGTATCCGGTGTCGGACCCGAAGAGATACTCCGCAAACACGACATTCCTGTGGTATCTGCAAGACCTGGTGTTGGCCAGAACATGTGGGATCACGTCCTCTTTGGCGTAGTGTACGAGGCCAACTTGTCAACGATCGCTATTCTTCAAGATCGGGATATCGCTGCGGAGTACGCGTCCCAGTATCTAGCGAACGCGACTGGTATCTTGACCAGTCAGAACACTGACTATCTCGGTGAGTTTCCCCTTCCTCCTTAGAGCATCAAGACTGACGGCGTACACAGGATGGGAAAAGCTTCCGGCCGAAAGTCGTCGCAACCTCAGCTCAGATGCCCTAGCTGCTCTCGCAGAGTTCCCACCTGACTGGCCAGAAATCGAATACGTGGTCGGATCCTTCTCGATCTGGCCGGAACTGGATCCATCAAAGAACTATATTACCATTCTTCCCGCACTTGTCACCCCATTGTCTCGCGGGAGCGTCTCTATCGCATCGTCGAACATGAAAGATGCTCCCCTCATCGATGCAGGCTGGCTGAGCAATTCGACCGACGTTGACGTCTTGGTCCAAGCGCTTAAGAGAGCACGAGCATTGTTCGAATCGAGTGCTGTGCGACCTATCCTTGTCGGGGATGAGTCTCTCCCTGGCAAAGATGTCGTGACAGACGCACAGATGGCAGACTATATTCGATCTTACGCCACGACCGTATACCACGCGAGCTGCACTTGTAAGTTGCTTCTCCAGATTTAAAATATTGTTTGCTGCCGGCTAACGCAATTTGCCTTTCAGGTAAAATGGGCAAAACAAATGATCCAATGGCTGTGGTCGACTCCAAGGCTCGTGTCTATGGAGTCCAGGGCCTGCGAGTCGTAGACGCTTCGGCTTTCCCGCTACTAATACCTGGACATCCGCAGTCCGTCGTCTACGCCCTCGCAGAGAAGATCGCGGACGATATCATCACAATGGCCTAGAGGGTTTCTCGTATGAGTCCATCGCCAAGTGGTTCTAGTAGTTTATTATCAGATTCTGTTCTCGTACCAGCTTGCAGACAATTTCACCTTCGGATAACGTCGGGACTTGCAAATTTTTGTCATCCTACATCATGAATAAGATTCGATAACCTATTCACATCTTACTCTCAAGACCGCGTGGTCGTCTACAGCAAGTGCCACATCGCTATAGTGCCTGCTTAAGTAGAAGAGCATCTGATGAAACAATAACATCCTGATCTGGCCACCCTACAGATTGCTTAAGACCCATCCAGTCTGGTTCGCACATCCACGAGTCTAAAGTTTGGAGTTCCTCGATTCCAGCAAGTCACAACAGCAGATGCAATGCCGGAGTGCCACCTCGATGCTCTTCTACCTAGCCACTCAAGGCCTCAAGGTTATCTATCCATAGCCCCATCACCGCCGCCTCCCCTTGATGACAGGCTTCACAACCGCACTCCCCTTACTCACCACCTTTTTCACCGGCTTCGCGCCAACCTCACTCTCCTTCCTCGCCGCCAACCCTCCCTTCGCCTTCTCCCTCTCCTCAATAGCCAAATGCCTCGCGCGATCCGCCACAATGCCCCTCTCCAGCTCCGCCCTCTTCGAATATTCAATCTCCCGCCTCTGCCCGCCGTGGATGCCCTTCTCCTTCACACTGTAGAACACACCGCCCAGGTCAGCCAGCCAGTGCGGGTCCACGGCCGTCACGCACGACATGTATTCTTTGCTCGTGAGGATCAGCTCGTGGTAGACGACGTAGTCCGGCGGGTCGCCCGAGTTGTACAGCGCGGACGTGGGATGCAGCTGCACGGCCACCGACGTGCGCAGGTTGACGTACTCGCCCAGGCCGCGGCGCTTGGCCGCTTGATGGTAGTAGCCCGCGCAGATGCACAGGCGCACGACGTCCGTGTCGTAGCCGCACGACGCCAGAGTCATCTTGCTTGAGGTCATGATGTCGACGAGCTGATTGCGGATTTCCTGTGCGCGGCGGAGAGCCTTAGGGTGCAGGAAATGCTTTGTGCACCAGCCATCGCGATAGCCGTTGGCGGCCCATTGCTGGTATACGGTGAGAAGGGTGAGGTGGTCGGAGTCGTGGACAAAGAATTTCTCGCGCGCGGCGTCGGATTCTTCCAGGCGCTCTTTGGGGCGGTAGAAGACGGAGGGCACCGATAGCATACTGACGATGGTGAGCATTTCTTCGCTGCAGCCGTACGTTGTTGATGAGGTGATGACTAGCTTTGCGAGAGACGGGTCCATGGGAAAAGAGGTCATGAGTTTGCCTAGCTCGGTTAATTCTCCCAAATTGTCCAGAGCACCGAGAGACCAGAGGTCGAAGAGTGAGGTGGTGATGGTGTCCTGAGGAGGTGGATCCATGAAGTCGAAGTCGAGCAGGTTTTTGACGCCGAGTGATTTGAGGAGCAACACAGTGTTGGCAAGGTTGGTACGCTGAATCTCAGGGATGGTGGACATGTAGAACTCGTCGCGGAAGGCTCGCTCGGTGTAGAGATGGAATGCCTTTCCTGGTCCGGTACGTCCGGCACGACCAGCTCGCTGAGACGCGTTGGCTTGTGACACAGGAGTGATCTGAAGTGTATCCATGCCCATCTTTGGGTTGTATACTTTGAGCTTGCTGAATCCGCAGTCAACAACATACATGATACCATCAACTGTCAGCGACGTCTCGGCAATGTTTGTAGCGACAATGACCTTGCGAACACCGGGAGCGGCTCGATCAAAGATCTTCGCCTGGAGGTCCGCCGGCATCTGAGAATAGATGGGGAGGATGCTGAGCTTCGGTGGATCGTTTAGCTGTTTGAGTCGTTCTTCCACAAGTTCGCAGGTTACTTCGATATCTTCCTGACCTGTCATGAACACTAGAATATCACCCTTGGGCTGCGAGACATGGATGGCCAGCACCTGACGAACGGCGCTGTCCACGTAGTCCTCGCAAGGTGATCTCGAGTACTGGATGTCGACAGGGAATGTTCGTCCAGGAATAAAGAACTCCGGAGCACCGCCATAGAATTGTGCGAATTTTCTAGCGTTCATGGTTGCTGAAGTAACAATGAGCTTGAGGTCGCGCCTTCGAGCTAAAACCTTCTTGATCAGGCCCATAAGTACATCCGTGTTCAAGGCTCGCTCGTGGGCTTCGTCCATAATGATACACGAATATTGGTCAAGATCCGGGTTTGTAAGGCTTTCACGAAGAAGTACACCGTCAGTCATGTACTTGATAGTGGTCTTCTTGCTCGTGCAATCTTCGAAACGAATCGCATAGCCCACTTCGTCACCAAGCGGTACCTCCATCTCCTCACTGACACGCTTGGCAACCGACATGGCGGCCACACGGCGTGGCTGGGTACAGCCAATCATCTGGCCACCTCTCGCGTACCCGTCCTCGTGCAAGAACTGCGTAAGCTGTGTAGTCTTACCAGAACCAGTTTGACCGACTACAATGACAACTTGATTGTCACGAATGACTCTGAGCAGCTCTTCTCGTACAGCAAAAGCAGGAAGATATTCTCGTTGCTCACGCACTGTCTTTGTATTCGAGAAATCCGAACTGCCCTCTTGTTTCTTCTTGAAGTGGTCGGAGAATTTGTTACTCTGCGGCTTCTCTTCCTCTCCAGCAGCAGCTGGAGCCGCAGAATCGGTATCCTCATCCTTCACGCCCATGACATTGCCAAGCGCAGTTCCAGCAACTTTGGTAGCCTCCTGCGCCTGCTTTTGTCGTTCCTTCTGTTGTCTACGCTCTTTCACAACTTTGGATCCTTTTCGCGAGAAGACTGCCATGTCACTCAGAGGATCCTTCACAGCACTGACTGGATCTTTCTGAGTTGTGAAAATCGTCTTGCCGTCAAGAAACGGCGGACGTAGATCGTGGACTAGCAGATGCACGCGAGTTTCGTCATTGTCGTCATCCAAATTGTTGAACTGCTCCCTCGTCTGAGCAACCGAACTAGCCAGCATTCGATTCGCCTCCCAAGCATCCGCGTCCTGCTGTCGCTGCAGCATTTTATGGTTCACTCTTCCTCGAGCCGCCAGCTTCTTCGCCAAGAGCTCCTTCTCGCGCTCCTGATCGGCCCATGTCACCTCTTCCGCACCTCCAAAGGGGTTGTGAGACTCGTCTCCAAGCGTAGCTCCCTCTTCTGCAGTGTTGTACCAGTCGCGGTCCAGAGCAGCGGCGTCGGCTTCGTTGACATCTGGTTCGGGTCCGGCAAAGCTATCGTGAGGTCCATCGCGTTGCTGTTGTCGCGACCGCTGTACCCATGAAGCAGGCACAGGTGTTTCCTCTTTGTAATTTCGTGGTGTCGAAGCTCTCGAGTCATTCAAGCGACGGCGCTTGGGACTGTGTTCACCGCCAGCCATTGTCGGTGATGTGTGTTCTTGTGTCGTAGAACTCCGACTCGTGCTGAGAGTAGGCGATTGCTAGTCCGACGCAATCTCTCCTCAAAGACGTGCGTCCTTTGCACGGCGGCGATCGAGTGAATGGGGATGTATATTTCACGGCTAGCCATCAACACGCTACGCAGCCCACGCGACATCTTCAAAGTCTCGGAACTGGAGATGGCTGTCGCAAATAAGGTTTACGGCCCGCCAAATGTGACGCAGCCTCGGTCGAACCCTGTCCAAAAAGTTCGTTGGTCGATTGTCTGCTGAAATTTGGGGCGGGACTTGTACTACCGGCGATCGCATTGCTTTCACTCACCTACTTGTCGCGAGTGTGATACCAACCACTTGCAGCAAAGATGGCGTCCATGATCACAGCAACCGCCTGGGTGCCGCGCGGTCACGCCGCCGCGCACCCCACCAAGTATGAGTTTGACGAGGAGGAATACGAGCGCATCTCCAAGCTTGCAAAGCTGGAGCTCGAGGACGCCAAAGAGGATCTGGAGGAGGCAAAGCAGGCTCTGCACGAGAACGGCGAGGGTGCTGCTACTGGCGGCGCATCCAAGGACAAGAAGGACGAGGATGACCAATTGGACGAGGACGACGACCTCAAGGAATACGACATGGAACACTACGACGATGACGACGAGATCGACGAGGCAGGAAGCCAGGACGGCGAGGACAGCGGTCTTTTTGGCAATGTCAAGTCTCTGGCCTACCACGCCGACAACAAGGACGACCCTTACATCACATTGCAAGAGGACGACGCATCGGACGATGAGGAGAGGGAGGAGCTTGAGATCATGCCCACAGACAACATGGTTCTGGCCGCGAGAGTGGAGGACGAGGTCGCACATCTGGAAGTTTACGTCTACGAGGACAATCATGACAACCTCTATGTCCACCACGACGTTATGCTGCCCGCCATCCCTCTCTGCGTTGAGTGGCTGAGCGCACGCCCGAACGAGGCTGGCGCAAGAGGCAACTTCGCGGCTGTTGGTACTATGGATCCGGATATCGAGCTTTGGGATTTGGATGTGGTCGACAGCATGTACCCTACTGTCATTCTCGGTCAGAGCTCTACGCCTTCGCTCCCCAGCATGCCTGAAAAGAAGAAGAAGAAGAACAAGACCAAGAAGGCCAACGACGCCTACCACGTTGACGCTGTTCTCTCGCTCGCTGCCAACAGGCAACACTCCAACTTACTCGCCAGTGCTTCCGCCGACAAGACTGTCAAGCTTTGGGACCTGAACACCTGCGCCGCCGCGCAATCATACTCTCACCACACAGACAAGGTCTGCGCTCTGTCATGGCACCCAACACAGCCCTCAGTTCTTCTCTCTGGCTCCTACGACCGCACAGTTGTCGCTGCTGACATGCGCGCACCTGACACCAAAGTTCCTCGTTGGGGCGTTGAGAGCGATGTCGAGCAAGTCAAGTGGGATCCTATCAACGAGCACATCTTCTACGTCAGTACCGAGAACGGTATCTTGCACGCCTTCGACACCCGACAACTACCTGCTACTCCCGAAGAGTCCAAGCCTTCCTGGAGACTCCAGGCTCACGAGAAGGCATTGAGCTCGTTCTCTCTCAACCCTATTGTCCCTGGCATGATCGCCACCGGCAGCACCGACCGCACCGTCAAGCTCTGGAGCGTTTCCGACGAGACTGGACCCAGCCTTGTCGCATCGCGCGACCTTGGTGTCGGCAAAGTCTTCTCAGCAAACTTCGCGCCCGACGCTGAAGTCGCTTTCCGTCTTGCGGTTGCAGGCAGCAAAGGTGCTGTCCAGGTCTGGGACACCAGCACCAACCGTGCCGTCAGAGAGAACTTCGCCACCCGCGCGAGACTGCCTGCACCTGATGCTGACATCAAGGAGAGGCTCGTTGGTCTTGAGCAGGACAACGAGGAGGAAGAGGAGGAGCAAGAGGCGGCCGAGGCTGCGCAAAATGGCGACACCGGCGCTGCGTGGGAGAGCATGGACGAGGATTAGAGCCTAGAATAATACCAAAATTTCCAGCGTTATACCAAAGCCGAATCCGGTCACACTTGATGTCAAAGCATATCCGCGCTCGAAAGTCCGCAATGAAGTCGTATCGCAGTGGGGCTGACCCTACATGCGCTCCGTCGACTCCGCACATGCTGTGTTATAGTACAGGATAGTGGGGGTTATGCTTTCTTATGCAGCTAATTGTTTCGTGGAAGAAAGATCTCCAACGCACCATAGACACTGATTGGCAGCATCAAGCTTAATGCGGCTAAATGCAACAGACCCCTCATGAGAGTTTCTCCGGCGATCAATAAATGCTATACCATCCAACCCTTTTCCAAAAGCGATCGTTTTTCTTCTCCTGAACTCGGTAACCTCATCCATCTTTCCAAAATGCTCTACGCCGAAAACGACACCCTGATCTTCCGCTTCGACGACCACCAGCTACGCATTCAACCATGGGGCCAGAACTCCCTGCGAATTCGAGCAACCAAACGATCCAAGTTCGAAGAGCAAGACTGGGCACTCCTCGAGCCTCAGAAAACATCTCCCAAAATAACAATCTCAGACCAGCCTGGAGGCGAAGCCCGCATCGAAAATGGCACCATCCACGCAACCCTCTCCCCCAGAGGCAAATGTATCATCTACAACAACAAAGGCGACAAGCTCTTAGAAGAATACGCCCGCCACCGCCGCGACCCGAAAGATCCCAAATGCAGCGCCTTGGAAATTGAAGCCCGCGAGCTCAAGCCTATCCTAGGCGGCGACTATCACCTCACGCTCCGGCTCGAGAGCTTGGATCCTAACGAGCAGATCTTCGGCATGGGTCAGTATCAGCAGCCGCATCTGGACCTGAAGGGCTCGGATGTCGAGATGGCTCATCGCAATTCGCAGGCCAGTGTGCCTTTTGCGCTTTCGTCGCTGGGTTATGGGTTCCTGTGGAACAATCCCGCGGTTGGGAGAGCGGTGTTGGGAAAGAACGTAATGAGCTTTGAGGCGTACAGCACCAAGGAGCTGGATTATTGGATCACGGCGGGTGAGACGCCCAAGGAGATTGTCCAGGCGTATGCGAAAGCTACTGGCTACGTGCCGATGATGCCTGAGTATGGCCTTGGGTTTTGGCAGTGCAAACTGCGGTACTGGAATCAGGAGCAGGTGCTCGAGGTGGCCAGAGAGTACCGCAGGCGTGAGTTGCCGATTGACCTCATTGTGGTTGATTTCTTCCACTGGAGGAACCAGGGCGATTGGAGCTTTGACCCTGAGTTCTTCCCTGATCCAGGTACATTTGATCTCGAATCGACGTAAACTTTTGAAACGGATTGCTAACTGAGCTTGGCAGATGCGATGGTCAAGGAGCTCAAAGAGCTCAAGATCGAGCTCATGGTTTCGATCTGGCCGACTGTCCAAGAATCTTCCGAGAACTACCGCGAAATGCTGGAGAAAGGACTGCTGATTCGCACGGATCGTGGAATCAGGATTGCTATGCAGTGCGATGGTGATACAATTCATTTTGATGCTACCAACCCAGAAGCAAGAAAATTCATCTGGTCCAAAGCAAAGAAGAACTACTACGAGAAAGGCATCAAAGTCTTCTGGTTGGATGAAGCAGAGCCCGAGTACAGTGTCTACGACTTCGATCTCTACCGCTACCACGAAGGATCGAACATGCAAATCGGCAATACGTATCCGCTACGTTATGCGCAAGCCTTCTATGAGGGCATGGAAGCAGAAGGTCAGAAGAACATTGTCAATCTCCTCCGATGCGCTTGGGCCGGCAGTCAGCGGTACGGCGCTCTGGTATGGAGCGGCGATATCGCATCGTCTTGGGAAGTTTTCCGCAATCAAATATCAGCCGGTCTGAACATGGGTATTGCAGGCATTCCGTGGTGGACCACAGACATTGGCGGTTTCCACGGCGGCAACCCGGACGATCCGAAGTTCAGAGAGCTCCTGATCCGCTGGTTCCAATGGGGCACTTTCTGCCCCGTGATGCGACTGCACGGCGATCGCGAGCCTAAGCCTGAGGGCCAGCCTACCGCTTCTGGTGCTGACAATGAGGTCTGGTCATTCGGCGAAGAAGCGTACCCAATCTTGAAGAAGTACCTTCACATCCGGGAGGAGCTGCGCGATTACACTCGTGAGTTGATGAAGGAGGCGCACGAGAAAGGCTCCCCGGTCATGAGGACTTGTTTCTATGAGTTCTCTGACGATCCACAGGCTTGGAAGGTGGATACGCAATACATGTACGGCCACAAGTACCTTGTAGCGCCGGTGCTGGCGGCTGAGCGACGTCAGATGCGAGTTTATCTACCAGCAGGAGCAACCTGGAAATTTTGGGATGGTGAGAAGGTGCACGATGGAGGCCAGCACGTGGAGGTAGAGTGTCCGATCGACAGCATGCCAGTGTTTGTCAGGCAGTGAGTGCGAATCGGTCGGCATGGGGCTGGAAAATGCAACTGTGAATTGCAGCACAGTTTCTGCGAAGCGAGGTTGACGAAACTGTATGGTCGTTGAGCTGATGACAGGTGTGGCGCGAAACTATCTAGCTTGATCTTATGACGGTTAGGGCCATGTCGGGTCAAAGCAGCCTCATTTTCAGGCCACTGGAAGGCGCGACTGAGGCTGTGCAGGGTCTGCCAGGTCATATCCAAGTACTGTAGCATCGGACATGCTTGTAGCGTTTTCTCGAACTCAATAGCAAGCGAGTGGAAACGTGATAAGGAATGAAGCGCGGCGACCACTCTTTTCTACATCTTGTTAGAGCGAGACTTTTCTATCGACAGACACCTACACTTTCCTTCGCTTGGGCTGCCGAGCATGTTGCCTTCCTCGTGCGATGTTACAAGAAATGGGGTGGTTGTGGTTGTGCATCGTTGTGCGACGACGTTGACAGCACCTCAATCGCGGGAGTCAAAAGTCGTCACCTGGGATCCAGCCACGACTTCCGCCCCTCAATGTGAGCCTGCGCTTCTTGTCAGACATTTCTACCAAAGAATCTCTCAACTGGCATTGACCAATACAGTCAATTAGTGGACAACAGTATTGCTCACTGATTCGAACAGCATCAAACATGCCTCACCCTTTCCAATGCATAGCAACAGTGGCGACTGAGGGTGGTGCATACATTCTTGCAGCATGCGGTCCTAAACTCCTCTCGTTGTCTGCAAAAGATGGTTCCATCGTCTCGCAGTGGACTTCTGATGCCGCCGTAAGTTCCCAAATAGCTCGGATCTGCCCACGGTCTGGTCGCTGACCTGAGGCTTCCAGCTTGATGTGTGATAGCAATGGCTAAGTATTTGTAGGGTACCGTGCCAGTCGCACCCGCCACCGACGATGCGGCTCCCGAAGGCGACGAACGACCTGCAAAGAAGCAGAAGACTACAGCAAAGGCAGCTCCAGCTCTGATCAACATCATCAAGCTCACCGTCTCCAGTGATCAGCAGCATGCCGTTGCCGTGACTGAGGACAAGTGCGTCCGCGTTTACAGCATCCAAACCGACGGCGGCATTGTCGAGCTCAGTCAGAGGACGATGCCCAAGCGTCCTTGTGCTCTTGAGGTTTTGCCCGACAACGACACCATTATCTGTGGAGACAAGTTCGGTGACGTCTACGCTTTGCCGCTCCTGCCTAGCGATGAGTCGGAGAAAGAGGCTGCCGACCTGAAGGCTGCCCAGGCCGCTCAAGATGCTAAAAACGCAGAACTACGAGCTAAAGGACTCCTCCAGCCATCAGCTACGAACTTGACCGTCCACACTCAGCGCAACTTGCGATCACTCGAGGCGCAACAGAAGCAAAAGCTGTTTACGCCGAGGAAGGAAGTGCTTGCCTTCGAGCACAAGCTGCTCTTGGGCCACGTCTCCATGCTCACTGACACCACATTTGCTACCCGCGAAGTTGAGGGCAAGAGGCGTGGCTACATCATCTCAGCAGACCGCGATGAGCACATTCGCATATCGAGGGCAGCTCCGCAGTCGCACATTATTGAGGGCTTCTGCTTGGGCCACACAGAATTTGTGAGCAAGGTCCGCCTCGTTCCTGGCACTGATCTTCTCATCAGTGGCGGTGGCGATGAATGGATCGGCGTTTGGGACTGGCTGAACTCCAAACTGAAGGCCTCCGTCAACATCAAGCAACACCTTAGCAAATACCTGGCAGCGACACCTGAAGATAAAGATCCTCAGGTCGCCGTATCTGGCATTTGGGTTGTGCCAGTTCAGAACCAGCCTGGCAACCACGCAGTGGTTATTGCATCCGAGAAGGTTCCGGCTCTGTTGGTGATCTCTTCATCGACAATCGGCGACTCTCAGACCCAAGTCACGATCGTCGAGGAACAACTTCAGGGGCTCAACCCGCTCGATATCACTACCATTGATCAACGTGTCCTCGTATCTCTCGATGCCCGTACCAACAATCAAAAGCGGGTGGTTGCGCTGCGATTTACGGTCAACGACAACGGGTCGATCCAGGTCGCCCGCGACGAGGCATCCGAGAACACACTGAAGCAGTTGAACGACCTGACTGGCGTCGAGGAAGACCCCAAATCGCTCGAGAACCTCCTCTACGGCACCAAGAACCTCAAGAAGCGTACAGGCTGGGAAGAGCGCGAGGAGTAAAGAATAAAATAGAAATCCATCCCATTCAAGCTCTACTCTACCATGAATGCCTCAACCGGCGCACCGCCTTCCATCTGCATATTCTTGACCATCCGCTCGAAACATCCCCGATACGCCTCCCGGATTTCCGGCACGTGAACGTCCACCCCTTCGCACTGATACCTCTCCACCACCTGCATCAGCTTCGTCGCGTCCAACTCACAATTGCTGCGCTCGGCTTTGATCACCTCCGCCTGCTCCTCCAGCGTGAAGTTGCTCCACTCGAACCCCGGTCCACAATCTGCTTGTACAGACTCAGCACCTCGTTGTGCCCGATCGCGCCGGGGTTCGTGAAGTTGTAGACGCCGGTCTCGCGGTGCTCGGCCATGGCGACGGCCAGCGGGAGCAGATCGTGCAGGATCGAGTTGGAGTTGGGGATGTTGACGACGCGATCGTATTTTGTGATCTTGGTCACGAAGGAGCGCGGGTGCAAGTCGTCGGAGATGGGCATGCGGATGCGCAGGGTCAGGCTGTTTGGGTAGGTGGTGCGGATGATGTCTTCGACGCGAGACTTGGTGAAGGAGTAGAAGCTGCCGCCGAAGTTGGGAGGGTCGGTTTCGGTGAAAGGAGGGCTGACGAGGGTGTCACGGGTGTCGTTGTATTGGGAAGTGTAGATGCCTGTGGGTAGCTGTCAGGCCATCTCGTCAAGGAAAAGTGCTTGTGAGTGAACTTCTTCTTGACCTACATCCAGTAGCCATGTTGGTGAGGTGCACGCCCCTCTCGTGACACAATTCCGCCAACATCAAAGTCCCTATCACATTGCTGCGCACCGTTTCGACTCTGTGGTCCTCGCACCAGTCGACGTTGGGCCGACCAGTCTTACCAGCGCAATTTATGACGTGAGTCGGCTGGAATTCGTCGAAGATCTCATTCATTTTGGCCGAGTCCTCCATGCGGTAGTTCGTAGCATGGACAATCTTGCCTTGCGCATTGAGTAAGCTCTCGAGGTGGCCGCAGATCCAGCCCTCGCTGCCAGTAAGTAGAAAACGGTTTTCAAGATCCATGCTTGCTGTAGTTTGGCGGACAAATGGTGTCAGGGCACGTTCTTCGTGGCGTCTATGTCTTGGATTGTGAACAAATGGAAAAAGTCAACTTGAGGTATATAACATGCCAGTACGCTCCCAAAAAAACGGACATCAATTCCAGCCGGCCACGCAAGGGACAAAAGCCCGTTGCACAAAAATCCTCCTTTCTCGAAATAATGCAAGGGAGCGTCTCAGCTTCGCGCGGCACTCTGCATGACCACTGAATAGCTGGGGTTTGTCAGTAAGGGCGCTTATGACTAGAAATTTGGCATTGGCTTACGCAATTATCCCTCCTATGGCCATTACGGTGCCAACCAAGCTACCGTCACTGAGAGCCTTGCCGCTGGTGATCCAGCCGGTGGCTACGATTAGGCAGGTTTTCGAGTGGCCTACAACGGTGCTGCTTACAGGACCGGCTTCGTTGATGATTAGGAATTGTGAAAGATTGATGAGGCAGGCTAGCATGCCACTCTGCGAATATCCGTTAGCAATAAGCTGCCAAGCACGAGATAGCAGGAATCTCACCAGCAGCACTAGCATCCAAGTGTGAGAGTCGATAGCCGCCCAGACCGTAATGTCGTCGGAAAATGGAATAACAAAAAGCATAACTCCTACGCTCACAGGTGCCTGGTTCAGTAGTAGTTGCATGCTTGAGCAGTCGAGCACACGGTGGTACTTGTCGATCCACACTGTGTATATGGCGCTCGCGAAAAGGGCTGCAAAAGCGAAGACTACTCCGATTGGGGCAGTAGTCTTCTCGCTGGCTCCAGATTTGGCCGCAGTGTCGAAGTAGCTCACTACGGCGACACCGACGCATACCGGAATCAGCGTAAGCGCCGCGCGAACCGGAATGGTTGCTCGCACGATGATGTAGTTCATCAGCGCTACGGCAGGCGTGACCAGCACGCGCACGATCTGGTAGAACTGGATGCTTGAGTAGGCCAGTGAGAGATTGAGCAGGACGACGTTGCAGATCATGGAAATCGCCAGTGGAAGAATCTTAAGCAGAGGGACGCGTTTCGCCTGGAAGATGTTGATGCGTGGTCTTGACACGGCGTAGAGAGTCAGGGCTGTGACGGCGAAATGGAAGGCGGCGATCGTGACCTGAGAGTGTTTAAGGCGTTCATGGCTGAATAATCGCTTGTTCACAAAGACCTGGGTGGTGGTTAGCTGGCTCACAGGATTTCGCGGTTAGTGAAGACTAACGATGCCCACGGTGCTCAGAGTGTTGACCGCAGCGAAGAACCAGAACTTGCGACTTAGACCTGTCGGGAGGGGTTTTTGAGGGTATGCTTTGTGCTCTGCTTGCTCATTCGGAAGGAAGGCCTTTTCCTCGTCGTCACTGCCATGGCTGTCGTGATCGCGACGCTCGTCCATGGCTTTCTCGCTGATTGCACTCATTCTGCAGCAATGTCGCAAAGCAATACACTACTTCCGAGCGAGAGGCACAGTCCAAGATGTCAGCGAAAGTGATTATTGAAGGAAGGAAGATGCGCGACGCGTCCTTGCGTACAAGAGCGTGCCAGCAATCATCCCTTGCAAGCGACTGTGGTCCTCTTAACGAGACACAAAGCAAGCCCAGAGCCACTTCGTATTTGGAGGCGCAGCTTACGCTCGTACAGACACGCTAAAGAGAAATGACGCTCGACGGCTCAGCTTGGGGAGCCAGTGGTGAGGACGACCGACCAGATATTTTCTTATCGTTGCATGCGATGCTGACAGTCGCTTACTAAAATGCCAGGCCCAACGAGCCTGGAATCGCGCTTCTTCGTCGACGAAGGGACATGGCATGACGCCCCTGTCCTCACCGGCCAGACCTCATTCACGCCACTGCCAAATGTGAAAAACATACTGGTTACTGGGGGAGAGGGCTTCATGTACGCAGCGTCGTATCACAGCTGAGGAATCTCGGTTGCGACGAAGCCAAATCTCGCTGACTGTGCCAAAAATATAACAGTGGGTCGTGGCTTGCGCGCCACCTTACCATCAAATATCCCGACGCCTACAACATTGTTTCCTTCGACAAGCTCGACTATTGCAGCTCTCTAAACAATGCGCGCATGCTGGAGTCGAAGCCGAATTTCAGCTTCTTTCACGGCGATGTCACCATACCGGGTGATGTGATCAAATGCTTGCAGAAGCACAATATTGATACGATCTTCCACCTCGCGGCGCATACGCACGTAGATTTGAGTTTCGGCAACTCTTACATCTTCACGAAGAATAACGTGTTCGGCACGCATGTGTTGCTCGAGAGCATCAAGGAGTATGGCAAGATCAAGCGCTTCTACCACATCTCCACAGACGAGGTATGCTCGTTCGTGTAGACGGTCAAGTAGAACAATCGTGCTAAATTGCTCAGGTGTATGGCGAAGCGCTCGCAGCAGATCTGGTCGAGACCAGCATCTTAGATCCTACGAATCCGTACTCCGCGAGCAAAGCAGCCGCTGAGATGATTTTGAAAGGCTACGTGAAGAGTCATGGACTTCCAGCGGTTGTGATCAGGCTCAACAACGTGATGGGTCCGCATCAGGTAAGGTGGCACCGCACGACGTGCAAACAGTACCACCAGCTGACACGTCTTCCAGTACCCTGAAAGTAAGCAGAGCGACTGCTCACAATTAGCGATGCACTGACAAAACGCAGAGGTCATACCAAAATTCATCAACCTCCTCCGTCGCGGCAAACCACTGTTGCTCCACGGCGATGGGCAGCACACACGCCGCTACCTCTACGCCGGCGACGCAGCGGAGGCCTTCGACACCATCCTGCACAAGGGCGAGATCGGACAAACCTACAACGTCGACTCACAAGATGAGATTTCGAACATGCAGCTCGCGGAGAAGCTACTCGGCCTGTTCGGGCTGACAGACGTGAAAGCTTGGATCCAGCACACGCACGACAGGAAGTTCAATGACCGTCGTTATGCGGTCGATGGCTCCAAATTGCACGCGCTGGGCTGGAAGCAGCGGACGAAGTTCGAGACCGCGCTTGAAGCGACGGTCGACTGGTACGGCAGATTTTCCGGATGGTTTGGCGACATAGAGGGAGTCTTGACGGCGCATCCTGTAGTCAAGGGCGACCATGTCACGGAGCAGGTCGAGGTGTTGATCAAGTCAGGGACTGATCAGGATGTCAAAGCCGGTGCGTTCGAGCAGTCCGCGACGGCGCTTGACGGCGGAGCAACTGCTGTTTTGCCCACGGTCAAGTCGCAGGCCACGGCGGCCATGAGCAACGGATATGCGCAGAATGGTGGAAAGAAGAGGAAGGCGGACCTGATCTCCTCGGAGTAAGCATCGCATACGTCTCAATGAAATGGCGCTGTTTGTTGGTGTTTTGGTGTTGTGCTTGCCAGAAACGCCACGTGAATCTTCGTAGACGACGCAGGATGACACACTCGGCCGCGCAACCACCTCGCATAACGTGCAGTGCTACGTTGACCTAGCTGGGAGACCCATGTGTCTGGTTCGCCATGCCTTCTCCGTGTGCTGAAGATGATGGCGATGATGATCTGGCAACGTCGCACACGATCTCAGCTTGACGAATCTGTAGCACCAGCCATCCGGCATTTGACACCGCCATCCTTTGCCCACGTGCTTTGTCCCAACGAGTAGCAATAGTCGGTGTATGGGACAGTAGTAGCCAGCAGCAGCAGAAGACACCAGGACAACACCGTCATCTCAACCTCAACCAAGCCAGCGCACGTGTCCCTCCATCCACCTCCTTCTCTCATCCCGGAGCAGTATGCACCGAAGCACAGCGACCAAAAAGCAATCAAATAGATACATACACATACGTACACCGCGCTCCACTTGGAACCTCAGCTCTCACTGCCACTGACTCGGCTGCCCGCCGAAAGTGATCCCGGAAGCACATCATCGCGCGCTAAAACTCCAAGCAAAGCCGTGCAAGCATCCCCGGTCCTGCCTCTCTCTCACTCTCTCTCTCTCCTGGGAGCTGCTTTCTCAGCTCCACTCGAGCTTCGCCGTGCTTGGCAGCTCTTTTCTGTCCTCCCCCTCCACACGGCAGCATCGTCATCGCGGCCTCCACCTCTCTCTCTCCCCATCCCAAAGGGTACGTGTACCGAGGACACGAGCAAAATCCTCGAGATCGGTCAGCTGGTTGGTGTCAGATTGAGTAGTGGTGCGTGTCACAATCACCTCCTATCAGAACAGGAGGCTGAGAAAGGGTGTTCCGTGAATTACATCATTTCCCATATGCGCGGTGCCTTTGTTGCAAATGGAATCAGTAATTCATGCCCAAGGGCTCCTTCACCTATACACATACATACATATACGCCACAATCAATTCTCACCACAGCGAAAGATCCAAAAGGATGTAACCTCACTTCATCGTCCCGAAACTCTCTTTCCTGCCCTCCTAAGAACAAAACAAAAAAATGTAACCCTCGAAAGTGCCGAAAACCTCCGCATCTCTCTTGCGCCTCACCGCCCGATTGACGGCCAGCGGTCGCGTAACCCGAAGAAAGTAAAATACATTAAACATTCCGGGCTGCTTTCGATTTACGATCGCAACAAACACGAGCGACAGCAGAGAGGGTAACGAGTGAACAAAAAAAGTCTGTGTGTTGCTGCCCGGGCGGCTGCACGCACGCACCCCCATCTTCCCTTTCCCGGTCTAGTGCAAGTCTCGGACTCTTTCCTTTGCGTCGAACGCAGGGTCTTATGAGATCCCGGTAGTGATGAGGTAGGTGGCTGGCCGGCTGGCTTTTGCGCTGGGAGTTGTCTCATGTCGTAGACAGAATAATGATGCTGGGAGCAAAGCGGCTTTACGTAGTAGAGGGTGCCTTTGGGCGCTTTTGGGGGGCTGACTAGATGGATGTGGCTATTGGGCGCATGTGCATTCGACGAGCTGGTCAAGGGCCTGTCTGATGATGCCAGACTGCTGATAGAGTGTTGGTGGCGGTGGCGAATTTCGTCAGTCGGGGTCTGGAGATGAAAACCTCACTTGGTCGTTGGATGATTGCTTAGGTAGACAGAGACAAGATACTGTGAATGAAGCGCATTGGGAAGAATTGGGCGAGTTGTTCTTTTTGAGGTTTTGAACATATTATTAGTCCTTCAGTTGGACGTTCCTCGCTCATCTAGCAGTATAAAGTAACGATCGAGGCGTATATGTAGCAGGAAGATAGAAACCATTCCCTCTCAATGCTATATGGTACAGGACGGCAGCGAGAATACCCGTCCACCATCGCAGTCGCAATGCGCATCTCGTGTAGAAAGCGAGAGACGAGTACGCTCGAAAACAGATATTTTGTTCGCACCGTTTGCCCTTCTTCTTCTAAGTAAGATAACAGATCGTAGTGTTGTTACACCCGGTTCCTTCCGACCATCGGGGAATTTTTCATCCATAAAAAGCAAAAATCATCCTTTCGTTCCTCTTTCGCGCCCTGAAACGCCGCAGATCAAAAGGTGATCGACGACTTCGAATGCCGGGCGATCCCTTTGTAGATCTCAAAATTTCCGTAAACTGCAGAACCAAAAACCAATCGAGTGAAAAGTTGGGGTATCAAATAAAAGTAGCGACCGTATGAATGGATTCCAAGTGGGATCCGATGTGACTGTAAATCCAGATTGCGTAGCTCCGATTAAAGGTGGACTCCGGAATGATGTCTTGTTTCCAGTTTGCGTGCACTGCTCGCTGCATCAAGCGGCTGCTAGTGTACGAATCGTCCTGAATATTAGGGAGCTAGGCTGGTGAAATCAAATGCGACTGAGTTACTCGTGATCGTCATCATCGG
Source organism: Cladosporium sp. BSL10 (assembly GCA_001553865.1). NCBI lineage: Eukaryota > Fungi > Ascomycota > Dothideomycetes > Cladosporiales > Cladosporiaceae > Cladosporium > Cladosporium sp. BSL10. The sequence continues at coordinate 33,800 of LJJI01000067.1, forward strand.
GTGACAAATGATCACGGCCTTCGCCCTTGTGCACCTTGCGGTGTCGTCGCAAGTTCGATACGACAGAAAAGTGACGTCCGCATCCGTCGACATCGCAGGCGAATGCTGTTCGATTTTGTTAGCGATTGTACCGTGACTCCGAGGTGAATTTTGCTCAACTTACGCTTCTCCCCAGTGTGGCTGTACATGTGCGTTTGAAGCGAACTGGGACGGGTGAACCGTTTATCACAGATCTTGCACTTGTGCTTCTTTTGGCTGCTCGACGAAACCTTCGAACTGAATTGGCCCATCATTGACGAGGGAGCTGGGGGAAGGTTGCCTCCAAGGAGACCTGAAGGACGGGGTAGAGTTCGTGAGTTGGGCATATCGACAGACTCGTTGGCAGAGCTGTAGTCTCCAACCGATGCATCGCTGACGGAGCTACCGTAGTAGTTGCCGTAGTTGCTAGCGGATGAGATCGAAGAGTGCGAAGAGTGAGCTGATGGGAAGCCATATGAATCTGAAGGATTCCTGCTAGCATCAGGCTGGCCATAGATATTGCGAGGTGTAATATCTGACTGGGCCATCGCGACCATGCCGCGGCTAGCATCAAGTGCATCACTGAAACTCTGACGCTCTGCTTCGGAGGCAGAGTGAAGTCTGTCGCTGAAGTCAATAAGAGAGCTCTGGCGTTGCCGTTGGACCTCGAGCGGGTCGGCGACGAAGAAATTTGAGGCTACTGACGGGTGCGAAGAGCGTCGGTCGTAGTTGCTGTACGGGCTTCCTCTTTGAAGAGCTTCGGCCGAGTACTGTGGTTGGGAAACGGGTGCGTACATGGCACCATTGGGTGCGGCAGTGGTTGTGTACGAAGCACCATAAGGTCTGGGAGCACCCATTCCATCTTGGGCCAGTTGTAAGCTGGACTGATCGAGCAGTGCTGGGTCCATTGGGATAATACCTGAGGGCAATGTGGGAGCTGAAACCTGACCGCTAGAGTAGGCAGCCGAGACTTGGGGTTTGTAGTCACCAGCAGGCGCGGGTGGCAACGATGTTGCGTACGGGTTGCTCTGCGGTGGTGCTGGGCCAGACACCCAAGGGTTGGTGAACTGAGGCGGCGCGTACCTCATGGAGTCGTAGGCCATGGGTGTGGCAAACTGAGGTTGTTGACGAGAGTCGACGGCCATTGCCATTGTGTGTGAGAGTGAGGTGAGTGATTAACGAGGTGGTGATGGGCGGTGGTATTGATGGTGATAGTCCAAAGAGAGCGCACCAACAGCGCGTAGGTAGATGGTATGTGATCAACACGGGAGTGAGGTTTCGAAAACGTGGAGAGACGATCGATCTTGGAGGATGGGCGGGATCAGCGTGCTTAAGTGCTGTGCTGGCTCGAGGCTGGGGTATAAGGGCAGGTCGTGAGGAGGGAGTGGTGCAGAGACCAGTCAGCAGGCGTGAGTCCGAGAGCTGAGTTGGCTCTTGGGGGGGTAGGCGGGCTGTCAATGGGCGGGTAGTGGGTCCGCGAGGACTAGCGGAGAGCAGCTGGAGAAGAGGACGCGCACACTTTCGCTGGCTCGTTTCAGGGTTTGCGGAGAGCGGACGGGCGCTGGGATGCTTCGCCGAGACAGAGGCGAGCGCGCGATGGGCGAGCGTGTGAGGAGCAGAAGCGCAGCAGACTCAGGCTCAGGCTCAGGCTCGGGTGCAGGGCAGTTGGGTTGACGGGGCGAGGGTGGACGAAAGCCGAAGCGCGCTGCTTCGGGCAATGATATGAAGGATATGGCGACGATCTGCCGGCGGTGGAGGGCGACGTTTCAGCGTTTCAGCGTGGGCGGACGCGTGCGCTGGGTTGGGTCGCTGGGTCGTCGTGAGGCTAGGGAGAGGGCAGCAGGCTGGGAGAGGCAAGAAGGGATGTGGATCAGATGCAGATCTTTGAGAGCAGCGTGTTAGGCGTGTCTGTGACGGGGAGAACACTTTAGATATGCGGCCCAGCAGGCCAGTAGTCAGGCCGGGTGTTGAACAACTACATCAGTGGCCGTGCGAGCAATACGTCAGAGACAATCCTAGAGGGCACTTGGTGACGGCTGGGGCGCCGCCAGGCATATGCAGGGCACGCACTACTTCGTGCGCAAGGCCGCACGACAGGGGCTGCCCGGCGAGCGAGTCGTAGCAGCTTGCAAGACTCGATGATGGAGCTTGCGGCTAGTGCTGCTCGTTAGTCTGCGAGGCAGTTAGCAGAGTTGCGTCGGCCGGCGTGGGTGGCTCTCTCTCTCGCTGGTGGACTGCAGTCTGCTGGTACTACTAACCGTAGTGGTGTGTGCTAAGCGTACCGCGCCTAATAGTCCTTCGCGCGCCTCTTTTTTCCCTCCCCCGCACACCAGCGCTGGACATGACCAGTGTGCACGCACACACACACACACACACACACACACACACACACACACTCACCCGCGCGAGCGAGCCAGTGGTTCGGCGCCGGCTGTCCCTTCATCTTTGTTCCACTCGCTGCGGCGTGTTGATTGTTGTTGTGCTAAAGAACCTGCGATAACGGCCTTCGCGCAGAGCGGTCAGGGCCTCAAGCTGCAACACACTGCACGCTAGCCCAGGAGAACGTCTACGCGAGGAGGCATGGCTTGCGTGTACAGCGACAGACTGCCAAATGTACGTGCTGCATGCTGTACAGTAGTAGCTGTAGCACTGTCAGTCTAGTCGGCGCTGCTACCAACCATGAACCATACCGGACTTGCTGAGCAGTCGCTCCCCTTCACAACAATTCCGCGCTATACCTCGCCCACCCGGCGCCATACAGCTCCCTCCCCGTGCATCATGCATGCATCGCATGCCGGACGCCATCACGACGGTGGCTCGCTCCCCAAATGCCATTCTCATGCGCCTCCTCCTCCACCTCCACCACTCGGCTGACTGGCGGCATATGCTTGAATATTGCACTGCAGCAGCAGCCGCCAGGGCAGGCCGCAGGCAGGGCAGCTGCATCACACACCTTTTCCCCATCCTCGAGCGCTCGTCTTTGCGACTATGACGCCTGTGTGCATACAATGATACAACTGTCTCGCGCACCCTCATTTCCTGTGTGAATAACATCGCACGGCTGGCTCTTGCACCGCGAGCCACGCACGCACGCCCTCGCACGCACCCACGCTGCAATCTGAGCACAACAACACAGCCTCTGCGCGTGCCGCCAACGGTCGGCCAAAGCTGGCGCGCTCTCCCTTCTCTTGCTGCTGCTGCTGTTGTTCGATGCTGATATCACGGTGGCGCGCAGGATTGGTTCGTTGTGTCTCTACCCTCTGCCCTTCCCCACAATTTGCTTGCTTGGTCAGGTCAGCTGTCGTCTGTGCGCGTCGAAAACCGCTTTCTCGCTGCTCGCGCTAGCAGGCATCGTCCTAAAGCCTGCAAAACCACGCCTTTCCCATTCTTGCTAGGCCATTTCCCATCCCGAATACTCTTTTGCCCGCTCTGTAGCCGGCGGTCCAATCGTCAAACATTTCCTCCTCTTTCGCTCGCCAGTCCGGCGATTGCGTTCGACTTGTTCTTCTTATCGCATGACACCCGCACGCACCTTGCGCGCTCCGCTTCATCTCACTGGTGACGGCGCTGGCCCCGTCCACAGTACGGTGTGCGCTCAACCCTGCTACTCGTCTCCCCGAGTCAAGATCCTTTTTCGTAGCATCTCCTGCACACTTTCCCTAGCTCTGCGCCTCCTGCGAAGACCCTGTGGCCTTTTTTGTTGCTACCACTTCGCGCCTTAACGAATAGCCAAAACGCGGATGGCGCTGGATGGCGTTGCGCCACTTAGCTGGACGCCCTGCCGACGTGCCGGTGCCAAGTGAGACAACAGACACAAGAGACGCCGCCAGCGCGGTGCGGCTACCAGTATGCTTGAATTAAGGGCGAGCATTTTGAGCCCTCGTGCCCTCGTAGGATTCCGATGGCGGGCGCCCGCTCGTTCGCGACTCTGTTTGTAGTTGCCGCTTCCGGCCTAACACGCCTCTCGCGCGCCTCTTCTCTCTCCTCCTCCACCTCGGTGCCCTTTAATCTGCTTGCCCGGTCTCTTTAGCATCGGCCACCCGATTGATTGATCTACAGCAAGTAGGAGCCGGAGGATTGGTCCGCCTGCAAGCCCCCGAGTCTGCAGAGCCGCTCCTCATTCGCGGAACGCTGTAGCCCTTCTCCACCGCCTAGTCGCAAGTGCGCTTTTGCTTTGGTATAGCTCTTCTCTCTTGCGTTGATGCAGACCAGACCTCGGCCTCTTCGAGCCAACAATCGTGGTCCTGCCACGCTGCCATGCCAGTGCACGTTCAACGTAACATCCGGCTAGACCGTACGACGCTCTAAGCTTGGGCGTGCGCGCGCACGCTGCCTACCCGACAGACCGTTGAGGTCACGCGAGTTTGTCTTTTTGTTGAAAGGCTCGCACACAGGTAGCTAGTTCGAGGCGAGTGATATAGACAAAATGTCTTACGAGAAGAGCAAAGTCCCGAAGTTTATTCAATCGCAATCTCCAGATCGACGCTCGCTCGTTGAGTTTCGTGGAGAACAGGCGATGATCGTCGCCGTCCTGTTCCTCTGCGTAGATCTCACCGATCACTTACTCCTTCAGTCGCGCTGAAACGCTGCACGCCACGTGAAGAACCAGCAAGGCAGTTTGCATCAACACAGTCGCGCTTCCTTTCTGTCCATCCATGAATCCTGTTGCCATGTGCTTGGTGCGACTTCAGAAAATACCGTCTGTCTGGTTCACCTAAGAACAGTCCGCCGCCCATCAACTGTTCCCAAGCGCAGAGGTCAATCCTGCCCCGTCTCCAGTCCTGACTCCTGCCCTCTCTGACCCCGGCGCCACTCAACAAACTAGCTTCAAGCCTCACGAAGAAAGTACTGCTCCTTGATCTGCCGCGCAGCAAAGTAAAAAGCACGAACCAGCAGTGCCCAGCAAGTGTGCGCATATACAATGATACGATATGATGCGAAAAACGAGCAATGCACCAGCATCACAACCCCTTCCATCAGCTTCCTTCCAAGCGAACCGCAATTCTCCCAGTAGTCCAGTCGAGCTTCAACATGACCAAGAGGAAGAAAACGCGCACGCATACGCAATCAAGTGTCCAAGTGCTACTCAACATAACCACAGATGACAACAAAAGGAGGCGAACAAAATTGGGCCCCTCCATACCTTAGTCCCAGCTCCCGGTTCGCGCGTCGCGCGCAACACGTGAAAAGATCCTTGTCCCAACTCCTCCAACTCCGTCGAACAGTAGACAGAAAGCGGAAGGTCCAATGTGCGCATACCGTATCCACCAGTGCCATCAACTACAGCCTACAGGGTGCCTGCTCCCGCCGAAGAGGCACCTCGCGCACGGCTCCACTGGCTGTGCCGGCGGCTTATCGCAAATGTAACGACCTGTGCAAAGGAGCCCGAGCGCCCGGCTCCTTTTAGGGAGGATGAAACACTGGCTTACTGGCTTTTTTTGGGTGGCTCTTGCTTTTGCCTGCTTTTCCCTGGGGGAGGCTGAGCTCATCTGGTGAGAGGGAGCTTTGGACATGTCACTTGTGGAGATGGCTTGGATTAAGTTTGGCTTTGGTTCGGCGCTGGGAAGGAGAGATTTCCGCGCCACCCTTTTTTGGGAGGGATCCACAAGTGCTGCTACCCTCTCTCTTTCTTGCGAGCTCGGGGTTTGCTTTGCTTCACGTGATGAAGCCGGGAGGAGTGGTTTTGCCACTGGATAGTTGACGTCGGTGGTTTGGTTTGTCCGGATGGGTGGATGGATTTTGCTTGGTCACATGTAACTTAGCTTGTGGCGATATCGGATGTGGTAGACTGGTTTGTTTGTTCGGTCCCGCGATGCGTTATTGAGTAATGCGATTTCCAGATGTTCTCCATGGTTGATGAGCTCGGCTTTTGAGCGGTGTCTGGTCTCAAGCTTCTTTCGAATATTCAAAAGTGCCATGCAAGGACCGCATCATAGGGTCATCAGATAACGCCTACGAAGATGCACATGGTCGCGTCGCTCTCCTTGACATTTAGTGAAACGAGTCGTTCACCTTACTTGTTGCGTGCCCACGTCTTCATGTTGCATGGCCAAAAGGCAAGCGTTGAACATGTGTCGAGTACGGGCCAGCAAAAACGGTGTGCATGTAACGAAACGATCTCTGATAATTCGCGTTGTCTGCATGATGATCTTTGACGTCTCTCACTTCACCACATCCGCCGAGGTACCTTCGAGACTGCTTTGGCCATGTTACATAAAGAGATACATGTACGTGACTTGCAGATCATCTTCGTGAATAGCATTACATATATGTTCACATTCAAGTTCGTTCTTCTTTACGCTCGTGGCGTGGGACACTGACACAGGGGTTAGGGTTGGGTTTTCACCATATCGCAAAAATTCGCACTCGAGGTTTCAGTCTGCAACTATAATGCAAGTTATCTACTTTCTAGTGTAATTTATGATGAGCCTATACCTATTCGTGTATCAATACTTGGTTCGGGTCCTCGTTATGGCGTTGGTTGGCGCCGATCATCGGTTTGTGATGTTTCGAGATTTGATCGACACTCAGCTTGCACCAAGACCAACCTCGACTTCTATTGCAGATGTCACGACAGTCATGCGATTCGGCTACAAGATCAACATGAAGACATGAAATAAGTACCTATGAATCTGTTGCCCGCTATTTTTGAAACAGGCGCAGAGATTTGGAAGCCTGTCTCGTAGGATGGCATAAATACTGAACTTGCAAGAACTCTGCTTCTGCAGCAACCTCAGGCAGTTTAGTACTCCAAGGACGAAAGTAAGGTCTGCTGTGTTCAAACGCTTGCGTCCGTCAAAAAGAAAGGTACTATTGTTAGATCTATACCACTCATTATTGGCGTAGGTCGTTCAAACTGACATGAATGCTCATGAAAAGTCACAGATGGATGTTTGTAAAGAAGGCTTGGTATGTGACTGCAGTCATGATACAATGGGCAAACAAAAATACGAAAAGATTTAAAGACTATGTCCTCCCTCATTCACCACTCTCGAAAGGGCTCCGACTCCCTCGAAGCAGCTCGTCGTATCGATGACATGACATGACTCCCTACATCTACGGAGCATTGCAAAGAAGGCCATCGCCAGCCTGGTATAAGTGTCAGCAACGAATCGATTGAAGATCCAAAAACTGTGCAGCAACATACCAAGGGGAGAGTGCAGCACATGGCAGTGAGGCCAGTGGACGCGCAGGACTTCTCGAAAGCCTCAACCGTGGTGAGGTCAGACTCGGCTGTTGTGATGGTGTCAGAGATACGAAATCTTTCCTGGGAACGTCGACGATTTTGTTGGACTTACGAGCTTCGCAGGTGAGGTCGAGAATGCCGTCGACGTCGACCTGACAGCACTGAGGAGTGTCAAGGGCTGGGCAGAGGTCGGCGGGCGCGCGCTTGATAACTGCGGCTGACGAGAGGGCGGCGAAGGCTGCAATGGCGAGGGTGGAGAACTGCATTTTGAAGAATTGGTTGTGTTGTTGGTTTTTGGATGAGGGTTGGTTGGAATGGCTAGTGTTGAGAGGATTGGATGATGTGAGTTGATGTGTTTGGGATTGAGCAAGATGCTGAGAAACGACGACATACTTATACCCTCCTCATCGCCTGAGATGCTTCTGAGATGCTCTCCGGTCGAGCAATTTGTCAACGATACAGATTGTGATGAGTTGTTAGGCTGTGTCGATCGCAGCTCTCTTGTGATGAGAAGATAAGCCATTCATTGGAAGGTAGGCTTTCACTTGTGTTAGTCTCCAGTTGATGGAGGGTAGTGTGGGTTCATGAGATGTCCATAGCGTATCTCGTTTGCCATGCCAAGAGCAGTATTGGGATCTTAGGTGACGCTGTTAAGCAAGATAACTGCTCGTATGTCGTCAACAAGACCAGGGCTCATGTCCACTTTCGGAGGAGACAACAGCGCTACCGAACGATTGATCGAGCCCAGGCTTCTGGTTTCATGGGAGTAGCTACAATAAGAAGATGATCGCTGTATGGATTGATGGATCTGGCGATCAATTCCTTCTCGGCGGTGGAGATCGTTGCGGAGAAGCCTGTTTAGTCCACAGTTTTCGATGAGAGATGTCCTATTGGAGCAGCGTGCAGCAGAGATAAGGCGTTTCCCAGCTAGATTTAGGTCATAGGGATCGACACTTGGCCGCGCTTGGTGTGCTTATCCACAAAAAAGTGCCGGGAGGAATATGCCTAGAGGCCAGATTACTGTAGGAATCTGTACTCGTCTGAGTCGTCTCATCTGTAAGGCCCCCACGATAATGCGTGGAAGTAAAACAAAGGTTCCAGTGTGACGGGTGGCTAGTGGCACGACAGTTTCCAATTTCCAATGCCCACTAGAACGACTGCCTCTTTGAGAGTGGATGTTGTTATCAGCAATACGCGTCTTTCGGCTTTACAGCATTAGACATCAGAGTCACCAGAACGCATCAGTCGATGAGCCGTTGAAGCGAGCCAGATCCATCTGGTAGCTCAGGCGTCTAGGAAGAAGTCGGTCGTCCGGTGACCCGGTATGTGGGTAATTGCAGAGTTGATGTTCCTGCAGTAGTTTTGACGGAGAGCGGCGGATAGATAAGCAGCCGGTGATGGCAGCGAATGCGGAAGGGATCGACATCGTTTATTTACTTTCATTTCGTCGGGCTGCAAAGATTCCGGAGGGCACATTAATATTGTGCTGAGCTGCATAAGTGGGTATGGTTGTTGTAAGAAGATAAGACAAGGCGAAGTGTGTCAAGGAGATTTCGGCGTTCTTATCAGACGAAGGTGGCCGGTTGATTAGTGAAGGTTTGGTCGGATGTGAGTCCGGAAGGCAAATAGCAATGCTCAGGCCGAACAATTTTTGGCTGGTGAAATTCTCAATGCGTCTTGGTTGACCCCGAAAGAGCGCCATCAAGAGATGTTAATATATAATAGAAATGAAACACTTCGATCAAGATCCGTACTTGGGGAGACCTGGCGGGAGTCGTCATCCTTGAAGCTTTCGCTCGTTGGTTAGCCGAACGATAGCTGTAATGCGGCCACGTCTTTGTTCTAGCTAGTACTTGCGATTGAAACATCGTTTGTTGGAAGACGATAATGTTGAATTACAACACATGTACTTAGAAGCAGATTCAAGTACATGGAGGATGTGTGAATGGGTACACCTATCCGGGCAGCAGTTATGTGTGGAGGGTTAGGGTTACCTGGTGGGCTGCTCGTGGAAGCCTTCCTTTCTCGATGGGCGCCACGCGATCTGACCTGGTTTGTCCGCCTTCATAACACCTTTGCACTCATGTTAATGATTCACTTCTGCGGTTTGCCTCTTGTTCAATGCCTAAGGTAGCAAAACAGTCGCCATATTTGCCATATCACGCTCTGCCTCCTGAGTGAGTATATTGCGTCATGGCACCAAATAGGACCAAGATCCACCGGAATACGCAAACGAGGACTTTCACAGGTTGTGGGACTACAGAAGTAAGTGGCATTGATTCCCAGCTATGCACGAATCAAAGCCCTGACACCATGTGCAGAGAGACACCTCCAAGTAAGCCCGCCCCCCGAATGCGCGTTTTTTGAGGCTCAGGTACTGACAGCATAGTGTGATGAGGCACGCCCCGAATGTGGCTCCTGTCAACGCCTTGGACTGGCTTGTCAGGGCTATCAATCGAAACTGCTCTGGCTTGTAGACACAACAGATGGGAATGGCTTGTCAAGTCAGCAGCATCGCGCACGACGCAACTTGGCGTATCGCCACCCGATCTATTCTGGTAAGGATATCTCTCGTAATCTGATGTGCGCAGTGGAAGAGAGTGCATAAGACTATGGCTGACTTGTTCTCCGAAGAAAGCAAACGCGAGAGCCTGTCGGCACAACTATCAGCGAGTACCGACGGCCGGACTGCTCTGAACCTGATCGCTCAATTGGATGACTATTGCCTTCAACATGATGTCGACAAGCAGCTTTCACGCGAATTTTGGACAGGACCATTTGGAGTCTTCGGGATCCAGGGCACGAAACTCGCCTCTCATCCTTCCGAGCCACCTACGGAAGAGAACACAACGGACGCCACAGCCTCGCAGAAATCTACCGCAGACGTATCCAAAGGACCCTCGCACCACCTGGCTCAGACAGCTGAAGCCGTTGGCACAGGTCCATCAACACCATCACCTCAGGATGTCGCCTCTAACGAATCCTCGGTCGAAGAAATCGAGAACTGTCGGCAAGACGACATGTTCAGCGTGCTGGAGGACTTTGACACCCGCTTGATGCGGCTGTCGCCCCAACTTGACTTCTGGCAGCTTGAAGATCAATTTATGCATGATTTGAACATACCCTTGGACATGATCGGCGGGCATTTCACGGGTCTGGACTTCTTTGATAACTTAACAGATGCACCTGCTGCAGGAGAGGCAGCTGAGACATCTGGCCAAGCCAACATCTCCCACCCTGTAGATGCTCACACGACTGAATCCAGAGCTCACGCCGACTGGGCCCATTTGTTGATGGACGCCCCCTCGTTATTGCGCTGCTATGAGAGCGCAAATGACTCTTCTAATCCGGCTCAGCACTCATTCTGGGGTACGTTTGTTCTGCCATCAGCTATGAGAAGCTTTGGAGAGTTATCAGTGTTCGGCAAAGCGACTGATGCTTCATCATCAATCTTCTACGCCACACTGGCAAACAGCGCTTTCACTATGCAAGGCCTAGAGGCACTACTTACAGACAACGCGCACTGGCGCGAAACCGGCAAGAGCGCCGAAGAAGCTGCTCAATTTTATCTGCAATGCGCTTTGCGTTCTGACGCGCCTCAGCCTGATGGCCAAGAGATTTTGTTGGCAATTCTATCAATGTGTTTAGTATCCGTGAGTTTGTTCACCAAACAGCCATGGGGTATCAATTGTTGACCAATTCCAGCTACACCATGAGCCCAGTAAGACGATGGCCTACTTGATCGAGGCTGAACGCCTTATCCGCCGTCAGAGTGTTCTAAATTTGCACCAATCATTCCAATACCGTGCGCTTTTGCACATTTACACCTACTTCCGCATTGTCATGGAGAGCATTTGCTTTGTCACGGGCCGATGCAGTCGCTTGATCGCAAATGGAGCAGTCGAGCGATTTTCCGTTACCGAGGAGACCTTGGAAACTGGATTGGATCCGACGTCAGAAAAGACATCAGATGTCGGCTACCATGATATCCATCTCGATGTGAACGGTCGTTGGCAAGAGACACTCTACACAAAGATCTATGGCGTTCCGGAGACGTTATTGACTTTACTGTCACAAACGGTCAAGTTGGCGAACGGCAAGCAGCGCCTTGAAGCTGTAGCGACTAGCTCTAAGCGAGTTTCGGATGCTTTGAGGCGGCACACTAAAAAGTTGGAACGCAATCTGTGGACGCTGCGGTTACATGAAGGCTCAACTGACGAAGGGTCGCCGACAAGTCCTCTCACACTTGCGGTCCATCAGGCACTCATTCTGTACTTTTATCGCCAGGTCCAGAGGGTAGATGCAATGATACTGCAGGACTCGGTGACGAAAGCACTTGACTACCTAGAGCCCTGCCTAGATGGATTGGGCCGTGGTGACGACTTGGTGCTACTCGTTGCGTGGGCTGCTTTTGTGGTGGCGTGCGAGGCGGCCACAGAAACTCTCCAGGCGCGCGCACTGGCTTGCTTGGCCAGGATCGAAGCATGCGCGACATTCTTTACCGTACGCAGAATGCCTCAAATTGCCCGTAGAGTCTGGGACCATCGGCAACAGACTGATGATTGGACCATAAGTTGGCTCGATGTCGCGAAAGACTAAGGGCCGGCTGCGACGCAGGCCTGCTACTTAGGTTTCTGCAGCTCGTGTACGGTTCAACAGGAATGATGATGATGATAAAAGGGTTATTTCGTGACTTCATTCATTCGAAAGGATATACGAAACCTACTCCACAACAGACACACCAGCAGCCTTCAACAAGCTGCCAAGCTCCTTTCTCCTGTCATCTTTGAGAAGAGCAAACGGCTTGCGCATTCCTCCTGTAGACCATCCACGCAGCTCCATGCCAGTCTTGACCGCTGCTGCATAATTGCCATCCTCGAGGAAGTTGCACACGGGCCAGATCTTTCGCCACAGCTCACGTCCACTCTTCAAGTCGCCGTTGACAGCGACAGCATCCCACAGCTCCATTGAAAGCTCCGGGATGATGTTAGTGGCACCCCAGACGGAGCCCTTAGCACCCGCGGCAAGGCCGTAGAACGTGAGTGTGTCCCAGCCGTTGAAGGCCGTAATCTGGTCGTCTTTGTTGAACAAAAGATCCGTGAGACTGGGCGCGTTGCCAGAGGTGTCTTTGAGGTATTTTACTCCGACAGCCGAGAGGCCGGCAAGTTCGGCAGGCGACAGAGTCACACCAGAGGCGGAAGGGATGTTGTAGTAGCAGATGGGTAGCTTGCTAGCTTTGTGAATCTCTCCCAAGAACTCATGCAGTTCGGTAAGATTGAGTGCGTCGTAGAATGGTGGCACAACCATAACTGATGCTGCTCCAGCTTGGCCGGCGTGAACAGCGAGGTCGACAGCGCGTTCAGTAGAGAGATCGCCAATGCCGGCAAGGACAGGTACTCGGCCTGCAGCAAACTTGACGGTGAGCTCGACGAGCTGTTTACGTTCCTCGTAGGAGAGAACGGTGAACTCGCCGGTACTACCTCCAGGTACCAGACCGTGTACGCCCGCGTCGATCAAGCGGTCGATGTGTGTCTTGTATGCCGGTTCGTCGATGGATTTCTGGTCCGGTGTGAAAGGAGTGATTAGCGCCACCGTGATGCCCTTGAGCTCTTGGGGAACTGTGCCTGAGATGGAACCCATTGTGAGTTGTCCGTGTTACTGCGTCGCGAACGTTGGATAGTCTTTATTCGATGAAATAACAGCCAACTCAAATTTCAAGGCGGAAGAGATTGTGTGGATACCCAAGGAATGCGCTCTTGGGCATGGCTGATATTTATCAACGACATCATGCTCTACTCGTCGAAGGCACTGTGAAGCAGCGCCCTTCCTGTCTGGTCAATACGGGCGAAAGTACGAACTGTGGGTGTGGATCGGCGTGCGTCGTCAAATTTGGCAAGGGACCACGAGCACATTCTCGTGTGAACGCATGCATGCACTTTGGGTCCGGAAACCATGCGCACAGTGGTGATATTGGTTTGTGTGATACAAGAAATCTGACGCTGTCTCTAAGGACCAAGGTTATAGAAAACCAACTTGTTACACTTTTGGATTCCTCCACTTCCGCAAACTGAATCACCGCCTCGGACAACTAACGATGTTGACCAAGGCCGCAAATCGTCAACACATTTGTTTTACGGACGGAATAGTCAAGCACTAGGTATAATGATACTGATCTGGAACGATGGCCTATTTACTGCCTGATACGTCTTCAAGCCGTTCAATCTCGACCCTGACTGTTGGCGGTATCTCGTCTTCCAACGAGGGCCCTTGCGGACTCCAACCCAGGACCTCTTGGGCTCGCTCACTCAAAGTGCGAGCGTTCGTGCCCACGATTGCAGATGCATGCGGTGAAAGCTTGTCCGCCTCACTGGCACTAATCTCATCCACCTCAGTGTCGGGCAGGAAACGAGACTCTTGCGCTGCCGTTGCAATCTGCTTGACGGCTGATGCGAAGCTGATACCAGGGTTGGCTCCAGCGAAGAAAAGACCACTTGGACCCCAGATGCGCTTGTCGTCTGACCTAGAGATAGCGCTTTTCACAAGGCTCACAAGCAATGAGCTCAGATCGGAGATGTGTACATTACTCCATACATTGGCACCAGCACCGATCTGCACCGCTCTCTTCCTCTCGAGAGCAATGCGAGCAAGCTCCGGGATCTGTATGCTGCGTTGATTGCCAGGACCACTGCCTCGACCGTAGGTCAAGGACGGAATGACCAGTGCAGTCTTCACGGCTGGTGTACGTTCGGAGACATCCAATACAAAATTGTCGACTGTCCGGTTTTGGTGCTTACGGATTGTGGCTCGAAGCCACTCTTCGTCATGAATGTCACCGTATTGATCATCGGTGCTGCTTCCAAAGTTCTTGGCTTTGATCTCGTCTTGCGAGACCATCGTCGCTCCAGAAATTTGGATGATGTGGGCTGAGGGCGGTCAGTAAACGAAGGCTCGCTGGCTGAAACATGAGCGTGGACGTACCGGACTGCCTCTCGGACGATCCTTTGTGGAGCGCCATTAAACTGGAAAGGTGGCTCGTGGCCGCGAGGTCTGCAAGAACTTAGAGGTTGCTCGTTGACACGGGAAATGTGACACGGACTTAAGACCACATCAGACTCAACTCGGCTTTGACCAGGAGCTCAGCATCATCGAGATCGCCTTCGACGACGTTGACACCAGGGTACAGATCCTTCAACCTCTTGGCCGCGGACTGTTATCGCACGAGCGCGGTGAGTGCAATATCTGGGCGGGATTTTGTTATTGCGTGGAGGGAATCACCTCCAATGTAGCCAGTTGCCCCGGTTCTGTAGCTTCTTAGAAAGACATACCATCATTTCTTTTGCTTGTTACTCACAGGAAAAGCTTGGTCATCTTGTGCTGTAAATTTATGAAGAGACTATACTAGGTTCAACGAGACAGTGTACCATCTTGTGAAGATGAAGCGCCGCTCTCTATCTATGTAATAGCCAGATGTCAGACATGCTCTCATCGGCGTGGTTTTCCTTCTTTGGCGCTGACAAACCGGAGGTTGGGTGCAGAGTGATGAGTCTGATAGAAGCGGTAGGTCTCCACGAGCAACAACCGCTTCGCTACCCCATTCGGACATTCAAGGGTCTTCAACTGTCCAACCTATAGTGCCTCGAGGCCGAACAAATCGACTTCTACAGTCAGGTCGGAGCAAGCTGTATGGGAGAATGCGTCAGCAGCGGCTTGTTCACCGACTGGTCTTTCTCCAGGAGAAGCAGGCAGGGCAGGCTATGAATATGTTGGCGCTGCGGACAGCGCAAGGCCATCATTATCTTCACAACTTCTTCTACCGTACCTCTCTACTTCTCCCTCTCATCGAGCTTGAGATTCGTCGAGTATTTAAGGGGAAATTTCAACTTGTCAGGCTTCCATCATGGCAAACCGAGGGCAGTCTTGGGACACCCAAGTCCACAGCATTGCCGACTTGCGCGAGTATGGCAGCAAGAAGCTACCGAAGATGTATCGTGACTATTACAATGAAGGAGCTATGGATCTTGTTACGTATGTCGTGGTGGTGGAGGTTGTCACTAAATGTTCTGATGTCGCTGATACTGTCGCCTTCAGATTGCGAGACAACGAGGCGGCTTTCGATCGCTACAAGATCAAGCCCCGAATACTTGTCAATGTCGACAACATAGACACTTCTTCGGAGCTCTGTGGGAAGAAAGTGGGTAAGTCCACGCTTTTGGATTCGTCCACTTGTTGATTAGCTTTGCAGACATCCATGCCACTTGGGTTCAGCCCATCTGCTATGCACCGCCTAGCCCACCCTGATGGAGAGCTCGCGACTTCTCGAGCAGCTGCTAGTTATAACATAGCTATGGCTTTGTCATCTTACTCGACCGAGTCTCTTGAGAATGTCAAAGCGCAGGGCGTATCCAATCCCTACGCCATGCAGCTTTGTGTCCTGAGAGATCGCTACACTACCAAGCAGATGATTGAGCGTGCTGAAGCCTCCGGCTACTCTGCCATTTTCCTGTCGGTAGATGTACCCCTACTTGGAAGACGACTGAACGAATTCCGAAACGACTTTCATCTCCCTGACGGCATGGAGTGGCCAAATCTGTTGTCAAACGGGAAGGCCGAGCTCAACCAGGATTTGAGCGATCACGCGCAAGAGAGTCGTAGCTACGAGTTTGGTTAGTTCGCCCACAGCCATTCATCAGAAGACTCAAACCACTCACTCTGGTCACATAGATCCCTCGCTCGATTGGGACTCGGCGATCCCATGGCTGCGTTCTCAAACAAAGCTACAACTGTGGCTCAAAAGCGTGCTATCAGCTGATGATGTTGATTTGGCAATCAAGTATGGGCTTGATGGAGTAGTAGTCTCCAATCATGGCGGTCGCCAGCTAGATGGTGTTCCGGCTACTCTAGATGCACTTCGTGAGTGCGCCGCCGCCGCAGGCTCCAAGATTCCTGTCGCAATGGACGGCGGTATCCGTAGAGGATCAGACATATTCAAAGCTATCGCGCTTGGCGCGTCGCATGTATTTGTTGGACGTATACCAATATGGGGCTTGGCTGTGAGTTGCTCCTGGGACCATTGAAAGGACATCGCTGATGACTTGACGACAGTACAATGGGCAAGAAGGGATCGAACTTGCATTGAGGATTTTGCAACACGAGTTCAAGCTGACTATGGGTCTGGCCGGGTGCGTTGATTTCCCCAAGACAAGTATTTCCAAGCTGACTGTTCACTAGGTGCCGGTCCGTCAAGGAAATTTCGCGAAGCCACGTCACTTTCTTAGATCGTCAGGGTATATTGGCGAAGCTGTAGAGTATTTCATACGCATTCACTGGTATTAAATCTGCACTTCAGCTCATGATCCTGTGTTGATGACGCTTCGCGGCTTTACCTCATCATTGTACATCGATTGAAGGGCATGAATTGCATGAACGTGGATGTTCTTTGCACTACAACTCTGTACCCATGTTCACGTGCACCGCCTTCGTCTGCGTGTAAGCCTCTAGTCCAGCCTGTCCCAGCTCTCGTCCAATACCGCTCAGCTTGACTCCTACAAAATGTTAGTGACCGTGATCTTAACGAATGGATACGACCAATTGTGACTGACCTCCAAATGGTATGCGGGGATCACAATCCTGTGTACTGTTGATCCAGACCATACCAGCCTCGATCTCTGCTGCCACCCGATGAGCTCGCTTCAGATCGTTGGTGAACACCGCGGAGCCAAGACCGTAAGTGGTGTTGTTTGCCGCATCAATGGCTTCTTCCTCGCTTGCAAAGCTAGCAATGACGACAACGGGACCTGGCACGCTTGTTAGCATTCGAATCCTAGGCTCATTTATGGACTGCAGTTTCACTGACCAAAGATCTCTTCTCTGTATATTCTCATGCTTTCTTTGACACCCGTGAAGACTGTGGGTTGGACGTAGAAGCCCTTGTCGCCCTTAGAAATACGAGCATCATCCGCTGCGCCACCTGCCATGACAGTGGCACCCTCAGACTTGCCGATGTCAATGTATGAGAGGATACGCTCGTATTGAGCTTGCGAGACTTGTGGACCTTGATAAGTCGTATCATCCCATTGGTTACCGACCTTGCTGGTCGCCTTGAGCGTGCTGATGAACTTCTCGACGAATTCGTCGTAGACATCCTGGTGGACCAACAGACGTGATGTGGCGGTGCAGATCTGACCTTGGTTGCTCATAATGCCCATGTGTGACCACTTGACTGCTTGTTCCATGTCAGCGTCAGGGAACACCAGCAGAGGTGACTTGCCACCCGTTTCGAGAGTGATGTTCTTGAGCGATGCAGAGGCCATCTTCATGATCTGAGATGCAGTGCCCGATGATCCAGTGAATGCGACTTTGTTGACAAGCTCGTGCTGTACCATGGCCGCACCAGCATCTTTGCCATAACCATTGAGAATGTTGACTACTCCAGGAGGAAAACCTGCCTCCTTGATGAGTCGCCCGAGGACGAGAATGCTCAGTGGTGTGCTTTCGGCGGCTTTGATCACCACCGTGTTTCCACATGCAAGGGCAGGCCCGAGCTTCCAGGTCGCCATAGATAACGGATAGTTCCATGGGATGATTTGAGCGACGACGCCAATAGGCTGGCGGATTGTGTATGCAAATTTCTCGGGAGTCGTCTCAATGGTTTGGCCGTAATTTTTGTCAGCCCAGCCAGCATAATACCTTATGGTCAAGATAGCCTCCGGTAGATCAGTGTTCAATGCTTCAGAGTAGGTCTTGCCTACAACATGGCATTATGTCAGCTAAATCGTTGAAGGTGGCAATCTACACGAGTTGATGCGCACCATTGTCCCAAGCGTCGATAGTGGCAAGTAGCTCTTTGTTCTGTTCCATGAGGTCCGCTAGCTTAGTCATGAGCATGCCACGCTCAGTGGCAGGTAGCCGTTTCCATGAAGGGTCTTTCAGGGCTCTATGAGCTGCGAGTACTGCTCTGTCAACATCCTCAGCGGTGGCACAGTGCACTGTCGCAATCTCTTCTTCGGTGCTGTGATTGGGTTTCATTAGTCGTGGCGACTTGGTATTTCTTGCATTATAAGAAGCACATACGCAGGGTCTATGGTGACAAGTTTCTCGCCCTTCTTGCTCTCTACGAACTCGTTGTCGATGAACAGCCCGGTCGGCTGAGACCATGTCCTGCCGTTGGGTGCGGAGAGCTCGACGGATAGTTGCGACATTGCTGATGATGTCTGCTAGTATAGTTGATGACAAGCTGCTTGTCTCGCTTGCTAATAATCGACTTCTATTCGCGTACTATATGTACATGTATGTCGATGCAATAAATTGTTATCTGAGGTGTGTGTTACGTCGTGTAAGCCTGCCTGTTGCGTGTCACCCACGACTGCGACCTCGGACTGATGAGCGGGGCAACTAAAGGCCACCTTTGAAAGATCGCCCATGATAGACTCATGCAACGTAATTCTGCGAGATACCGGGCTGCTCCGGCGATACCAGAATGTTTGAGATATCATCCTGCCACAGTTACGTGGCACAGAGCATTTTTCTTTACCACTGTCTTCAAATCCTCTCGCAATCTGGCCGAATCAGGTACACCGTATATTCGGCAAAGGATTTGAAACAACTACATTTGTTGCGCAGCTACCGTAGAATAATCATGCAAAACAATTTGTATGCGACTACAAAGTATGCGACGACGACCGGACCGGTGTACTTAGACAGGCGCCATGGGTGCCACAAAACGGGCGCCATCATGGCTGGCCATGACAACCATGCTCTGCATTGCCAAAATCCGACCTCTCCATGACATCGTTGTTTATTTCTCTCACATAGAGATGTCCTCAACCTCGCTCAGGATTCCTTGGATGTATCTCGCGCCCAGGTCTGTTCCGTCATCAAGAGTAGTGTCCGATGCGCTGTCACCATTCATGAACTTGCTGGACTTGTCCAGACATGATAGACATGAGATGACCAGAGCAGTATACCTGTCACCCATGCAACCCGGCAGCCTTGCGGTGGCGAGCTCTGTTAGTACCCGCTTCAGCTCAAATGCTCGCTTTCTCTCGTCGCGCATCTTTGGCACTGCAGCAATTTCGAGCAAGCCTGGCAAAATTGTTGTCCCGCCGTTAGAACCCGTGGCGTATTGTACGAATGAAGACCAGAGCCCGACTTCGAGAAGGCAGACACCCAGGCTATAGACGTCGTGTAGCATCGTATACATGTCCTCAGGAGCTACTCCCTGCCTGGTCGGATGTCGGTAAATGTTCTCATGCCACAGCGCGTCACCGAGCATGTAAGTATGACTCGCAGTGGCGCGAAATCTCTGAAAACCAACAAGGTATGAAGACCCAGAATTGGTGGTAAGGATGGTCTCAGGTCGAATGTTCTTGTGAACAAAGGAGGCACTATGCAAAAATATTACAGCGCGCGCCATACTCTTTGCAATGGCGAGACGAAAGCTGACAGATACCACAGGCGTTTGGCGAAGTAGCGAGCTTCGTAGGGAGCGGATTTCCATCTTGGCAGATGTCAGCAAAGATCAACAAATAGCCACTTGGATGACGACTAACCATGGTACTTCGATCATCGTCCTTGCGAGAAGATACAACCTCATTCGACAGAGACGGTCGCGACGGCGGCATTTGGAATGCCAGAGAAAAGCCCCGTAGTTGTCCAGCTTCGTCAGTATCGCGCTTCACGCCTTCGCACCTCAAAAGGTTACAGGTCACTGGGTCTAAGTTTGACATGACCTGAGCAAGGCTCTGGACGTCATTAGAGACGTCAACCTCACTTGTGCCGGGCCGATACTCCACCCAATCGAGAATGGCAAGATTGTGACTGTCTGATCTCGCACAGATCGTAGCCGTCGAAAGATCCACCTGTCTAGGAAGATAGAAGGTGACGGTGTCTGGCAGAAACCCCAGAGGTCGGCGATTCGTATCGATAATGACTTGATGTGCATCTCGAAGGCCGCCCATGATTCGTAATGGTGCGATATCATCGTTCTCTAATCTGTGCTGGCGAATCACTGCGTCGATGTCGGGCAGAGCTAGACGCGCAATCAAGAACCAAGAGGGGTCCCATCTCCTGTACCAATTTTCCAACTCCTGTACAGATTTCTGAAAAGAACTTTTCGAGTATAACGCATACTTGACTTTGCTGTTTCTGAAGGTTAGTCATCTTCGACTCCCTTTGCCTTGAGCTTGCCGCATCTCCACTTGCGAAAGCCGATCAGTAACGTACTTTTGCAATGAAGGCGTTACCAACAACTTCTCAGATCGAGTGACCAAGACCTTGAGTTTCGTCTCCAAAAGTGCCAGCATCTCCTCCTGTAAATTCAAAAATCTTTCCCCCAAAGATGATGCAGTACGCCGTAGGACCAACAGCTGGGGTTCAATGCGACTCCATAGAGCAGCAGCTATCAAGATCTGGTCTTGATTCTCCCGCTGCGCATGTTTGAAGTCCTTGCGTAACGCGTCAAATGCCTTGCCAGCTCTGTTGAGAGTATGTCGTTTCAGCCTGCCGCTCAATTTCTCTTTCGGCCCTGGTCGCTTACCTGATGCACACGTCAATAGTGGAGATCACCCCGAAGACGAGACCTGCTACTTCCATCGCTATTGTTGACAATCTAGGTATACGGTGGTAGCACTGGAAATTTTCCGCGCAGGAGGAAGTCACCTCTTCTATATTTATACCATCCAACCCAAAAGCATCCCGCGACCAACGCAAGGCTGAGGCTGAACGTGGTGGGGTTGCACCCGATGAGGCAGTTCGCACATGCATGAGATGCGCCACGCGAGCACTCTTGGCTCAAGAGCTGACAAACTGACGACATGTTGACGAGGCTGAAAACAGTCGCAGTACCCGAAGACCACCGCCAAAACTCCACGCCCGCCTGTCACGTTGCTGTAGTGAGTGTATCATTACCGGCACGTCTACATGTTGTACATCATACAGATCGCGACTCTTACATGGACGCCCAGTCAGGCGGGTCTTGTCTGTCATGGATGATCTCGTTGAGGTGTCTCGACTTCGAGAGACGATAGTGAACCTTAACACGACTACCCACCGTATCTACGACCGGCAGAACAAATGGCGCAACGAGACATGGGTAAAGAGCAAGGAACTCGGGCGAGGCAGTTACGGCGCTGTATGGCTGGAGGGAGAAACAAACAGCCAAAGTGTGTACAATGATCCCAACGGCGGTACGGGCGCTAAAACGATATAATTCTAGGTGTCCGAGCAGTAAAGCAAGTGAGCAAGAACAGCGCGTCTTGGGATTATAGGAAAGAAATTGCTGCCATGGCAAGAGTGCGACAATTTCCACAGTACTTTGCATACATGCACGGATGGTACGAAAGTGATGACTGGATCTTCCTGGCCATGGATTATTTCGAGCTCGGTGATCTGTCTCAGCACCTCAGCAGCAAAATTCCCGAGTACCAGGCGAAAGAGATCACACGGCAATTGTGCCGTGGACTCGCGGAGATGCACCGCATGGGCTTCGCCCATCGCGATCTAAAGCCACAAAACGTCTTTGTGATGTCCCGTACGCCTACCGCCTGGGACGTAAGAATCGGAGATTTCGGCATCGCAAAGCGCGTCCAACAAAACGAGACGGCTCTGCGGACCATGACCGGCACCCATGCTTATATGGCACCGGAGATGTTTCCGTATCTCGTTGACGACCAAGAAGAGCATACGTACACTCAGGCTGTCGACATGTGGGCGCTCGGTGTCATGCTGTATCAGATGCTGACACTGGAATTTGTGTTCGGCGACCAAGTTCCTCTGCATAAGTATTGCAAAAATCGAGCTGCATTCCCTGAGGCAGCCCTTCACTCCGAGCGGGTTACACCAGTTTGTGTGTCCTTCATCAAGTCTCTTCTGAGACCTCTCCCTAGTGACCGACCGGCTTCCGAGGCCGCGATATCTCATGCATGGCTACAAGAAACCAACATTGATTCTTCGCAAAGCGTGACCGGAGATGCAGTATCGAACGCTCGGTTGGTAATATATGATGAGCCAAGTGATTCAGATCGCATCGAGAAGCCGCGGCCTATGATCGCCAGAATCGATTGGGTGGAGCCTGATCCAGGCTACACGTACGTTGTTCAGAGTGAACACGACCATGGCGATGTTGACAGAGCTCCGAACAACGCTGAGACACCGATGACGCCCATCACAGCAACCATCACGAGTGTGATGCCTATGAGGTTTCCGAGCTACCCATCAAATGGAACATTCCAGCGCGATCAAGATGTCGAGCAAGACGAACATGTTGCTACTTCCAACGATGAGAGTTATGTCACATCAGACAGTATAGACTCGCCCACGGCAGCGACCGTCGCAGAAACTCATTCATCAACTACCTCTGCCGATAACGATGATGAACACCACAGCAGCACTGTCTCTAGAGTTGAAGCAAGCACGGAGCTTCACCGTTGGGACAGTTGGCAAAATACCGCAGACAAGCCTGAACACTCGAGACAGAATAGCGAGACACCTTCGGAACCTGTGTCGTCCAGTCCTGCGGTCTCTCCCCGAGGTGAAGTATTCTGGAACAAATACGAAGATGCCAAAGGGAGATTACCGCCGGGTTGGGAGAGGCGTTACAACCCTGCAGGCAGAGTGTTTTACGTGGACCATAATACAAAGCAGAATACCTTCATTCGTCCTGAGCCGCTCACAGCATCCAAGGCATCGTCTGCCTCGCAGTCTTACTTCGACGGCCTACACCGTGGATCCGATGCCTCTGCAAACATCGTGCCGTCACCCGCGCAATCGCCTTTGAGCCGGGGGGAAACTCAGCCACCGCAATTACCGATCAGGCGTAAGCCGCTAAATCGAAGGCCTGTTGTCGATTCTAAAGAGTCTCAGGGTAGCATCAGTACTGATTCACATGGGAGTACCGCCCAAACTGCTCTTCCGGCGGCGAGTGAGGTGGCCAGCCACAAAGCATCAGAACTGCCTGATCCTGCACGACTGCAGATCCAGAGTACGTCGAAAGTTAAAACATTCGAGATATGGAAACGCATGAGACTG
This sequence comes from Cladosporium sp. BSL10, assembly GCA_001553865.1. Classification (NCBI taxonomy): domain Eukaryota; kingdom Fungi; phylum Ascomycota; class Dothideomycetes; order Cladosporiales; family Cladosporiaceae; genus Cladosporium; species Cladosporium sp. BSL10. The sequence goes on from LJJI01000067.1 coordinate 57,027, forward strand.
ACCGCTTTGCAGTCAAAAAAGCCACCGGACTAAGAAAACGCAAGAGCGCTCGTGAGTTGGCCGTGGCGCCTTTTGTCTCCAGGATGCTGACAACAAGCCTTACAGCTCTCCCGAACTGTGTCGCCGAGATTTTCGTCAACAACAGAATTTTCCGAACCAAGGTGGCGAACGGAACAATCAATCCTTGTTGGGACGACTCTTTTGAAGTGTGCGTATGTCGATATAGCTGCTGATGTTCGCAACTGACATGTCTTAAAAAGATCAGTCCAGAAAGAGACCACCATCCGAGTCGCTGTATATGACGACTTGAGAAGGAAGGAACCCGACCTTGGTTTCCTCGGATCGGTGACTTTCACGGCGAAGGATCGAGTCAATCTGGACAAAGACGATCACAGTAAGAATCCCGACTAATGCGAACTTGTGGTCTCTAACATGAACAGGGGTCTTCGAGTGCAAATTGACCAGCTTTCCAAAAAACGATATTGGGGGTAAATTGAGGATAAAACTTGTGACCAGAACTGAAAAGGTGCACAATATCGACCGCTTCTCAAAGCTTCGCTTTGATGGACCAGGCGTAGCGAGCTTGTGGAAGCAGTAGTTTCGCAACACCAGCATGATGTTTCTCGCCTTAGGACATCATAAAGGGCCTGCTTATTACGCCTGGGAGCTGGGGAATTGTCCTTCTTTTGAGTCGCAGACATGGTGCAGTAGACCTTGGTATCACTGAACACTTGCAAAGGCAACGCCGTATGTCCACATAAGACAGTGATCCGAGCCATCAAGGGCGACTAAAAGGTTCCAAGTGATTAAAAATCGTCGGGATGTTGGTCCGTCTCAGTGCGTGCGCGCCATCAGGCTCGGTTTAGAAAATAGAATCGATAGCGAAATCCGACATGGGTGTGATCGCGATGTCATTAATGACCCAGTGATCTCCCCCTGTCGGCTTATCGTCCACCGGCTTCGCGAACTCCGACAGGAACTTCAGCATCCAGCGGTCCAACTTAAACGAGGTCTCCATCGAGTTCCGGCAGGCTTTCTGGAAAGCTTGTAGACGCATCATGCAATAATCAAGAGAGGGCCAAAGTCCGCGAAGCTTCATGAGTATCTCAAAGTTGTACTCAAGCCGCTGTTTGGCGGCGGCGATCTCGTCATCGTCGGAAGAGAAGAGGAGCGTGTGGATTTGCACAGTGGAGGCGATGACGAGGACGTGGCCGACCATGTTGTATAAGACGTCGCAGCCAGGTGTCTGATGCGCCATGTATGTTATATTGCAGAGTTTCGCAGCGTGATCTTTACACTTCTGGGCGAGGTGGTGTGTTGAAGAGTCGCTGTCGGGGTCTTCGGTAGAGCTGTGCAGATATTGGTAGAAGAGCAATTGCCCGAAGTGGTAGAAGCCCAGATATACAGCAACGTAAATTCTTCCAATGCCTTGCGCAGCATAGTGCGCAAGGTTAGAAGGATCATCGCGAATGAATTCTGGTAGCTGCATCTCCCAGTCGTCCAATCGCCGAGAGAGCGACTCCACCTCTCCCAGAGTCAATGCCATGGTCCCTGCGTCCACGGCGTTCTTGTTGAGTCGGTTGATATCTGCCAGGATGCGGTTCAACACAATCATCTGCGCTAGGAGTGAAGATGATGATGACACCGCGAAGTCGTCTGTGTCGACAGTGTCGATCGTGTCGTGATTTCGTAATTGTAAGAATGCCATCTCTTCCATAGGAAGTGGTACGTCCGCGGCGGGAACTGAGATCTGTTTTGGGACCTGGGCGCCTGTTGATGACCACTCATCTATCATGCAAAGGGTGTGCCAGACTGGTTGTGTCAGCTAATAAAGCTCGAGCTGCTTGAACTTCGAAGAGAAGAGGCATACCTCTTATATTGATTTCTCGTTCCAGTCGAGAAAAACAAGCTCGATGAGGCAAGTCAAGCAGTTGAGCCATGCGACAAGCGATGCCGTAATATACAGACTCAGCGGGCGCGTCGCCTTCGACGATACGACAGGCGCCCAGTAAGACCGATGCTTGTATCGACTGGAGAGAGACGTCGCTGGGATCGAAGAGGCTCGCACTCTTCCTCGCATAGATTTGTCCTCTCAGTCGAGGACTCACGCCGGCGAAGAACTCGTGAGATGAGAACCTGGAATTGCAGTTAGACGGACATGGCAGTACTTCGAGGGTTTAGTAAATGCTGACCTTGCCGACAGGGCGATGACAGCAAACATGATGACCGGCGGAGTCTTGTTCATCACCATTTCCGTCATGAATGATGGCTTCTGGAACAGTGTGTGAAGCTGATCGTGAACATAGTCGAAGTACAGAGTGGCCAGATGGAAGCATACCGCCGGCGGAGGAAGGACAACTTCGTTGGTTGAGCCATAGTCTGTAGCGTGAGGACTTGTCGGGCCTCCTTGATACGACGCAGGCTGAGGTAGAGATACCGCGTGAGGCGAGGCCTCTGCGAGGTGCGGCGAAGTCGAGACGGTATTAGATGCCGTATTGGATAGCGCAGGCCTTGCCGCTACACCGAAGCTCGAGCCCCGGACACGCGATGGTCTAGAGCCATTGGTGGTTGCAGCGGACGCGATACAGGGTACGCTGTGTTTCTGGCATAATGCGCAGATAGCGCTATCGGGCGGGATGCGTTGGCACCTTCTCCGCCGAGAGCTATACCAGCATCACGTGCATGTCAGTGAGGGCAAAGGAAGAGCAGGGGTGGAGGCGGAGATGATCTCAGACTGACCGACAGAACTCGCAAGCAGTGGGCGGTCGCATGGCTAGACACTTGTATCATCATCACCGCAGCGCGACACCGTCGGCGGGACTGAGAGGGAGCAAAGAAGAGTTCTCCGCCGCGGCGGGGGTGCGCAGTCGCTGACATAACGCCCAGGCAAGTCGATTCATGCTTTCCATCCCGTCTCATGATGATGCTGCTTTGGCGTTCCTGCGCCAAATGTTCTTGTTGTGGAACCCCGCCCAGACGGCCATGGTGGCGTGAGCTTTCTTGCCCTCCCTTCCGTCTTCCTCCACTTCCCTCGACACGTTTTCCACGCGTGGCGTCCGCGTGACTGCGATACATTCCCATTTTCATCGCAATGCGAAACCATGCAAGAATACTGGAAAGCACGGAACGCGTATGGTCCAGCTTGAGGATGCCGACCACCCTCGCTGACAGGCATGCTACGTTAGGCCATCACTCGGAGTCTTCAATGGCAGCAAGTGCCAGTCGGTCGTGGACGAATGATCATTTTGCTTGAATCAAGTTCGCACGGACAGGCATGTGGCTTATCATCTCGCTATGCTTAAGCAAACTTGTCTCACAAGCTCTACTTGTAGTCTTGTTCCACACGCGGCTTAACTACCACAGGCTCATGATAACGCCCCAGATGAGTCCCGCACCGTTTCCAACAAGCGGCCGGTATTCCATCGGCACCATAGCAAGATTCAGCAAGCAAACAATCGGCCAGAACCTGTATCCCGCCAGCAACATTGGCCAGAAGTCCTGTCATACGATCAGTAGTGGCCATTTATACTTGGTCTGGCAATACGTACAGTTGAGACTGCCGAGCGGATGTACTCGATACTTTGGCCTTTGATCAATCCTAGCACGACAATGAACAGCATTGTGTTCGTTGTCGCGCTCAACGACTGGTCCAGGAAGAATTTGATGACGGTGTTGCGGACATCGAGCTGACCGTGCTTGCGCAGTAACTCCTCGTCATTATGCTTGTCTTTGGCATGCGCTTGTTCCAGAACTGTCTGGGGGACAGTCCTGGTGGGAAAGCACTTTTCCAACACTGTCTGAAATATGTAGTTTGGTGCCGCAACAATAGCAGTGAACAGCATGAATTGGAGTATCTGTGCGAGGTCCACTGCGAATAGATCCTGTGAAGATGGTCAGCGCTACTTCTCTTCTTCCCTAGGCTGTGAGTTCGACATTACTCTGGCTTTGTATGCTGTAAATGCTTGTGCGAGAATGCCGGAGATGGCATTAAGAGTGACTGCCTCTATTGTTGGACTGACAACATCGAGGGACGAAAAGTGCAGTCCAGTCCTACTGGACATTGTTGCGGACAAGAATGTCCGGTTGTTTTCTGCTGTGTGTCTGGCAGTGGAATTGTTCGCAGACAGTGCGAGGTAGGAGCGCGACTGGAGTAATAGCTCGCTTGGAAAACAACGCTGACGTGACACTTCTACTACTGCCTAGAATGCAACTACAGCAATATTTACATACTTGGGTAGCATCACACCAGCGTCTTGCCAGTCGGTGGAATACCATCAGCTTGGGTTTCCGCCAGACGTACAGTTTTCCACCACCAAAGCCGCCGAATCCCGCCTCATGTGATGAAGCATACCACGAGCAAGCTATATCATAGAGCTCTCACCGGAAGCAAGCCACACCGTTCGCATCATCCTCGATCTGATAGTAGCCTTGTACCTGTCTATCTCTTGCAAAAACCGTCCTCCAATATGGCGCTTCCATATGTCGCCCCGATCGCTCTTTTCGCGCTCAAGGCCGCGGCCGTCAACAACGGCCTTGCAAAGACTCCTCAGATGGGATGGGTAAATATTGTCTTCTAATAAATTTAACCGATGAAAGCTGACTCCATTACGACAGAACAACTGGAACACATTCGCCTGCGATGTATCCGAGGACTTGCTCCTCGAGACTTCGCAACTTTTGATCGACTACGGTCTCCGGGATCTCGGCTGCAATTACGTCGTCCTTGATGATTGCTGGTCTCGCGGACGTGGCGACGACGGCTACCTCATAGTCGACGAAGCGAAATTCCCGAATGGCATGCTCGCTGTTTCCGACAAATTGCATGATAAGGATTTGCTGTTTGGCATGTACTCGAGTGCTGGCGAAATGACTTGCGCACGATATGCTGGATCGCTTGACTACGAAACACAAGATGCAAAGAGCTTTGCTTCCTGGGGTGTCGACTATCTCAAATACGACAATTGCTACCACATGGGCCGTTTCGGCACACCCATCGTCTCCCTCAACCGCTTCAACGAGATGGCCAAGGCGCTCAAGGCAACCGGAAGGTCTATCCTCTACAGCCTTTGTAGCTGGGGAGAGGACTATGTACACACAGTAAGCCTCTACAGTTAGTCTTCTCATGTGGTCTGATACTGATCTAAACAGTGGGGACCATCAATCGCCAATTCCTGGCGCATTTCTGGAGACATATACGATTCCTTCGCCAGACCAGATGATCTTTGCGGATGCGGAGATCCTACAGACCCTCACTGCGTCGCTCCAGGCACGCACTGCTCTGTTCTCGCTATCGTCAACAAAGTCGCGCCATACATCGATCGCGGCCTGCCGGGCGGCTGGAACGACCTGGACATGCTCGAGGTAGGCCTTGGTGGCATGACTGACGAGGAAGTAAGTAAAATCTCACCTGATAACACTCAAACATCACCATATTAACATCTCCACTTAGTACAAAGCACACTTCTCCATGTGGGCAGCACTGAAGTCCCCACTGCTCCTCGGCAACGATCTCCGCAAAATGAGTCCTGAGACGCTTTCCATCATCAACAACCCAGCCATCATCGCCATCAGCCAAGACCCTCGCGGTAAAGCCATCCAGCGCGTGACGAGCAACACCAACGTCTCCAAAGACGAATTCGGCGTCGGCGAAGCACACGTCTGGAGCGGCCCGCTCGCAAACGGCGACCAAGTCGTCATCCTTTTCAATGCCGCCAATGAAGACCTCGACATGTCTGCTTCGCTGGCTGACATCTTCGTCATGGACGGACCGGGCGGAAGTGCGCCCCAGGTCGAACAGACTTGGGCGATCCACGATCTGTGGGGACACCGTATGCCGGAGACAGCTGCGAAGTCTGTTCTCGAGCAGGCGCCTGGCAAAATTGAGGGCTCGTACAACGCGACGGAGATTCCATACGCACAGGGTCTTGCGAATGAGGATCCGCGTCTGTTTGGCGAGAAGATCGGAGAGATCAAGGCTCATGGACAAGTCAAAGCTCGTGTACCACGCCACGCTGCTAAAGTCTTCAGATTGCGCAGCGTTGATGGAAAGGACAAGGCCCGGAAGAGCTTGGTGAGGGAGGAGCTTTAAGGATGCGGACGCGCTGCGGGTCGCAGATGCCACAAGACGGCACAATGAATGCTGGGTAGGGTGCATGAAGTAGACTAAAGACAAGATGAATAGATTCGAATGCTGAAGATCTTTGTCGCGATTCCATCGCCTTCTCAGATCGACTCAACGTCAAGTGGCTTCACACCGTAGTAGATCGCAATCACTACATCTTCGATAAGACGATATAGATGATTGGATCTGCCAACTGCGCTGGTGAGGCAGACTCAAGAGCAAGGCGCCTACAATGGCTTCTATCCTTGGTACCTGATACACACGAGTCGTGCGATCGAACTGTCAACATGTTCCACTTGAAGACAAATTTAAATCCATCCAAGCTTCGGGCAAGCGATGCAAGCGACTCAAATGCGCAGAGCATGGGGAGAGCAGCTTTTATGCAATAATGTCTCCGCAGACTGTACGTCCAGATCTCATCACATGTGACTCTTTCAAAATTCAGAGGGGAGCCAAGGATTTGGATCGTGCTGCGACGACGGCGAATCAGAACCATGCCCACCTGGATATCTGAAGACACGAACTCGATCGGACCGACATATGCGGAGAAGCAAGATCGTAGCCCAGGCAATTTGAGAGTAGTACAGTCGAACCCTTCGACTAGTGTGCATATCCGCATCGCCGGAACCACGTAGTAGACAGTCTGGAGCAGCCGAGCCGATCCTGGACTGCTGCTTCGACACTGGACGCGAAAGTCATGCCGCAGTACTTTGCAGCACAGGTCTTTCACAAGTGCCGTTTCAAGGACAATATTGGCAGGGTAGACATGCAGATGCTCACACTGGGTCGCATCCCGAGGTGCACATCCCGAGTATGACAGTGGTGGTGCTACTCGCAACATTTCGCGGACCTTGGTATCGCGCATGGTCGCCACATGCCTCCAGGCCTACCAGCATGCTCAATTGGCCGGAGACAACCCTGCTGGTTTTGATAGCGTTGTGGCCTTCGGCGCTCCACACGGTTACAGCGGCCCAGAAGGCTTTGACGTATCCCATGTTGGGGGTATTCCACGAGAAAGGCCGAAGATTGGAGTTGAGCATTAACCTCTAGCTGGATTGAGTACGTTTCGCCGAGGATCAACTATTGGGGCGCAATAGAGTCGCCCTTGGCCATGTGTGCCTAGGTACTTCGCCACCATCTCCGCCATCATCTTCTTGGAAGCTTGACTTGCAAGGCTTCTGCTGTAGGGCTTTGGTTGTATGGCATTGGGAAACTTGGAAGACAACTCATCTTCACGGCGCCATTCAGCGGGAATCAGCGTTGCAGTAGCGCCATTGATGTTGAAGGTCCGATGTTGGTGAAGCTTGTATTCAGCATGACGGGAAAGTATCTGGTGTCACCAGTGATGGAAGCGGCAAGGCTGAGTGGAGGGGGCCACGTGATGACCGCGTGGGAGGCCACAATGTCCACATACCCGACCTCACCGTTCGGTAGGTGGAGAAAAGCAAGGTGTTCCCATCACCCCAGAAAAGCCACCCCATGGGGTGGGAGTCTGGGCAAGAGGCCCTTTGGGCGAGATCGATCATTGACTTTGTCTGCTGCGTCTTCGTCTCGCCGAAGATGCGTCTGTGCTTCCGCCCAGCGATGGCCCAAGCCCACAAGCCACCGACCCAATGTGGCTACGCTGGGGAATACACAAGGTCAAGCGTGCGCTTTATGCTGGCGGAAAACTCTCTGCGCCGGCGGAACACTCGAATGTACCGGGCTGCCTCCAACTCTCGTGAACATGTCGTCGTCGACTATGTCTCGAACACCTCCTGCGCGAGGAAGGCCTATATATCCAGCGGTGGAGACGCATCCACAACCACCATCATCCGCCAGCACAACACTCCTCTCCAGCATACCAGGACAACAGCGACCTCTCCAGCGAGTTTCATCGCCACTCACAGCCCGCAGCAGTCCGCAGCGCTGAATACCCTGCTCTCCACTAACAACAATGGCTCCCATTGACGAGAAAAAAGACTACACCATCACCCACATTGAGTCCAATGGCCTCACTCCCACTGTCACCACCGGCGGCAAGGCTCTCCAGCAGACCATCGCCGACGCCACCAATGCCGAGCACGAACTCACCGTTCGAGAGGCTTTGAAGATCTACAAGCCCGCCGTTCTCTGGGCTCTCGTCTTCCAGATGTGTGTCATCATGGAAGGCTACGACACGAACTTGCTCAGCAACTTTTTTGCCTACCCGTCTTTCTTGATCAAGTACGGAAGATGGGTCGGCAAGACTCCCGAAACGCCAACTGGCTACCAATTGACTGCAGAATGGCAGGCTGGTCTCTCTCAGGGTGGCGGAGCTGGTTCAATCGTCGGCTGCCTCCTCGCTGGTATTCTTGTCTCCAAGTATGGCTCCCGCAAGACCGTCATGGGTGCTCTGATCGCCCTTTCTCTTGCTGTCTTCATCGTCTTCTTTGCTCCAAGCCTTCCGGTCCTGGTTGTTGGCGAGATCTGCTGCGGTCTGCCCTGGGGCATCCTTGCGACCACTGCACCTGCCTACGCATCTGAGGTTCTTCCCACCTGCCTTCGCACGTACATGACAAGCTTCACCAACATGTGCTTCATTCTTGGTCAACTCATCTCCGCGGGCGTACTCAAAGGACTCTCCACCCGCGAGGATCAATGGGGCTACAAGATTCCCTTCGCTCTGCAGTGGGTCTGGCCCTGCTTCCTCATCCCGCTCGTCTACTTCTCTCCCGAATCTCCCTGGTACCTTGTCCGCATGAACCGCATGGAAGATGCCGAGGCATCCCTCAACCGTCTCAAATCTAAGAAGGCCACTCAGGTTGACGTCAAGGACACTCTCGCCACCATCATCTACACTGACAACCTCGAGAAGCAATTGTCCGTCGGCACCTCCTACTTCGACTGCTTCAAGGGCGTCGAGCTTCGCCGCACAGAAATTGCCTGCCTCTGCTTCGCTGGTCAAATTCTTTGCGGTATCTGCTTCGCATACAACAGCTCCTACTTCTTCTCCCAGGTTGGCCTCGGCACTAGCGCTACCTACTCGCTTGCTCTCGGTGGTACTGCCCTTGCCTTTGTCGGATGCTTGGTGAACTGGTTCGCTCTCATGCCTTACTTCGGCCGTCGCACCATCTACATTTGGGGCATGGGTGGCATGTGCAGTGTCTTGATGCTCATCGGTATCCTCAACGTCTGGACCGACAAGCAGAACATCGCTATGACTCAAGCTGTTCTTACACTTGTTTGGACATTTATGTTCCAATTGTCCGCTGGACAGCTAGGCTGGGCACTTCCTGCTGAAATGGTAAGTGATAAATCACATTTCAGACCTAATCGTCACCAAAGCTTTGTACTGACTCCAATCCAGGGATCTACTAGACTGAGACAGAAGACCATCTGTCTTGCTCGCGACAGCTCCAACATCACCGGCCTCATTGGCGGCACCCTGCAGCAATTTATGATGAATCCGCAAGCCTGGAACCTCAAGGGTTACACCGGATTCGTCTGGGGCGGCACCTGCTTCGGCATGTTCGTCTGGGCCTACTTCCGTCTCCCCGAGACCTGGAACAGGACATACCACGAGCTCGATATCCTCTTCGCAAAGAAAATTCCCGCCAGACAGTTCGCCAACATCATCGTCGACCCTCTTGATCAGTCTGACAGCACCAACGATTTGGTCGCTGAGGCTGCGAAGGAGGCTGCTAAGGATGCTGTGCGCACCGGCTCGATTACTCAGGTCTAGAAGAAGGGCCACTTTGTGGTGCTCGGAGGAGGGATACTGTAGATGACTTGGGTAGTAGTGTGTTATGAGTTCTCTTTTAAGTCTGCGGTTGCTTGCGCTTCGATTAAGAGTGTATCATGAAATTAAGAGTTCTGGTTTAGGTCTTCCATCATGTGGTCTTCTCCATACAAAAGCTTCCAATCGCATGCTAAACATCAGTTGTTTGAGTGAGAGATTCACGAGCATTCAGGTTGTTAGCCCAAGCCACGATCAGTTAGCTCATTATCTCAAGCCAGAGGATAAAAAGGTAGAGAGCAAAAGGACATGCGATGAACATCTACGACATATCTCTCATTAGTGCATTATTGCATAGACATACATCATTGACAGCCGTTTCCTTGATCGCGTCCTAGGAACAACGCCACAAACCCATCCCATCTGCACTGACCCTCAATCTCTAGTCCTCCCGATCAAGTCCATTACTCGTCCCCTCGACTTTAAGCAGGAGCAGATCTCTCGTGTTCGCTCGCAAATCTATCGCGCAACTCGAAGATATGGCGAATCATGCCTCGGTCTCGACAGCGGAGTCGCCAGAGTCCAGGATATCGATATGGTCGAGGGCACCGCGCTTCTCGACTGCAGAGTCGTCGCTCTATAGGATATCACCGATCAGGCCGCCGTCGTCGCCACCACGCTTTTCGATGGCGGATTCGTCGGTGTCCAGGATACTACCAATAAGACCGCCACAGCTGCCACAGCTGCTGCCACGCTTCTCGAGCTCGATTATCTGTCATTTGCGTTATTTCATGTGCGAGGAGCGAAGTGCAAGATGCTCCATACCTTGCTGACACCGGCGCGGCCCACTGGAGCTGCGGCGGCAGCTGCCGCCAAAAGCGCGATGATGAGCTGGGAGTGCATGGCTGCTCGCTGTCGTGACTGGATTCGATCAAAAGAGATTCGAGTTTCAGAAGTGTGAGTGAATTGGAGGAGAGGTTATCGATTTTGTGTGGACTCTTGCAGGTCTTTATCTGCGTGGTGATGCTTGCCATTTTCTACATCGTCTTGATTGTGGACTCAGAGCTGTCGTGTCATGCCACTGTTCATCGGCCAGAAGTGAGGTCATCTTTGGCCTGGTATGTCATAGTACCATCCCGGACTTTTCGTCTGACTTGGCTCGTGTGAGACCACTACCAGCGACATATCGCTATACCATCAAATTCATAAGAGTGGTCGAGGATCCGGGGTTCAAAATGGTACTAGTGGACGGGGAAACCGTTGGATACCGCAACACGCCAAGCTGGCAACAGCTTCATCCGGCTAGCACATGTGTGGTATGCAGCCTATATTTTTTCCAACCCTCGATCCGAGTGCCTGCAGCAATCCATGTAAAAAGTGCCTGGCACCGATATTTTGATCAGATGTCAATATCGATGCATCAACATTGCAAAGATGTCGAGACTGTTGAACAAGAGTCAACCACGGTCCGAATCCTCGCGAAGCCAAGCGACTACCTCCGTCCTGCGCGAAGTATATGACACTTCATGACGGATTGGATGGGAGGAGCACACAGAGAGTGTCATATACTTGATGCAGGACGGAGGTACATGGATGTGCGTACATGACGTGCGCCCGTACACAGACGCTCTCGCATGCGGGAAGATGTGACGTTGAACGACTCGGAGAGCAGTCCTCGCCTTGCCTGATAGCACTATTCCAACCCTCCTTCTGTTTGTCCGAGTCCACTGATTACATACAATCGTCACCGCAAGAATGGATTCTCCGCGTGACTTCGATGAGGATAAAGCTCTCCTTGTTGAAGAGCCATGCTGCTGCAGCAACAACCAAGCGCCATCTAACAAGAAACGGAGTGTCTACTTGTATGCCCTATTCTCCTTGCTCAACATCGCCATCGCTTGTATCACTGTATACTTCAATGCGAATGCTTACAGTCGCCAACGACAAACTCCTGGTTGGGATACAGAATTGCATGACGCACGAAGCGCCATCGTGTATGAAGAGCGTACATACACTGGAGCCCTCACATACGATTATGAGAAGCAACAAGCCATTAAAGTCAACGATAGCGCCCTTCAGTTCTTTGGGCCGCCGAGCGCACAGATTGACGATGCGTGGCAATATCTCTTACACGGTTCGTGTAGCGCGCCGAGACACTCTCCTGTCGACTGTCACTAATTTATATCTCAGGCGAATTTCCCATCATGACGGAGGAAGAAGCGGCACCATTTGGGTCAGAGCTGCAGCCTATGCCTGAAGATCACAAGTACCATTTTGAGTACGTCCTACGCACCGTATCAGACTGCATAAAGCCCATCCCACTGACCATCAACACAGACCTGATATGTTCCACAACTTACACTGTATCAGCGCCGTGCGCATGAAGCTCAATCGAGAAATGTATGGCGATAACATCGGCTACACTCCGAAGCACCACCATGACATTCCTGAGTCCATCGTGGGCCCCAGCTACGAGAATACGCATTTGGAGCACTGTCTCGACCGGCTGAGGCAGGCTGTTATGTGTCATGGCGACTTAACCCCTTCTCCGTTGTACGTTTCAAAGGCTTCCCGGTTGCGTTCGGCAAGTCCAGCAAGCATACCTGCAGAAAGTTCGAGCCGATCAGAGAGTGGATGGATCGGAGGGCAAGAGATAAAGGTGTCATTGAGGGAGAATGATGGAGGCGAACGCCCTAGAATCATTTGTCAAGTCTTGAGAGGGAGTTTGAAAATAATCGCGAAGAGAGATATTTGTGTTGTTAGTCCTCTTGTTATCTTTCACTGCGGAAGATATGTTCCTAATCGTTTGGATCCCGTTCTCGATTGTTACCGTGATGCCGCCGAGCACATGTCTAGGATTGCTCAGTATATTTGAATGTGCGGCCATCACTTGTGTGGAAATTCTCAATGGAAAGTACGGCCATTGAGTCACCAGAGTCTGTTACGGCAGTATAGCAACTTCTGGGACTGATAGACGTTATCAAAAGGATTCCAACGGCTGAAGCTCCCATCAGCGTACCTATGGTTTGTGGTTTCAGTGTAAAGGATAGAAATTAGTGCTTGTATGGTATGTACACGTAAACTTATGCAAGCGTACCCGACAAGTACTTAGATATTCGACCCAAAATCCCAGCATCCGGTGTTCGGCAGGCACCGGCAAACAAACTTGAAGAAGGCCTTCCTTTCGAATCCTCCTGTTGTCAAAACACGTTGCGTCCATCCATCAGAAGACATTCAAGATCGCCTGTCAATTCTCATTTTGCGCCTCGTTTATTTGCGCACAGGTTGGGCGCATTGAAAGACGAGATCGTCGGGTGCATCGTGCCGCGATAAACCACCAAAACGTGGCGAGATTTCAATCCACGATGGTCACAGTCGTACGCGATCGAGGTTAGAGTGTTTCATATTCGGCTACCGGGTTCGGGACCGGGTCCATCTACGCTGAGAGCCATCCATCGGAGGCAGCTATGTCTGATGGACATTGTCCGGCGTGATGCATAATATTCACGAAGAACAACCGCTCGCTAGATTCAGACGACAATGCCACGCCATGCAGACAAGACACTTGCAAAGCACCGGTCAACCGTTCCCACATCTCCAATGAGTAAATACGCAGCAAACATGTTCTGATGAATGCGCCAAGTGCATGTGTTGCAAGCAAGTACGTCTTACAAGCCCATTCTGACGCGATCGAGCACGACTGAGCCTTTTCTGCAGCGCCGTTCTGAACACACCTTGTCTCTTATTTGTTCTCACATGCTTGCTGCCACACAAGGCGTGCGAAAAAGCAATGGACTGGACCAGGCCTGTGAAGACGGACATATATTGCGAAGTTGGAGGTTGTGATGGTGCCACGCCAAGTGTACGAGCCATCGCGTGATTCTGCCAAGTATTTCGCCTTCGCCTGCTAAGCCCATGTCAACAGAAGGCTCTGCCACGTTCAATGCTTTTGCGTTCCAATCGGCCAATTACTCCGTCAACTTGCGTGCCACTGCCATGACAAGTTGACCTCTGGCTGACCTTGGGCTTCGCACGCCGAGCAACTTATCTTCCTGAGCAAATAATCTCACTGGAATGATGTCGCCCAGGAAGCATCCCAAGCAACGCCTCACGGCTTCTGCTCTGGCCCAGACCCGGATTGAAAGTTTGGACCGTCCACGGCGTCATGGTGGTGAGAATGAGGGCTTAGTTCGTGAAGTTAGTATGTATAAGCACATGCTGCGCGCTGCTCTTCCATAGCCATATCCCATTAGCCTTCTCATATCGTTCGATCTGCATTTTATACCGCAGCCATGGGTCGAGTAGATCTTCCACCCCCGGAAACCCACGAAGGGTATCCGCCACCAGCTGAAGATGAGGTGGTCATTACCATCGAACGAGATTGGACAGTCGAGGAGGAGAGGAAAGCGAAGCGCAAGTATGAAGCATGCTCCTGAATGCCTGAGCGAACTGCTTCTGACAAGAGCCCCAGGCTCGATCTTCTGATCATGCCCTTGTTAACCTTGGGTTTCTTCTGCCTACGTATGACGCCGTAATCTTTCAGGCCAACGATGCAAAGACTGATGAAATGCCGCAGAGCTCGACCGTGGCAACATGGCCAATGCTATCACAGACAATTTCATGGAAGATATTGGCATCAGCCAGGATCAGTTCAACGTTGGTCAGCAGATGTTGTCGCTCGGTATCGTTTTGTTCGAGATTCCGTCAAACATGATCCTTTACCGCGTGGGTCCCGGCAAATGGCTTACACTGCAATTGTTCCTCTTGGTACGTCTTGGTTTGAACGACGGTGTGATCTCGAGCTAACTTGTGGTAGTACGTAACGCCCACTTTTTTTTCGCACTGCAAACGCCGATGAGATGGCTTGAAGATTAGCAGAAAAGCTGCTATCCAATAAGACTTACATCGACTAACAGTTCAACAGTGGTACCGTGTCCACCTTCCAAGCCTTCCAGACAAATTATGCCTCCTTCATCGCCACACGCTTCCTCTTGGGCGTCACTGAGTCAGGCTTCATCCCCGGCGGCCTCTGGACTCTGTCAACCTGGTACACCAAGAAGGAAACTGCCAAGCGTGTCATGATCTTCTACTTTGGCAACCAATTCGGCCAGGCATCTGCAAAACTCCTTGCCTTCGGTATCCTCCACATGCGAGGCGTTGCCGGGCGCGCCGGTTGGTTCTGGCTGTTTGTCCTCATGGGTGGATTCACCTGTTTCAGTGGATTCATTCTGGGCTTCTTCCTTCCGGACTCGTTCAAGAGACCACACAGCACGTTCTTGCCAAAGGTCAAGATCTTCACCGACAGGGAACTCCACATCCTCAACTCCCGCATTCTCCTGGACGATCCGATGAAGGGAAGGAAGAAGAAGCGCATTGGTCTGGCTGCTTTCAAGAAGCTCGTAAGGTCGCTTTGAAGGTCTTGTCTTTGAACCGCATCGCTAATGATGGCACAGTTCACTGGCTGGAGAATGTGGATCCACTTCCTGATCACTCTTTGTAACAATGGTCCTCAACGCGCTTTTGACACATACGCTCCCAGTATTGTAAGGGGCTTCGGGTTCCAGGCCCTGCAGTCCAACGCTCTCGCGTCAGTCGGTCTGTTCCTCCAAATCCCGGTGTCATTCGGCTTCAGCTGGGTGTCTGACCACTAGTAAGAGTTTTCGTTTCCTGCAATATAGAATACAACGCCTCAGACTGACCAACCATAGCTCCCGCAGAGGTGAAACAGTAATCGCTGGTCTGAGCATGCACCTGCTAGGATATATCTTCAATCGTGGCTTCACGGAGCTCGGTCGACGAAATGTGAGCTACTTCGGCGTGGTCTGGACCCAGGTGTTCGGCACATTCTCGCACCCCCTCAACATCTCTTGGATGTCGCTCACCTGCGATGACTCAGAGGAGCGCGCTCTCGCCATGGCATTGGTGATCATGGGCGCCAACATCGCGGGCATCTACGGCGCGCAGATCTTCCGCGAGGACGACAAGCCGAAATACCGCCGTGCCTTCAGTGTCGCTTGCGCTGTCTTGGCCTTTGGTATCGCACTCGCTATCTTCAGGTTCCTCGATGACTTCCGCCGTCGACGCCGCGAAGCGAGAAGGGCGTCAGACACCCCGACCAGCGAAAGAGGCGAGAGCCCTCAGAAGTGGCAGGCCGTACAATCTACATCGACGACACCGCACAATGGCGAGGTCGTGCAAGTTGTGGTAGATGGCCGCAACCCGGGCGTCTCCCAAGATTTGAAGAATTAGGCACAATCGAATTGTAGAGTGAGCAACGAGGCGGCAAGGTCGACTGAACTCGGAAGATGTCGGGGAGGGGATCTGACACACTCTGGCCGCTTGTTGATGGGGATGGAGAAGGTTCATGTGCAATTTTCAGATCTTCCGCGCTCGAGTACACCACGGATCGGTCACCGACTACTGCAAAGATATACGGAATCTATCCGCTGACACACGCGCATTTCATGGTGATGACATGGTTAAGGCTGACAGGCGTTGCGAGACAAAGCTTCATCGATGCTACGGAACTTCCGACAGCACGGGAAGCTTGAGCCCATGGGCATCAGCAGAGACACCCGGGTGCCGTAACCCCTCAGCCTTGCATGACTCCCACGTCCTCGGTCGCGGGCGGAGGTTGCTTCTTGTTCCTACGCATAGGAGGAAACCATAGGCCAGGGTAAGCTACCCTGAGAAGGCTCACAGCAATGGCGATCATTCTACATATGTCAGTTTCGGGAATCTTTGGCCGTGAATAGAAGGAGCCAGAGGTATGTACGCGCCATCAAGGATCAGGAAACTGGTCTCGTTCTGCATCAGGGTGCTTCCCCATCCCATGGCCATTTCCGGGATACTTCTCCAACGTCAGCAAATCAATTTACGAAAGCGAATATTCTCTGGTGACACTAACCGATAGATGCACCTGATCAGGACAGCGACGTAAGCCACAAATAAAGCCCAGCAGAAAGCGCTGAAATTGCACCTCAGTTTCAGATTTGTCTTGTCGATGGCGTACTGTGATGTATCAGTCTGCTCCTGTTTGCTGGCCCCCCCTGGTAAAGCGACGGTAGCTGTAGATGAAGTGCAAGATGATGATGCCGCATCCGAACATGTTGACAACTTGCGCTGCTACACCAGCGATCAGGAGGCCGCTACCAGCATCCAACAGAGCCATATTGCTACCGTCACCGGTGGTGGCAAGACTGGAGATGGCGCCACCGGCTACCTGGACGAGGATGCACGCGAAGTCTGTCCCGATGAACACATAAGGGTACCACTTCGCCTTCAGCTTCGAGTGCTGCTGGCCGCAATGGAGGATGATGTGTTTGAACACGACCGAGATCGCAGCGGAGACGAAAGAGGGCCCGATGAACAGAGAGGCCAGCTGCATCGACATCGTGGTGGAGCTGATGTAGTCCCGAGTCAGCACCTGCCAGATACACCAGAATGCCGACCACTCAGTTCCAAGGATCTTGGTGCATCATCAGACGGCCGGCATAGCCGATGATCTCGAAGATCAAGCCCACGGACAGCCATGCTTGGAAGGACCAGAGGCGTGAACGAGCCATGAAGACCAGTGTGATGACCAAGTTCAAAGCGAATATCGCGGCGAACAGAGCCGTTGCACCCAGAGTCGGGCGATAGCCATACAGTATAGCCTCGATTGGACAAGCCGAAGTGACTTCATCGCAAGAGCTGTATGATGGTCGGAACGCTTCATCTCGGAGTTGCTCATGCTGCGAGAAAAAAGTAACAGCAACGCAGGCTGGAATGGAAATATTGTAGGAGATGATGGGTGTCGGCATCAGCTATAAAACATCTCCCCACGCACACGAGTCTTCGTAACCAAGAATACTCAGAGCACGGCATGCCGTGGTCTTCTTACTCGTGTAATTGACGGCAACCAAGTCCCCAGAGGTCATCACAAGCTGGCCCAAGACCTTTGAATGCGTACGCAGGCAAGCGGCGGTCCTTCGCACCGCTATCCATGATGTATGCCGATGCTTTAATAATACCACAGCTCGGGCAGTCCGATTCCTAGAATCCAGCAGCATTGTCTGCAACAAGATCCGATGTTTCTGTGGCAATATTTGATGCTGTCGAGGGGAGTTTCTTTGGTATCCTCCTGTCGCCCAGCGCCAAGGGCCAGCCCTATGCTTGCGCACGTGTCTGCATTGTCTTGGTGGCCGGGCGTTCGGTTCCGAATGCGAGCTACCCGAATACGGGATACGGTATACGACAACAAGTGACGTTTCTTTTGCTTGCCACCGAAGAATATGCAAAGAAAGGATGGACTCTCGCATTCGACGCATCCGAAACGTATCCACATCAAGCATTGAAGATAATGAGAGGAAGAAGACAAGGAGCGTGGACATTCAAATCGTTTTTTGCTTTTACATAACAATCCATACGGAGGGTGATAGGCCCGTCCCGGCGTGATTTGCTTGTCATTCTGTGATACGACGTTAAACAGAAGCGATATAATAATGAATTATGCCGTTAACAGTACATACGACCATAGGTCAG
>LJJI01000068.1:0-185872 GCA_001553865.1 Cladosporium sp. BSL10
TTGTATGTTTTTGCCTTTTTGCTAGTGATAGTAGCACCCTAATAGTAATTGAACAAGGGGACTATGCGGGCTGACAGCTCGATAATGAAGAGACCGTGCAGCAAAGGGAAGCGTATCGAAGGGGCCATACTAATTTCTTGATTGTATCTGTTGTGTTTTTGTCACAAGTGGCTGATCAAGCACCTATCTATCGATAGTACCTTACCAAAACATACCTGGACCCAGTGGAAGCCAGTATCGCTGCCATTGCTCCGTATCGGCTTCCTTCCAAACGTCGAGCCCTCCGGCAACGCCGTGCTCATCAACCGACCAATTCCCATCCTGCAAGTTTCTGACGACAATTTCGAGAAATCCTTGTAGCTGCACGGGATGGCGCTGGTTGAATGGATTGACTCCGCTCTGCAGCAGAAATTCGTGAGACTCGCGATCGACCAGATTGCTGAAGTCGCTCTGTTTCGCCCATCCGTTCTCAAATTCGAAAGGTAAGAGGAGTGCACAGCCGTCTTCGAATGGTGTTTCGCACGTGCGATCGGATCGACCGAAGTACAGCCCCGATGGACACTCTGGGGGTTCGGGGCCTTCGTGGGGCTAACCGAACGACAAGGGCGATAGTGAGCTTGTTGAGATGTTTCTCTCGCCGCGAAACACCAGGATCGGAGGGGTCACTTTTTCTGAGGGATCATCGTCTGGGTTCAGCGAACACATGAAGGGCTGCTTCACGAAAATATTGGCGGTTGGGAGACACAAGCCTGGCGCAATGAAATTAAAGCGTGGTTTCCTTGCTTGCAGTATAAATTGCTTTGCGAATCCGTCAGGAACAGGGAGAGTTTCCATGGTTGCAAGGTCGACAAGACCGCCTTCGTGCGCATTTGGAGGTAGCGACATTTTCTCCTCGATCAAATTGACAGCCATCTGCCAGGTTTCTAGGCATTCGGTCAAATCTTGCTTAGTCCATGGCACGATCGTCCAAGGTGGCGCTTGGCCGATTCTGATGGCACCTGTAGTAGGGTCTCGCTGTGGGCCTTTGATCTCATACCAGAAGCCATTCGCATCTTGCGCCCACTCCGACGCGTCGTAGCTGGCTTTGCACACATCGTCGTGTAGTGCGACGGCTTTCCCCCGTTGGATCATCCCAATCCAGACCGAAAGAACACTTTCTAGGGGCTGCCACGGATTCGACTCGTCCATTTCGTCACAGATATCGAAATGCATCATGGCTTTGTGGATGTGCTGGTCATAGCTATATTCATCATCAGTATCATTTCTATAGCTACAAAGCACATCAAAGCTTACACTAAACCATCGGGATCACCGTATAATCCCTCGCTTACCGTATATAATCTCAACATCCGGTTCTCCTCTTCCGTATAATAATCATGCCAGCCAAACGCACAGTCCAGTCTAGAAACATTGTAAAAGAAGTTGAAGCGGATTTCTCCTAGCGGCACATCGCGAGCACCTTGGAAGAAGGCTTTGAGAGATGCACTGCACTTCTCGTCGATCTCCTCGGCCGCACGCTCATAATATGGAGTGCATTGCGACTGAAAGTCTCCTGCCGATCGTCCAGAGCTCAACCAGCCATGCTCGAGAATGGCATTGTGTAGCTCAACACAGCGTTGAGAGTCAAGTTCTTCAGTGCCTGTAGGTGGGTTATCAGGTGTCACAAGCAGATGCTGTATCCTTTCGAGTGGTGTGGACATGTTGGACATACGCAAATATTGAAGCTTCCTCCAGGAGGCGAGGTGGGAGAATTCCGACGGCTCACCTCCGCACGCGGGATGTTCTGTTCGTACGAGATGGCTTCCCGACTTTCTGCGAGAACATTACATTGACTTCTTGTCACTGGAAATGGAATAGATACCTGGTAGTTAAGCAAAACGCCATTACGTCTAGCTTTATAGAAAGGTTGTTGCTAGTAGCCAATTGCTCCTGCTATACAATATTCATAACATCAATTTCTGCAGCTTGCCGATATGTATACCGCCGTTATGGGCAACGACTGAAGGATATTCTGACTCTGACAAAGCTTTAGTATCGTATTTCTCCTCACAAACTCTAAAGTCTTTGAACCATTCTTTTCATATCTGGTGTCACCTAGCATGTGGACTTAGGATCCCTACCTTCAGCATTCATCCATCGTTCGATGCCCTAATGGTCCCAGCCAGCTATGTACCACTGCTCTTCTTAGCTCCATTCAGCACCTTTTCTCGCTTCAGATCTCTGGTGACCTATGCCAGGCAACATGTCTCGACCTAAGCGCGTCGTGGACGCAAACGCTCATATCGAACTACACAACTCGGAAGCTATTTCGTCAGAACGTTCTACAACGGAATCCATAGCTCAGGGCAACGTGATCAACCACACCGTCGACCGTCAAAGTCGTCTCACCAAACCTGTGACCCCTAGGAATCGATTCCAGTCCCAAAAAGGCTCCAAAAAGGCAAAAAGAATCATCTGTTACAAACCCCCGGAATCGAACCGGGAACCTTCTGTGCGACCAAGAGCGCTTATATTGCAACCGATTGTTAGACAGAAATCATAACCGCTAGACCAGGCTTGCTATCGATGTGTTTTTGAGAGTGATGTGTAATCATAAAACTTTGATTGTTGACTAGGAGCGTGAGAACGTTCAAATTTCGACCCTAGATCGCGACATCCGCTAGATCAGGCTTGCTCGACTTGCTTTGATCGATACTATCATTCAGAAATCGTTGAGAACCTGGAATACTTGTCCCTAGACCGGAATACCTCGATCTCGTATGTGGCTAGATATTGCAGGTTCTGGGATGTTGCTAACGATGGCATTGATCAAACTAGACCAGGCTTGCTATTGATGTGTTTTGAAGGGCATTGAGCTACTATAATGCTCAATTTGTTGATGAGGATCGTGACAACGTTGAAATTTCGACCCTAGGTCGCGACACTATGCCTAGGCTTCTACTTCTAAGGTTCGCTTTTCACCATATGGTAGAGCTAGCATTGCCGTATCCAGACGGAGCGGACGAAGGAGCAGAGGTCGTCGGAGAGTCTGACGACATCAAAGTAGAGATGTCGAGTTGGCCGCTTAGCGGTAGGACTCGCGATGACGAGCCGACGTGTACGGTCTTTGCATACGACGAGATGTACCTAGGAAGTGTTAGAAGTGGGTGGTCAATTAGAGAATATGCACTCACCAATTCTGCTTCTCGGAACTCCAATTCGAGATGTCTCTTCTTGTAAGGCCTACGGTGAAAGTAGCGCTCGCGCGAGGGGCGATAGTGATCCGCTCGAAACCTCGAAGGACCTTCGGTGCGTCATTTGGTCCGCCGAGGCTGACGTAGAGCTGAGGAACTTCGTCACTAGTCACATCTCCAGTGTTTGTGATAGTAGCAGTGACAGTAAACAAAACCTTGTAAAGATCCGGGTTACCTCCAGGCGCTCCTCCAGCGGGGAGATAAGACTGGGCGCTGCTGTCGTAAGCTCCACTCGGGTACGATACATTCTTTCCGTACTCTGGATCGTTTCCCGCGTTGGCGAAGTTCGTGGAGTTCAAGCATGGGTAGATAAATGCTTTGACAAAGGACATGTTGCCGCAGAGATACTGGCTCGAATCGTTGGAGACGGTCCCGTAAGTCGGCGCAGCAGGCGTGTGGCCTTCCACTGGTAGGTAGCTGTAGTTAGAAGGAATCGGCGTGATCTGTAAGTTTGAGTACCCGAACGTAGTCCACGACAACCCATGTCCAAACTCATAGATCGGCGTCTCGTTATTGGCATCGAAGCCTCTGTAGTCTGTGAAGATGCCCTCAGTGAGATCCTGCTGAGGGGCTTTAACGCCATTGTTTGGTGTGTAGAGTATGTCGGCCCCGTAAGAACCACGCCACGTTCCAATAGTGAAGGGCAGACGACCTGGAGATTTCTTCCCGTAGAGAATGTCCACGATGGAGTTACCCGACTCCTGGCCCGGGATGCCCGCCCACACAATTGCGGTGACATTGGGATTGTCATAGAAGGTCTCGATGTTCACTGCGCCGACCGAGTGGATGACGACGACCGTGTTCTCACACTGCGACGTCACGTTTGCAATCAGCGCATCGCCTGAATGCCAGAGAGTGAGGTTGTTACGGTCTCCTTCATTACCATCGACCACAATGTACCCTTCACCTGAGTCTGAGTTGACGAAGGTCAAACACGGGCCATTGACTTGATCTGCACGGCGTGCCAGAGCCGAGATTTGGGTGTAGGCGTAGTCGTCAAGAACTGACTCGTAGAAGCCCTTGCCATTCTGAATGACTTCAGCCTGGATGGCGGCGTCTGGCGTGACGAGGTAAGGGAAGTTTGCTGTTCCACTGCCCCAACCCATTGCGAGTGTGCCGTTATCGCAGCCTATGAGTATCGTCAGCAGGTAGACATGGCGCGGCACAGGTCGCGCGATAAGAAATACCTCGATCAGTGCAACCATTAGGACCATACAGATTCGGTCCAGCGTCCGAACCAAAGACAGTGGTCAACCTCTCTTTTCCGGTCAGAGGTAGGACTCCATTGTTCTTGAGGATGACGGTGCCCTTAGCAGCGCTGTCCCGAATATTCGCACCATGATCTTCGGTGACGTCGACATGGTGGTTCACAACCCCGTATCCTACCATAGCATAGTCATGCTCGTATCCATAGGTATCAAGAGTCCAGGAAGAAAAGTTTGGTGCGTCCTCGACTTGGTTCTGATCGCGCCCGACATAATACCATCCTGCAACGATGCGAGTGGCCATATCATCTAGTCGCCATACTGGCACTGACCCATTCAGTACGGCAATGGTCAGATTGGTGCCCCAGTAGCTAGTAGCACTGTCGAAGCCGATGTCTCCTGGCATACTCATGTCCATTCCTGCGAGTGAAGAGGCCACGCCAGAGTGGTGGGCTCCCCAGTCGCTCATCACAAACCCCTGGAAACCAAGCTCATTCTTCAGGAGATAGTTCAGAGTGTAGCTGTTCTGGCAGCCATAGCTGTTGTTGATCCTACATGCAAGAAAGGGTCAGCGATGGCTCAATTCATGTTCTAGACAGGTCCCCCAACTCACTGATTATAGCTGCACATAACCGAAGCTGTGCCAGCCCTGACTGCGTCGGCAAAAGGCCACAGGTACAGCTCATGCATCGTGACATCGTCCAGATTCGCAGAGATCGAGGCAGTAAGGTTGGCCGGAGGCGCACCTTGTCGGAAGTGTTCTTGTTCGTTCATGATAAAATGCTTTGTGCAAGCCATGACGCCGGCAGCTTGGATGCCCCTGACAGTCTCACCAACAGCAATACCAGCAAGGACTGGATCAGGTGAAAAGCCTTCCCAGTTGCGACCTGCTTCAGGCGCGCGACCAAGAGGTCCTACGACGGGCCCAAGTTGAACATCGACGCCCTTAAGCTTGTGTTCCGTACCCATGTCGAAGCCTCTTTGGTAAAAGAGAGCGCGATCCCAAGTCGCTGCGATCGTCACTCCAGCCCTGGAATGGTCAGTCATTGATGGAGTGGAACGTGCTCGGCCACATACTGGAAAGCGGAATTGTAATCGGTATCTCGCACCCCAAGAGGCGAGTCCTGCATGCACAGCGCCTTGAACCCGATTCTTGGAATAGAGCCAACATTGCCCACGCACTTCTGGCTTTCCCAACCCGTGCCTGTTGTTAGATTGACCTTTTCGGTCAACGTCAAGCCCGAGACGAAAGCTTGAGCTTTGGCATATGCTTCTGCCCAGTCACCGAGCCCTTCGCCCCAGGGTGATGGATATTCTGGAGGAGATGTCTGGTATGATTCCGCTCCAGTTGTGACGTGTGTTGCGTTGGGATAAACGACATTTGGATAGGGCGCAGCTGACGATCCGATGCCACCGACTTGAGCTGCGGTGAAAGGCAAGAATGCCAACAGTAGCTTCGATGTAGCCATTTCAGCTGTCGCGATCTCGCCTTGCGCTACACGACCGCGAGAGGGTGCAGGTGTGGAAAGATATATCAACAGGACCGAGAGGGGTAAGTGGGACTCCAGTCTACTACTGCAAGGATTCAGACGACAAGCGTGGTCGGATACAACGCGAGCGCCACAGATGTAACCATTGCAGCAGAAGTACGCGCAGCACTTTCATATTGCTGTGCTCAAAAGGCTAAGTCACGCCTTCGCGGCATTCTTCATCCGAGGTGACGTGAGTTCGTTTGGTCTGCGAGAGGGGTATGGCTGGTACGGCAGGAAGTGAGCTTCCAAATGCACATTAGGCTGCAACATGTCGAATCATCCGAGGTTGGGACCTGCATTGGTGACAGCTCGGGCCAATGTTTCTGGAAATCTTTCGCCTTATAGCACTCAAGCTTCTACCAAGCACTTGCAAGCTTCTGGAGATGGGGGAAAGCGCCCCGCAGTGCCATCTTCTCGACGCGTCATGAGCGGCTGATCAACGCACAGATGTTCCGTCTCATGATCGATAGTGCGGCTATCACGGCTTATATCTGCTGACACTCCTAGGAGGTGAAGAAAGAGCGAGAATATCTCGCAAGTCATCGCTGCAATTACCAAGAAGAAAAGAAACATGACAGAGAAAGCAGATTATTGACCTTCTGTCTGCTACTTCGGAGCTCGCCGAATATGATAGCCTATCAGAATGACAATAAGTTTACATACATAATTTGCTCTATATCACATAAAATACACTGATCAAGATATACACATCAGGCTCCAAAAACTCTGAACTTTGATTGTTCTCCGAACATCTCATCCAACATGGACCAGCACCGTGCAGAAGACCTGGTCTTCAAGCTCCTAGACGTGACCGAGTCATCCATCATCCCACTCACACGCACAAAAGTATCGCAAGGCTGTAAACTCTTTGGCGCCGCAATCCTAGAGAAATCAACCCTCAAGCCTGTCACAGTCGCCACGAATGACGAGCGCACATCACCTCTCCTACACGGCGAGATAAACTGCATCCAAGCCTACGCCGCAAGCCCGAAAGAATCGCGGCCGAATGCGAAAGACTGCGTCTTCTTCGCGACGCACGAGCCTTGTAGTCTCTGCCTGAGCGGCATCACTTGGAGCGGCTTCAACGAGATCGTATACCTTTTCACGTACGAGGACAGCAGAGACTTGTTCGCTATTCCGTACGACATCGACATTTTGCAATCCGTCTTCCAGGTCGCTTCTCCTGGAGATACACCCGAGACTCTTGCTGCGAAACCGCTTTACAACCGAACAAACAAGTTCTTCAGAGCTCGGTCGGTCGCAGAATTGGTAACCTCTATTGAGATTGATGCAGACAGGAAGAAGTGGGCGGCAGAAGTCGTGCGCATTAAGTCGCTCTATTCGGGATTGTCGGATGTGTATCAAGAGGGCAAAACAACAGGGCAAGAGGGCTCTAGTTTCTTCAAGTGAAATATAATTTGTATCTACAAACAGTATGGATACACCATAGTTGATTCTGGTGATATTGGCTGTATCATTGTATGTCACACTCGACCTCCCACCTGAACATTCGGCTTATAAATGCACCCCGGATGTAACCGAAAATGCGAAATCCCGAGGGAACAACACATCCAGCGGCTGATAAAGCACACCAGGACTTTGAAGTCTACAGACTATACCGTTGCCGTCTACTGGCTATTTCATCAGCTCAGGATGGCAGGGAGGTCATGGGCGCTCATTAATCACGGAACGTTTGCATGGTATACGGTCTACAGGCGATCGAATATAAAGCACATTGAATCCCATGTTGGCAGTGTTTGACAGCATTTCTAGAAACAGTTCATTCTCTCACTGAGTTACAATCGATACAATCTCAACGATCGAAGATCAGCGTACTCTCACAATGTCAGATGTACTTATTATCGTTGGCGCTACAGGCTCTCAAGGCCGTGCAGCCATCGAATACTTCCAACAGCATGAACCATCATGGCACATTCGGGGCCTAACCAGGACGCCCCAATCAAAGGCAGCACTTGCTCTTGCCGACTCTGGCATCGAGATTGTCGAAGCGGACTTGAACGATGTCGAGTCTCTCAAGTCGGCTTTCAAAGGCGCAAGCTACATCTTTGCTTACACTGACTTCTCTGGAATCGTAAGAGGGCCTGAAGTGATGGGGAGGTTCAAAGCCTGCGAGATAGCAGCACCTATTGGCGCGGAGAGCTACAAAATCGAACTTCAGCAAGGCAAAAACATCGCCGATGCTGCGGCGACTATACCGGAGTTGAATCGCATGGTGTATAGCGCGTTGCCTGGTGTGAAGCAGCTGAGCGGTGGCAAGTATCTGCAAGTCTTCCACTTCGATGCAAAGGCGGAAGCTTTTGAATACATGCTCGGACTTCCAGAGTTGGAGGGCAAGGTCAGCGCAGTGCACATGGGCGCCTTCGTGACCAACGCCGTCAATGGATTTGACTTGTTCAAGCTTTGGAAGGTATGATTGAGATAACGTAAGCAGCCGGACAAGTACTGATCTAACCCAGCAAGAGGATGGCACCATCTTATGGAAGCCTGTATTCTCCGTCGATGTCCCTATGCCATATATCGACATCGAGAAAGATACTGGAAGCTACGTTCACGCCTTGATCAAGGCGCCAGCGCCGACGCAAGTCCTTGGCGTCAGCGAATGGGCGACGCCTCGACAATGGATGGAGAAATGGTCTCAAGCCACCGGCGTAGCAAGTCGCATTGAGCGGGCCGGCCTTGAGCAATTCAAAGGCGACGACCCCACTGGATTCATGGGCATGATGGTTGAAACCAGCGGCTTCATCGAGGAGCTGGGGTTTGCAGGAGGCGACCAGAGGATCTTGATGCCTGAGGAGGTAAGTTGTATCGAGTCTTATTGGCGGGGAGCGAACAATACTGATTGCCTTACCAGTTGGAGAAACTACACGGCGTCTCCATCAAGTACACCAAGCTAACGGACTATCTCACACGCGAAGACTGGTCTCCGATCATCGGATAAATCTCGCAACGTTGTCGCCTTGTCTTTTCGAATGTTGGCGCCGGTCTGTTGGACCATGCGGGCGAGACTCCGTCATCATTTTGCAGCTTTCCATATTTTGAAAGTGAAGACATCTCTTGAGCCGCGTTGAACAGCGAGAGGTGGCTTATGATTCCTTTGCGGCCAGACTATGGCCAATCCGTCTGCACTTGTATTCATGAGATCGGTGCTCTTAGGATGTCGGAGATCCGATAACAATTAAGTGGGTCTGACTTTGAGATTCTCGGTACAGTAGAGAAAGCATGGTGTTCCTATCATGCTGTCGAACAGGTCTTCAGAACGTTGTTGGAACTGTGCAAACATTGTCAGCATGTACACATTCGAGCCAAGGGTCGCGGAAAGAGGAGGAAAGAATTGTTCCGTTGGTCCTCACGCAAACGAGATTTAATCCCTGCATTTCATCGCCAAACACCGCCGCCTCCCCTCCCCCGCCTTGTCACTTCTCCACAGCTGACATGCGTGAACGGCCCAGGATGGAGCTCAGCACAGCAATGCACACCACACAACTGCATATCAAGTGCCCGCCATGGCCTGCACAAGCATCCTCTCCCTGCTGTACCCCTCTCCTCCCCTCTCGTACCATCCGAATGCCAATGCCGGCGACTTGAAACCGCCATAGTCTTTTATACTTTGAAGACCAGCTCTCATACTGCCATACTGCAACCACTATAGCTCCATCACCACCACAAAAAATGGCAACAACAAACCCAGCCAACCTCCCCGGCGCTCCTGTAAACCCCTCCGAGGCCCAAGGCGCTCAAATCCCCCTCCAGTCCTTCACCCTCCCAGACTTCCCACCCACCGCCCGCGGCCTCAAAGCCCTGACCCTCACCTGCGACATCAAAGTCGACGAGTACCAAGAAATCCTCTCCAAACCCTACGCGATCCCAGACTCGATCCCGTTCGCAATCGAAAGCCTGACCCTCGAGCTCTTCAGCCTCGGCTACCCGCCAGGTTTCCTCAACCGCCTGGCCGAGCGCCTGCCGAACCTCAAGAGCGTGGTCGTGCACAGCCAGCTGCTTGGCGGGATCAGCAAAGAGAGTCAAGAAGATGCCGTTGCGTTCTTCAAGAAGCTGCCGAATCTGAGGGCGTTGCATTTGCTCGATGTATTTGCGAAGCCCGGCTTTTTCGAGCAGATTGCGCCGTGGTTGAAGTACAGCGCTTCGGAAGATGCTGGCGAAGCGAGACGAGGGCTGATGTTCCTGGAAGTGAACTACACATTCAGACACGAGGATGAGGATTTCATGGCGCAGATCCCGGCTACCGAGCTGGCATCGCTAATCGGGCCTGGGCTGATCAGCTGCTCATTCAATGTCTCCGCGCCGGAAGACGCGAGCGAGGACGAGCAGGATCCAAGCAACATCCAGAATGCCGCGACGAAAGAAGGCGTGATGGCTTTCAACAAGACGCTCTCTACAAGCATCGTGGACGCGTTGACCAAAGACGAGAATCATCCGCGAGGTCTGAGAGCGCTGAACTCGACGCTGTTCACGTTCACGCTCGAGCAGTTCCAGAAAGTACTCGCGACGCAGAAGAACGTGATGGTGCTAAACACGACATTGGAAGTCGAGCCAGGCGAGAAGTGTAAGAAGGAATTGCTCAAAGGGCTCGAGGTGTGCACGCAGCTGGAACAGGTCGAAATTGTCGCAAACCCTAGCCTACAATTCTTCATGGAGGTGAGTCGGTGACAAGGTCATGAACTACTACACAGAAGCTAACTCGAGCACCAGGTGCAAAACCCGCGATCAGGCGTTGTCGGAAAGACATTCCCTTCTGCCTCAGACATGGATGCGCTGTCGAAGAAGTGTGATAAGCTGACTGCATTAAAAGCTAACATTCTACGGACTACCAGCTTTGGTACTGTTGCATGGGAGCGCAAAAACAGTAAATGGACCGGTGGTGTGAAGGAAGGAGTAGCAAAGGCTTCATAGCACAATCAAAGAAGCATCCGTCCATGCGCAGCTCACGTTGACGCGCTCATGTCTCTCCCAAAAGCATACTCTTCCACTGGCGGACACCATAGCCCTTCTTCCTTTTCTTGTCCTCGACAGCAATCCACTTGCTCTTCTTGGCAAGATCGGTTCTGGCCTTTCTTTCGCTGTCCAGATCAGCCTTTTGGCGATCCAGCCTGCTGAGAGTGACCCGATCCAGCGAGCTCTTCAGGTCCTCCATCTTGTGACGAGTGTTGGTTTCGGCATCAGAGTCCTCGAAAAGCCCAAGGTCGTCATCATCGGAATCCGGATAGACACTCGTCTCCTCCAAGAGCCATCTGACGTGGTTGGAGTGAGTCGGTCTAGAGTCCGGCTGATCATAGTCGAAGTAGTTGCCGTTGGATTCGGGGTCCATGCTCTGCGCCAGCTGAACGTACGCCCATCCTTCCGATCTCAACTTGTACAGATGTGGCACAGTGTTGAACAACTCCTCTGGTGCTCGTTGCATGTCCGCCACAACTGCTTGCGACAAGCCTGGATCAACATTCCCAGTGATTCGGACTTGGCTAATACCGCGAAGACGCCGAAGAGGGTACAGTATGGATGCTGTGAGCTTTTCGGCATGAGCATTCTGAAGATGATTGATGATGTGGATCTGTAGCTTCTTCAAGGAGTGCTGGTCTATCAGGAATGAAGCCAAGTTCAGCGTGCAGCCCTGTGCGAAGCTACGAGCACGACTGACAGATCCATTGCCATGCACATCGACCGTGAACTTCAGGGACTGGATCTGGCGAAACCAGTCCGGAATGGCTTTCATGCCGTGGAAAACGCAAGAGAGGCGCACATCGTAGCCGTTGGCTTCGGCGGTGTGAATTCGGGTGTGGCGGTGAGCAGCACCCTCGTCGCCGCGATCCACGTAGACTGCAAAAAAAGCAAGAGATGGTGTTTTCGGCGTAGAGGATCTCTCTTGCCTCCTTGTAGATGAGCTTGCTGGTTCGCAGGATTGCAGGGTGGCCGAAGCTGTGGAAAATGGGACAATTCTCGCAAACTTCGAAAACCAGGAGCTCTCTGTAGACCAGGTTCCTCAACTCCGGGATGAGATCGAGAAAGCGAAACGATTTGGTGTTATCGGCACGGTCAAGAGCAAGGATATAGTAGTACTTCAAGGTGATTCCTTGCGGGTACGGATCGGGCAGATTGCGGTCTTTCACGTATTGACGGAGTTCCTCAGGCGAGCTCGTGCTGTACAAAAACTTCGTGCTGTATTTTCCACGGCCAGCCCAACCCTTTTTGGTGTACACAGGCTCTCGAATGTACCACTCGACGTCCCCGTCTTCATCAACCTTGAAGAGTCTGTTCTTGCGGTCGATCTCTCGTTCGATAGGATCCTCATCATCTTGGTCCAATTCGTAGCCGACGCTATTGCTGCCGTCCGAAAAGCCCTCGGATTCCGAGTGCGACTCGCAGTGGCTGCCTTCCTCGTCCTCATCACTCTCGCTATCAGTAGCCGATGCGGCGGCAACTCGAATTTGGCGACGTTCGAAAATCGGCCACAATTTCGTAGAGGCAGGCTGAAATGGTTTGGTGACGGCTTTGCGTGTAGCGAGCCCCCACTGCACCGCAAGGGCCTCTTCGTCGCTGGAAGGGGTCGCCATGGTTGAATGTTACTAGACTCTTTCCGGGCATTTGTGGCTTTTTTGGTTGAGTGCTGCGGTACAGACGGTCGAGCAAGCTTGAGAGCGGGCGAGCAAAGCGGCAGCAATCGCTTCAGCAGGCAGCCAGCTCCAGCGCGTCGACCTTCAACGCGAAAGGGAAGCGGTCACGGGATCATTGGCTCCCGGGCTCGGAGAAACACCTTTGGTACCTCGTCAAAATGTAGCAAGCTTATTCTACATGTATTCATTTTCCCACCTCCTGTACGAACTTGCTCCAGACCTCATCCTCATTGACAAAAGCTTCCTCCTCCCCATCGAGACCCAGACTCACATCACATCCGCCACCATCCACCTTCGCTCCCACCAAGCCGACGCTCCTAATACCACCCATCACGCCCTCATCAGACGTGCCAAAGTGCTTCACCCTTCCCAGACTGTCACCAAAGTCGACGCCAAACAATTCCGAGTGGTAGAGACTGGTCATCATCAGAATCCAGGGCTCATTGACCTCGAACAACGGCCACCACGTGATATCGTACGAGCATGGTCTCCGCAACTCCATGATACCACCGACAACGTCTTTGTTGACAGCGTTGAGCCCAGCTCGAATGGCCGCAGCGAGGACAGGCAGGCTGTCGGGTTCGAGGATCTGGAAGACGGGCAAGGAGGCGCTGACAAAGTAACAGCAGTTACCTACCCAATCTTTCGGGAGCCCAACATGACGGCGTGAGTTGTGCGGGAAGGTATAGGTGCTGGTCTTGTCCACACTGAGGCGACCCGCCTTGTAGCGAGATACAATCAATGTACGCCACATGAGTGCTGCGATGGCGTCGTGGGTTGAAACACGGCCTTTCTTGCTAGCAATCTCTTTGAGTGCTGAAGCGTTGGCTGTGGAGATCCGGTATGTGTGCACTTGAGCTGGTGGCGGAGCAGCAGCGGCCTGCTTCTCGGGCTCATCTTCCATGATGACAGAGTCTTTGAGTGGCTCTTTCGTTCCGTTCCCTTCATGTGCTGGACCCTGTTCGGTTTCAACCTTCGGCTTGAAAGCGCCCTCGACACGGCCATAAGCAGGATGGTCGCTCAATTCCTTCTTATCTCCTGTCAGCTCCACCATCACCTTTCGATCCACGTTCATCGCTCGCGGCTCCAACGCTCCCTCAACCTGTGCAGCACGTTTGCACTGCTCAGCCAAAGCAATTGTAATAGCGTTCATCCCATTCCCATCAGTGAGACTGTGGCACAAACAGACGGTAAGCAACAAGCCGCCCTCAATCAAGCTGGCCTGCATTATCATCACTGCGTTGGGCTCAGGCTGATACATAACAGGGACCGGCACAAGCAATTCATCATTGAAAGCAGCGACCGGGAAGCCCTTGCTCTCCAATTCTTTGTAGCTGGAAATCTGATTTCTGAGATCCTTGATCCTGAACTTGATGCCTTTGTCAGGCTTAATGGCTTTCCACGGCACATCCTCCTTGTTCGCTGCATCGTCGACAGGCAAGGCGACAACCTGCCCGCCGAGCTCCGGCGTTCCGTCAACGAGAGACTTCAGGGCTCTGTGCAGGCAGTCAAGCGCTCTTTCGTGGCTGGAGTTGTCGGGCAGCTCGAAGGAGAGGATGCGGCGAGAGTAGATACCTGGAAGCCAGACATCACTGTAGACTAGATCCAGCTTCGGTGTGGGGCCGGAGATAAAGCGTGTTTCTGAAAGAGTCATGGTGTTTATATTGGCAGAGTTGTTCACAGAATCTGTTCGTGTGTGCGAGCGATGATGGCAGCTTCTATGTCCTGACAGCGCCAATTATTGTTCATCGTATTTTATGTTTCGAGAGAGGGAGGTTCACAGCGTAGGACTTAAGATTCGAAGGATCTCCTGTGCGATGTACAGTGTACTTTGAAGTAAGCGGTATGTTACAGTGCGGCTGAACGATCGACGCGTCAGCTTCAGCTCCAGCTCCGTATACAGCATGCAGGCGAGATCTCGACCACCATTGAATGAACTGGATTCTCGCTATCTGCTGAAAGGTTTGTATCGCAAACGCTATCGCGGACGTCGGTCTTTGTGCTTCCTACAGATCACTGGATGTAAGCGCACTTCCGGCCCTGAGTGGTCGTTGCCGACAACCAAATTGGTCACGGAGCCTTGTAATGAGTTATAGCCACAGATAAGGTGTACAAAGGGCAGCGAGGTGTTCCAAACTGTGTGAAATCGCTGCAATACTGTCGGCTCTGCTGTCTCGTGGGCGTACATTGTTGGTTTGCGCGCGAATCAATCAGTCGAGTAGACAAGAGGAAGAGCTCAGTCCAAGGTTATGAAGACTCTTCGATTGTCAATCTGAGCGGCGCAACGGTGCCGAATTGATGGTGAAATATGAGCATGTGCCGGATGTTGAATGTGACGATCGATTTCAACTCAATCAGTGATATGGTATTGTACTGAAGTATCTGATGTGCATCACATGTCAGCAAACGTGCTCATCAATCTCAATCGATCGTCTCAATTGAACGAGTGCTTTTAGAGACTCACTTGGGTCGATCGATCATAGTTCATATATTTCTCCACTGACACCACTGCACGCATTGATCCTCTCAAAGCACATCCAACACACTTGCACAACCCAACACAAACACAAACAATGCCATCCTCTTCCAAACAACCCAGATTCAACACCCTCACAACCGCCGGCCGCATAGCAAAAGCAGCCCACGAACGCGAGCAAGCCGCCGCAAAATCCACGCCAATGCCTCCATCAGCAGATTCTATGCCTCCCAAGAAAAAGAGCCGCAAGATCCCCGTCCTCGCTCCACCAGCCGAGCTCGAAGCCGAAGCACTTCGCCGGGCGGAAGCAAAGAAGAAGCCCAAGGCAAAGCCGAAAAAGGCGCCGTTGACGACGAAAGACAAAATTGCTAAAAGTAAGAAGAAACAAGCCTTTGTGCCAGTTGAGGATGATGAGAAGGGCTTCAGAGTTGGTCGCGGTGGAGAGTCTAAGACGAAAGGAGAGAAGCCGAGAAATTTGATGGATATCATGCGTGATCTTGGCCAGATGGGCTCAGCAGTACCAGTTTCGGCGAGCTCGACAGTCGCTGGAAAAATTCAGACGGTTTCCAGCAACGGTCCCAAATGCCGTGCGAAGGGTAAAGCGAGGGAGAGGGAGAGCGTGCTCGTGCGACCCACGGAGCGAACGAAGAGAATGCAGCAGAGTCGTCAACGCCAGGGTGAAACCTGGAACGCACTAGCTGCATCCTCCGTCAAAATCGAGCGCGAAGACGACGATGGATCTGAGTCTCGTCCTCAAGCAGACCTCATGAACTTGCCGCTCGAGCTCCGACAACGGATCTGGCGCCTAGCAGTTGTGGAAACGCAGTTCTTCGTCTATCCTGCGATCAACCAGGAGCAGCCTGATCTCGCAATGACGAACCGGCAAATTCGCAAAGAAGTCTTGCCGTTGTACTACGGAGAGAATACATTCGCCATTGAGATCTCTGCTTCCGTCGAAGTCGGCATGGGCAAGAAGAAGTCCAAAGGTGTCGAAAGGACGTCGCTGCGGTTGGTAGGGAAGTGGATGGCAGCGCTAGAGGGTCGGGAGTACTTTGGAACAATCAGGAAGTGGGCGCTCTCATGGGCACCGCCTCTCAGAGATCTCCAGGTTGGAGGACCTGATCACGCTGGAAACCGGGAGGTAATCGTCAGCATCTGCTATCCTAAGCCTGGATCAGCAAATGAACATGCGACGCGGCCTGAAATCGAACTTCATCGGCAGGCACTTTGCCTGCTCAAGAGTCACGAGCTGTTTCACCCTTGCATTTGCATGTGCTACCCATCATGGCTGGATGATGCAGTGGCTGCAGCAGTTCTTGCTGAAGGACAAGGTCTCGGGAATCAGATCTTGATGATTGCGAAGGATGTCGAGAAGAGAGGTGCTGAGTTGGTTGAAATTCGATGCGAGGACGATGTTGTGGAGCTCGAATGAAGTTGCGAAATAACTTCGGGTTTGGAGATTCTGCTGCTCCTGCTTCAATAAGGTTTCTTGTTTTTCGAGCTACCACACAGCAAGCGAGAGATTTGGGATGGAGGCACTTGCCACTGAGAAACGGCTCTATTGAGATGCCGTCAACTTCCTGGGCCTGGGTCGGAATCGACGTGTTATGGTAATCGTGCCTCATCAGTAACAATTGAACAGCCTACTTATAATAATTGTCCCGGTAGTACGCTTGGTATGTTTCGAAGTTTGCAGAGTGAGTATAACAGTGGAGACAACGGTCCGTATGGTACATGGTCCTGTACTCCAGGAACTCTTCTCATGAATCTATGCGAATCGCATACACACATTCTCGTGACAATATGCCGGCTCGTGCATCGGCTGCCGCAATCCCGTGGTTATCCTCTCCTTCTCGGAAGCGGCGTTCTGCGCAATCATGCTTCTCCGGCAATATTAGCCTGGTGTGGTTCCATGCTGTGACCAGGTGTCTCTGCTGGATGTCGCAGACAATTGACATCTAGCAGGCGGGCATGTTGCATTTTGCAAAATTTTCCCGAACTCACGGGTTTCGCCACACAACCCAGTCGGAACTTTCTCTTCAATCACCAAAGATCGATGCTTCCTTCAGCTCATGTCCTTGAGCGCCTTCTTGATGGCCTTCTCCTGATCCTCTTCGCTCCAAGCCTTCTCATCGCTATCCGTCAATAGCTTTCCAATGCTTGCGGTAGTCCTGACATTTCCGCTGTCCACCCAAACCCGGCCATTGCGTCCCACTGCGACCTCAAACCGGATCTTCTCGCCAACGCCTTCCAGAATCTTGATGCCACCCTTCTTGCCCATCATCAATCTGCGCGCAAAAGCGGGCGAGACGTCGAAGACCATGCCACCCTTGAGCTGGCCCATTCCCTCACTCTTGCCTGTTGCCGAGTTGTAGCCTTCAATCTCGACATCCTCGCCCTTGACCGCACGAAAGACACGTCCATAGACAAGATCGCCTGGCGACAGCTGAGGACGGCTCTTCTTGCTGGCGCCTTCGAATGCGAGCTGTCCAAGGAGCGCGTAGGGTGTCTGCGGGGTGAGAGCGCAATGGTATGTGTCGGTGGAGCCGTGGTGGACCTGGGCAATCACGAGGTCGCCAGTAGAGGGTTGGTAGCGGCCATTGGTGCTCTCGAGCCAGACGGCAGACTTCTTGTTGTCGACTGCGACGGAGCCAAGAGTGGTAGCGGTGATAGAGGTGGGAGGAATGTGACGTAGACCAGGACCGAGTGTGAGGGTGCCTTTTTTGCTCTTGGGCAAAGACTCGGCGGGCACTGCCTCGCCGGGGAGGAGAATGGTAGAGGACATTGTTTTTTCTGTGGTGTTGTTGTTTTTGTTGGTGTCGCGATCAGTTGGCCTTGCTGTATGCGGCGGGCGATTGGACTTGCTGCTCTCTCTAAACTTCGCAGCAGACCCTTGCCGCCCTCCGAACTTTTCCAGAACAATTATCGATAGAAGACAATTAATTATTCCCTCGACACCACCCCAGCAACACCACCTCCCACCAATCCTCTTCCTCCCCTCCACCACCACCGCCGTCACCGCTCCGCCCTCACTACACACACACATACCTCAGACACAATGAGCGCCGCCGAGGCTACCCCCGACACGCCCAGCCGCACCACCATCGGCCTCACCTTCGGCAACACCAACAGTAGCATCGCCTACACTGGCTCTGATGGCGTCGCCAACGTGATCGCCAACGAGGAGGGTGACCGTCAGATCCCCTCCATTCTGTCCTACGTCGCCGGCGAGGAGTACGAGGGCACCCAGGCTAAGGCACAGCTCGTCCGCAACCCGCGCAACACCGTCGCCTACTTCAGAGACTTCCTGGGCAAGGAGTTCAAGGACGTCGACCCTCGCGCCTGCCACCAGAGCGCCCGTCCGGAGCCCGTGGATGGCGGCAAGACCGCTGCCTTCCAGGTGCAGCAGGGTGAGGGCGAGGAGAAGAGCAGCTTGAACGTCGAGGAGATTGCTGTCAGGTACATCACAAGGCTGAGGCAGAGTGCCAGCGACTACCTCGGACGCGACGTCAACAGCGCCGTTCTCACCATTCCCTCCGACTCCACCGACGCCCAGAAGGCCGCTGTCTGCGCTGTGGCCAAGAAGGCCGGTATCGAGATCATCCAGACCATCTCCGAGCCCGTTTCCGCCCTCCTCGCACACGACGCAAAGCAGCAGCTCAGCGGCGAGTCTGATCCTGCCAGCCAGGACAACATCGTTCTTGTCGCTGACCTTGGTGGCACCCGCTCTGATGTCGCCGTTGTCGCCAGCCGCGGCGGCATGTACACCACTCTCGCTACCGCACACGACTACGAGCTCGGTGGCAAGGCCCTCGACGCCGTCCTCATCGAGTACGCCGCCAAGGAGTTCCTCAAGAAGAACAAGACCGCCGCCGACCCTCGTTCCAACGACCGCTCGCTTGCCAAGTTGACCCTCGAGGCCGAGGCCGTCAAGAAGTCTCTCTCCCTTGGCCAGTCTGCCTCTTTCAGCATTGAGTCCCTTGTCGACGGCATCGACTTCAGCCTTACCGTCAACCGCACCCGCTACGAGCTTCTCGCCAACAAGGTCTTCATGTCCTTCACCCGCCTGATCGAGGCTGCTGTCAAGAAGGCCGAGCTTGACATCCTTGACATCGACCAAATCCTCCTTTCCGGCGGTACTTCCCACACACCTAAGATCGCCTCCAACCTCCGCTCTCACTTCCCCGAGTCGACCACCGTTATTTCTCCCTCCACCAGCGCCTCCGCCGTCAACCCCTCCGAGCTTTCTGTCCGTGGTGCCGCCATCCAGGCTTCTCTCGTCTCTGAGTTCGAGCAGGCCGACATCGAGTCCAGCATCGAGCCTGTCGTCACCGTCGCTCCTCACACTCCCCACCCCATCGGCCTCGCCACCGCCGACAACGTCTTCGTCCCCATCGTCCCTGCCGACACTCCCGTCCCCGCCCGCCGCACAGCACAGATCGCCGTCGCCGAGGGCGGTGATGTCCTTCTCCGTCTTGCCGAGGGTGAGCGCGAGATCAAGGTCTCCACCGTCGAGGCCAACGGTAACGCTGAGGACAGCGATGAGGACAGTGATGACGAGCCCGAGGAGGTTCGCGAGAAGGTCTTCAAGGCCGGCAAGACTCTTGCCGAGGCTGCTGTCCGTGACGTCAAGAAGGGCGGCAAGGTCGAGGTTCAGGTCAACATTGGTGCTGACTTGACCGTCACTCTCGTAGCACGCGAGGTTGGCGGCAAGGGTGGCGTCAGGGGTACTGTTTCCGCATAGATGTAAGCTGGAAAGAGCTTGTTGATGTCGTTGATGTTGTTGGAAAAAGCATGAGCGTTGTCCTTTTTTGGGTTTTTTAGACTTCCTGGTTAGGGATAGATATACAGCTACATCTGTGTAAGAGAATTTTTCATGTTTACCGTTATTTGATGGGCCATTTCTCTGTATGGTCTCATTCGATTGTGTCCGGTCGTACTAG
This sequence comes from Cladosporium sp. BSL10, assembly GCA_001553865.1. Lineage (NCBI taxonomy): Eukaryota > Fungi > Ascomycota > Dothideomycetes > Cladosporiales > Cladosporiaceae > Cladosporium > Cladosporium sp. BSL10. The sequence continues at coordinate 20,034 of LJJI01000068.1, forward strand.
ATCCCCTGGACACATGAATGAGCGCGTGAACTGTTGAGGCGCTTCAAATCTCGCCTGTAGGCCTAAAGAGCAAGAGTGCTAGTATGTTAGTGCATAAGGACTAGATAATCGCATTCGCCATTGAGATACATCCTCTGTCCAAACGTGAACGGAACTATTCTGTAAGAGTACTCGCTAATATGATGCTCTGAGAGAATGTAAGAATGGGACCGAGCAACACACGATTTGCCAACAGCTACGAACAAATCAGGGCATTTCACGCAGCAAACTCATCCTCTCCACAATCTGGTGCCGGATCATCAGCTGGTCGATCATCGTCTGGAAATCCAGGCGCCGCGTAACCCTCACTTTTTGGCTCCCAACGCGGCGTCAACAGGTTGCCTTCCTCTGAAAGTACATGGCCCAGGTCGTGCCAACCTTGATGATGACTCTCGATATCATCGCGCGTAGGACAGACTATGTCCGCCAAAGCTCTAAACTTGTTGCGGTGGAAGATCAAAGCAGTCTGGTCGCCGATGTGATGCAGGCCAAGAACGAGGAGTAGACGACATGAGCCTGACGCTCGAAAGGCTTGCTGTATCGCAGCCAGATAAAACGCGATGCAGAAGCTGTGTTGGGAGGGATGTCAAGATCGAACGTGCGGTGCACTCTAGCTTACCCGTGTCTTTTTTCTGGTCAGTCCCTCTCATACCTGAATCGTCTTTCTCACAGAGGAGCTCATGGAATGGGAAATACCGTGGGGTTACTTTCGTCGCGACATGGATACATCAACAAGATCAACACTCAGCCATGTAAACTACCGTGTGGACACGTCGAAGGGCGAAACCGGACACCGAGAGGATGTGACCTGCCTTTTCCTTTCCACCGCTACATACATACCGTACACGCCGAGCAAAACATGATTAATGTGCTTGGGACATGTCGTGTAATCGACGGAACGCCTGGAAGGTTCATTGTAAATAGTCGGTGCCACGGCTCACGTGGTTCTTAGGGTTGCGTGGTTTTAGGGTTTGGAGTTAAGCAATATTTCGTGTCGACGACATCAACATGACCATAAGCGTTTGCGCATACATGGATGCTCTGGACGTGGTATGTGTTGACGTTTATGATGCTGCATACTGAACAGGAATACAAGAGCTACGGCAAAACAATGTTTAGAGCAATGGCCAGTCGTGGACAAAAAGACCACTACAACCTTGCTCAAACACTAGTACAACAGCCAACTCACACGCCAGCACCCGAGGCGCATTCACCCTCCAGCTACAAGTCAATGCCAGAACTAGATCCACGACAAACGACCTCTTTCACCAGTAGTGTCCATACCACACAAAACATCTGCTACTGAAGAAGCCGTCAAAGATGCCTGGCCACCTCAGCAGCTATTCTGACAGTATCATCGATCATAGGAGACAGTTTAGACCTATCCGCCGTTGAGATGCTGCTGACCAGACTTGATGAATCAAGCAGCTTGTGCTCAATCATCTTCGACAACAGAGGTTTCATCAACCCTCTTCGGAAGCGAAACATATGAGCGTGACGCATTACACAACATTGCGCGTCTTGTGTGATGCTGACCAGCAACGATATCTTAACCATTCTCAAACTTGATCAAATTCGTCGAGATATACAGCGACTTTCCCAAGCCTGTGAAGGTAAGATCGATCAGTGTGCCTCCCCTCACTCCATCTCCTCACGGCAAATGTGGCGGATGTCTCTCGATGGTAAACTACCGACAGGGCTGCAGGGTGCATGCAACGGGTGCTAGAACCATTCATGTCTCGCATGGAAGTTGTGCCGCTGTCGACTTCACCCGCTCAGCGATCTGTGGAAAGAGATCTTGGAGCGTGTAAGCGGCTGGCCAGATGCACGGCATATAGGTGGCGAATTCACACTATTGCTGTGCACTCTCGCCACCGAGCGACGAGCACACTTCGAGAAGCGCGATCAGCAGGCGTTTCTTTGAGATATGCCTCTTCACCGACCGTGTGTAACAGACCGCTTCATCCATACTGGTCAGCAAAATCTCGCAACCGCCTCATCCGCTCAGCCATGTGAAGTGAACAAGGCCGCCAGGCTGCAATACCTCAAACCGTCTTGAATCGCGGGCCGACCACGAGGACGCTAGGACTTGGTGAAGTCTGTAGCAGCTCTATAGCGCCGAGTTGCCCGCGAAATGATACGCGCTAAGTCGCATACGGTAGGTTGGGTGTCTTTGCGGTGGGCGCCGATGCACCGATGGAAGCCGCGCTCCCTGTTGGCGTTCAGACCTCATGTCCCCCCAACCTTGACCACGGGGAAGTAACCAGGGCAAAGATTGAAATTGCACGTGGATACTCGACAAGCGCATATCATCCTTCGGAGTCGCAAGACAATTAATACACAATATATCATGCTTTGCAGCACATTGTAAACACCGACCTCGGAGGACAGGGCGCGTGAGGTCTACATATGCGCGGAGGGCGCAGAACAAGCATCGCCCTACGTCAGCGCCTCCGCGCCACAAAAAGGCAGCCTTGCGGCACAACATGAAGGATTTTGTGCAAATTTCCTGCCCTTTCGGATCCGCGGAGCACGCGCCAAGCGGTGTTACGCAAAGTTCACAACGGGTATGACCGAAGTGGCGGAAGATGTGTCCTGGAGTAGCAATTTGCATACCGCGAGCGTGTGGACCATGTGGCCCGCAATCACAGAAGTTGGTGCAGGCGATTGACGACGCGGAGTATTAGGTAATTCTGGTCTAGATATCACGAGGTGATGTCGAGCGTGTTTCTCTGAGGACACTGCAAACCGGCCCATTGAGACGTGTGTCGAGTGTGTCTCGGCTGAACACATGGTTCACAAGCGTGAGAAAAAAAAAGCTGCGGCTCACGTCTCGAATACAAGCAAAGATCGACAAGCAAGAAAGACAAGCCCTGCTCGGCGCCTCTGCCGCTGGCTTCGTGAATCTTACTTGATCCGTGCTGCCTCATGCTGGCCTCTAAAGTATTGACCTCATCATGCATGCCTCAGGCCTTCGATCGTTCAACGTCGTGACCATTCACGGCAGTAGGCAGGGTCACATCGCGGCAGCAGGATCGAAAGGGATCATCCGACTCTGCTCTTCAAAACCGTTTAGCGAAAGGCGAGACTAGCGGGCAATGCTCTGGTGATACTTTCGGGACAGTCTCACGGCGCCGTTCCAGCTCGGCGCATGACAGACGAGCCTCGCTCTACAGCGGGATTAGTCTCCGTCGCTCATGGTAGAAGCGGGTCGTCTGCTACACTTGGGCAACTGTCGAATGGGCGCACCTTTTGGCGCGCAGGGATTGGGCGCAGGCGAGCAATGACATCTATCTCTCATCCTGCGGAGGCCCTGCTTTTGCCCGCCAGAGGCCCACCGCCGTATCACTGTCCGACTACTTGAAGCTCGAGCCGCCCTCGCCCATACTGACCTGCTTCTTCTTTTCCCATTCGCAACCACATCTTCCTGGGAACCTTACGCTGCTGGCCGGATATCTTATCTAGCATCAAGGAAAAGGGTGTTCTCCGCATCTCTCTCCACCACGAACCACTGACCGATCGTCCTTTATTGTGACTTGAAGCTTTCTTGCCGCATTGCGAAGTGAGCCGACAGCAACTAGCAGCATACGACCATCCCCAAAGCACTTTTTCTGGACCGCAAGCCACCTGACTTGCTTCATCCCATTGCGCCAACCCCTCACGCGACTTTCTCCTCGTCTCGTAGCATTTCGCAGCGGCGTTGATATCTGGACCATTGCACCAACCCTACCATCGCGCCCATCTCTGGATCTACCCATCGCAACCCCCAAACTCCCACCCGAGCAGCAAGTCTGAACAAACTCCACCTCTGGACCGAACACCCTTGCGAACATTTCGTGAATCACCCTTTGCGACAACGAACGACTTAAGCAATCATGCCTCGCTTAATGTTCACCAACCCTTTCAAAAAGCACGATGTGTCCGAATATCCTAACGTGGTAGTCCCACTGGCTCAGGCACAACGTCGCAACTCCACCACCTCCAAGGAGAAGCATGACGACTCTTCAAGGTCGTCAAGCGACGGTGTCCAATCTGGCTCAGCCATGACGATCGAGGACCTCAGAGCTGAGATCGATTCGGACCTTGCAGCTGGCGGTCACGACACTGCTTATGACCGTGAGTCGACATTAGAACTGCCGTAGCCCTTTCCGCTACATTGCTATGGAAGAAGTTACTTACTGTATTTTAGGCAAATCCAAGGTCATCAACAAAGCAATGACTGATATGGGTATGGGTAGGTACCAATGGTGCTTGTTCGTCCTCTGCGGTTTCGGTTGGATGGCAGACAAGTAAGTCATATGGTGCTTCTACTGTTTCTTTCCCATGCTAATGTTCTCCCCAGCCTCTGGCTTCAAGGTGTCGCCCTTACACTCCCTTCCATGTCTGAAGAGTTCGGTGTGGATTCGAACCAAATCCGTTACACAACTCTTGCCCTCTTCCTTGGTCTCTGCATTGGTGCCTCTTTCTGGGGTGTCATGTCTGACGTTGTCGGTCGCCGTCTCGCGTTCAACTGCACTCTTGGTGTCGCTGGTGTCTTCGGTATTGCCGCTGGTGCTGCGCCCAGCTGGATTGGAGCTTGCGCTCTCTATGCGTGCGTTGGTCTCGGCGTTGGAGGCAACTTACCCGTTGATGGCGCTCTTCTACTCGAATTCTTGCCCACCGCAAACGGCAGTCTTTTGACTCTTCTCTCTGGCTGGTGGCCGATTGGTCAGCTCATCGCATCGCTTGTCGCCTGGCCATGCATTGTCAACTTCCCGAGCAACGAGGGATGGCGCTACTTCATCTACATCATCGGCGCTCTCACCTTCTGCATGTTTGCTGCCCGCTTCTTCCTCTTCCACCTCTTCGAGTCACCTAAATTCCTTCTGTCCCGCGGTCGCCAGGCTGAAGCCGTCGCCGTTGTCCACGGAATTGCCTACCACAATGGCCAGAAGACATGGCTCACCGAGGAGATCCTCAACCAGATCGGCGGCGACCAAGAAGTGGCACAGGTGTCCTTGTCGACTTCCGAGATCATCAAGCGTAACCTTAACAAGTTCTCCGGCGAGCGTATCCGCCCTCTCTTCAGCGGCCGCAAGCTCGCAGGCACCACTGTTCTTCTCTGGTTCATCTGGACTTTCATCGGCATGGGTTACCCCCTCTTCAACGCTTTCCTGCCTCAGTACCTCGGTGGCGCCGACACCCCTGTCAACATCCAGTACCGCAACTACGCCATCACCTCCGCCGTCGGTGTGCCCGGCTCTCTCCTCGCCTGGGTCACCGTCGACGTCAAGTACATCGGCCGCAAGGGCACCATGGCCGTCGCAACTGTGATCTCCGGTGTCTTCCTCTACGTCTTCACCATCTCCGCCGACCCCGACTTCCAGCTCACCTTCTCTTCGCTTGAGGCTTTCTTCCAGAACATCATGTACGGTGTGCTCTACGCCTACACCCCAGAAGTCTTCCCTGCGCCCAACCGTGGCACCGGCACTGGTATCTCCAGTTTCCTCAACAGAGTCGCTGGTCTCTGCGCACCCATCGTCGCCGTCAACGCTGGGTCTGCAAACCCAGCTTCTCCCATCTACGCCTCTGGTGCGCTGTTCTTCGCAGCTTTCCTGTGTATGCTGGCGCTGCCCATTGAGACCCGTGGCAAGCAGAGCTTGTAGACGAGTTTCTTGGCGAGGCTGGGATCAAAAGTTCTTAGACCTTATGAGATTTAGAAATGTCAAGCAATTCCAAAGGCTTGTCTTACGAATGGCGGTCAGCTGAGATGAGGAGGTCACTTCACATAGCAAAGAAGGATCATCCTCGTCATCTGGTCGTGTATATACCCTCACAATGAATGAATTATGCTTTACAAACCACTTGAGCCCACCATTTCTTGGTTTCGTAGTCTTGCAATGCATTATTGACAACCATGCCTCGACTCCCTTTTTTTCTCCTCGCTTGGTAACAGTAGATTTATCAACACTTGGCAAATTTGCATTGATCACCTATTGCTGACATGGCAGCATTCTCGCGACAATGTATGCAACTCACTGTCGACATAATCGAGTCAAGATTTGCAACCGACAGTTCAACACCGTCTTCTTGCAACACTTTGCGAAGTCGCTGCATACATGATGGCATTGACTTTATCTCGCCTACCAACATGCGTAAATCAATCACGATACTCTCCTTGCTACCTGTCCGGAATACAATAGACTGCGGATACGCGTCGCCCGTTCACCAACGGAGCATTTTAGCTTCGCGAACCAATAGCACACGCGCGGATCGAAAGCGGCGCGCCCACTAGGAATATGCATGCTTCCTATCAACCGCACAACCCGCATGCATCAGAAATCCTAATCTCTCGACGCGCCGTCAGCAGTCAGTTTACTCGGGTCGCACGACGCACTCCTTATCGCTGGCCAACCGTGTATGACTTCCTAAACCAGCAATCCGACCCGCAGGGTAGGTGTGTCCGGTCAGTGACGGTCAGGAATTGCACGCTCATCCGCCGCAAAGCAACATCGCCAACATGGTCAGAGCAGACGTGAAAGGGGTGCGCACTCTGTGACAGCTGCTCTCGTCGTGTGGCAGGCTGGCTTGGCACGGACGAAGAGCTCTTTCCAAGAACAATTTATCGCTAGGATCTGCGACCGGAGTTGGAGGCAGGAGGAATTCGACAGACTTGACAAGACGGAAATTCTGCTCGGCAGGTTAGTAGATTTGTCCTACTGGATTGACGTGGCAGATCATGGATGCGCATCTTCTGTTCGCTGCTCTCAGTAATCCGCACAGTACTTCGACGACAGCTTTGGATTATCAACTCCTCGTACTCACTTCTAGCCGTGACCTGAAGCAGAAAGCCGCAAAAGAAACAAACGTTCCGCTGGGAAGATCCATGAATGAATAAAAACTTGAACGCTAAATGATGGCTCTGCGCCCGCTGCGCAGCTATGGACAATACTGCCAAAGACAATGCTTGATGGCTTCCATGGTTATCACATTCTTTTGACAGCTGATCAATCGCAAGCTCATGATACTTGTGCCACACCTCGCCTTCGATACGGTCGTGCGGATCCATAAACCATCCACTCCTCTTCCTGATTGGCGGCGTCGATGTCTCCTCCATTTGGTCACCATGCGTTGCGGTCCCAGTTGGGGTCTGCGCAATCATTAGTTATGATTCGGAAACTGTGGTCTGACAGAACAGCAGGCAAGAGAAACTCGATGCGCCACTTGAAGACAGCCTCCAAGGAATATCAAGAAGACTCACCCTGCACGAATCCACCCAACACGCGGCTGCCCGTCTGCAAAAGCGGATGCCCAACGACAATCTTCAGGAAGCGCTCCAAGCCCCGCCGCCTCTCTTCGATCACGCTGTCGTCGAAGCGGTTGAGGTAGACTTTACCCGGTAATGTAGGGATTGAAACACGGGCGCTCTCGCGCTCGAGCAGATCGCGGAAGACCTCGAAATCGGAGTAGCGGCGACGCACTTCGGAACGGCGCAACTTGAAAGCGGGAATGTTGGTCGATAAGCGGATCAGGTATGTGGTGTAGCGCGAGGAGGGCGAGGCGGTGGGCTGGTGTGTTTGCGGGTCTGTTACCTGTTGTTGGGAGAAAATCGTGAGTGAGTGTTCTGACGAGGCGGATGGATCAACTTTTAGGTGCTCTTGCTCCTGAAAACTAAGATGTGTATGCGCCTCTTCTTATCTCTTGCTCACGTGCTCCATCTGAATGCTCTCCCCAATCTCACGTACCTCGATTTCTAGGAAGTTCTCCGGGACGCCATAGATCTCCTCGAAGCTCTGGGTGTGAGGGTTTGCGCCTGTGCTCGCGAAACCGGTGGGCATGAATTGTGAGGATTGTCCTTGGCCTTGCGCCGGGGTGTTTTGGCTCTGCTGCGGCGGGGTGGTTGATTGCGGCGGCGCTTCGGGGCGGGGATCGATGCGCTGCATTGTGGGTGGGTAAGAGTGGTGTTGTCGCCGAGGCGAGCGCTGGTGGGTAGTCGGGTGTTTCGTCTCGGATGTGTGAGTGGGTGATTGTTTCTTGTTGTGTGAATAATGTCAAGCGGTCTGGCGTGATGGAGATGTTGGGCGGGCCTACTACTAGTCAGGTCTTCTCGGCTGGAGCTGTTGTCGTCACGGCGGCATTTGCTTCCAAGCGACATGGCGGGGCGAGGGAGCAAGCGAGCAAGCAACTTGGCGGTGGGGTTGCTGCTGCAGCATATGCATGTTCATGCATCAACATGTATGCACCTACTTTCTGTATATCATCTTCATATATGAAACACATAGAAAGACTTTGGTAGAAGTACACGATCAATAGCCAATGCGCATAGATGGAATTCAGCAGGTCATCCCTCACGAAGCAGGAGCTTCCGGAAGGTAAGCGGCGTGAGCAATATTAGCAGTAATCGAGTTTATGACAAGCAAACTGGGTATCTTATCGTCCTTCGCGCAAAACAGTAACGCCGGTGCTCCCTCGTAGGGCATAGGAAATGGATCTTCCTCTCTCAACGCAGACTCACAGCCACCTCCAAAACACTCAGATACCTCACTCTGGCGCCAGAGACAGCCTCGGCCTCCTTCTCTTCATCAGCATCATCGCCATTCAAGGCAGGCTTGTCACTCTCTGCCCCAGCCTGAGCCTGATCAACATCCATCTTGTCTTCGCCATCCTCAGCCTCGCCCTCAGGAACTTCAACATCATCCACAGCACCCACGCTCCCCGTCCTAATTCTCACCACAAACTCTTTCTCCCTCTGCAAGAACCAAGCCCCGATTTCCATAACCTTACTGACCGCTTTCCCCGTCCCCTTAATCAGCACTTCCTCCCCCCTCACACCACCAGCCCGCCTCTTCCTCTCCTTCTCCTCTTCCATGCCTCTCGCAACAGCCACGACCTCATCCTCACCTCCATCGTCATCGCGGCGCCTCTTGCGCTTGTTCTTTTGCGCATGTGTCGTAGCAGTCTGCAAGTCGCGCTTGTCTGCCAGGCGGAGCAGTTTTTCCACGCGCTTGATTGCGCTCATGAAGGGTGTGCGCGCGGAGACATAGACGACTTTTTGCGCTGAAGAGGAAGCATATGGAGATACGATAGCGGGGCGCATGAGTGGACGTTTGGTTATGCTGGCATCTGTTGAGTTATGAATTAGAATGTGTGGTCATGGAATGTTCTTGATTGCGACAGAGTGAGTGTACCTTTTGGTAGGCGAGGCATTTTTGTGCGTTGAGAGTGAGCGGCCTGTTTGGCTGTCCGGTTATTTGAGTCCATGTTTGGTGTATGTGCTGGTTGGGAAGGGAAGAGTGCAAGGTACTGTATGTAGCTGTATTGGTAAAGAAGCTCGTTCGCAGCAAATCAATTGGCATGTGAAAGTGCAGCGTCTAAGCTCCAAACCTTACGCCTAAGCTTAAACCCGGCATCTGCACCTCCATCTCCCGATCTACATGGCATAGTCACGTCTCTTCCTGTCATCATTATTCTTAACAACGCTTTATAGACTATAACGATGCTCCTCCGCCACCTCCACCTCCCCTCCTTAACTCGCTATACCCACGCCAGCGCCCTCCAAAGCACCCTCGCCTCCCACCTTCTCGCCCACAAAGCCTCACCAGCAACCGTCCCAACAATCCCACCCACAATCATCACCTCGCAATTCCACCCAGTCTACACCTGTGGCCGTCGTGAAGTCGGCTCCGTAACGCCCGCGCAAAAGGAACACCTCACAGCCACCGGCGCCGAATTCCAAGAAGCCCTGCGCGGCGGCCAGACGACCTTCCACGGCCCAGGACAACTAGTCGCATACCCCATCATCGACCTCAAGCGCCATGGCCTCAGCGCAAAGTGCTACGTGAACCTGCTCGAAAGTGCAGTGATGCGGACTTGCGCGCGCTACGGCGTCGAAACACGCCGGACAGAACACCCGGGTGTGTGGGTGGACGAGGATAGGAAAGTTTGCGCGGTGGGTGTGCATTTGAGGAGGAATGTGAGTAGTCATGGGATTGGGTTGAACGTCAGCACGGATTTGGGGTGGTTGGATCGAATTGTGGGTTGTGGGTTGGAGGATAAGAGGGCGACGAGTTTGGAGGCTGTGCTGGGGGAGAGGGTTGAGGGTGGTGTGGAGGAAGTAGGAAGGCTGTTCGTCGAGGAAATGGCGAGAGAGTTGAAGGGGGTTGAAGGCGTCGAGGGGATGAGGGAGGAGGATGTGAAGTGAACTCTGGACGAATGTTGAATCATCGGCCTTGGTCTTGAGAGATGATGTGTGTGGTGGTGCATCTCTCGATCTCGGACCGTCGATATCGAGCTACTAGCGAGCCTGGACTACTGCTCTCACACGATTCCAGGGAACCTTCGTAAGCATCCGCTACGAGACTATGCCCAGCGACATTATCCAGCTGCGAGAAGTGCTTTCGCTTGCGAACCTTGCGTCGCCAGATCTTCATCAGCAAAGGCGTCCGAAGGAACTACCAGGCCTTACCTTCGATCTCCGCTACATAAACGTCCAGCGGGAGACGGCATGACTAGAAATCAGACCAGGTCCCATTGAGATGCTCAGTGGACGCATTCAGTCTTGCAGTCGCCGAAGGCCTTCTCATCGGGGCCTTCAGGCCTGTCTCGAAGAAATTTGTCCATAGTACAGCCGCTGCCTACAAATGAGTCTACATACATCGATCCCATCAGCTACTAAGGTAGTACCAGAAGATGGAATCCCAACACCGGATATAACTTCCATTGAGGTGAGACCAGAGCCAAGCTCGCATTCTGGTATCTAGAATAGTAGTACCATTGCACTCGATCTTCAAATGACTCTCATCTCCGTGATATACCAGCAATTGAATTACTGACGTAAATCTGTATACCAACCTTTGCGCTCAAGTTTGTATACTATCCTCTCTTTGGTGAGTAAGGTTACCCGATCTTTATGGTAGATCAGATGGGCATATCAACCTCTGAGATTGATACTCCGAACTATCAACGGCAAGGTCACTGGTGGAAGCGAAGGCACCTGTTGGCTTAGTTTCTCCCAGGTCTCCCGACTCAAACTTCTCCCACCCATGATCGCTAAATCATAATGGCATATTGTGATGGGACCTGCTTTCATTCAATGCCGTTCTCTATAGCATGTCCTTGTGTTTAGGCCGATCGATTCACCGATCTGAATCACGATGTGGGTATATATTATTTTCGCGTTTTCTGAGATCATCACGTGATGGCTGTAGCATACCATCACCAATCATCGAAGGCGCTTTGGCGGAGTGGTTAACGCGTTGCCCTGCTAAGGCAATCTCCTCGGAGGCGTGTGTTCGAATCACACAGGCGTCGATGAGTTGTTCTTTTTGGTTTTTTAGTCGGCGGAGTGAGGTGGAAAGCTGGCGAAATTATGCCGGCGTTGGGTCCACCAAAGCAGCTTGTGGAGACGCTGTAGAACGACTTCACTCGGGCGGCGATGACAATGTCGTTTTGCTTTTGGTTGATAGAGGAAGGCCGCCGGGCGGCGATAGATAGGCTTTAACAAGCGTCTTTCCGCCTGTATCTCAGCGGCAATTGTGTTCAATACAAAGCCTTCATTAACTCGTTGATACCCCCTACACTCAGAACTTGTCAAATCGATAGTTGCATTAGGCTCCAGTGCAATCTGATAGAGGCTAGTTGCCTGTTCCAGACGATCACTAGAGAAATACTTATTTATTTTATAGTATCAAGTTAAGGAATACATCTTGATGTTCTACTGCTCAACCAGAACTATAGTTAGACAGCAAGGGAGGAGTTAAAATAAGCTCAAGAATTTGGCCGATCTTGAAGACTTAATATGTAGAAAGAGTGGCTTCTTTATTATGTACTTTGCAAATTGCGAAAATAGGTTTGGCGTGTTCAGCAACTTCTTCGTAATAAACACTTTGTATACTTGTTGCTCTAGATGGATTCGGAGTATCGAAGAATGCTAGAGGAGTATCGAATCATAGAGAGTAGCGTAAAGCAAACATTATAGCCATGACAAGATGGACGACGTGTCAACATTTGAGCTACAAGGAAAAAGTTTCGGCTGGCCACGAAGCTCATACCATGCGATCTTGACGGAACACTGCGATTGCCCACCAGTGAGAGCCAGGTTCAGCTGTGAGAGGCAGTCGACGACCTACATGCTGACAGCTGACGTCTTCTTTGCATTAAAAGGGGCACTTCGCCATTGAGAACATGATTGAACGCGACACACTCTCCGGAGCCCGCGTGGTAGTTCCAGCTTCGTTCGTTGAGGTCTAGCACTTGCTGTTGATTGGGAGAGTGGTCGCATTCTTGAGCTACGATTAAGATGCGATGTACTCTTATCAGCGTCGATCGGCATATTATAGCTGATACTCACCGCTGAGACGCGTAACAGTCTCACGTCGCTGGTGCCTAATGGCTACGACTTTCGGCCAAGACCCTAGATTCTAAACGCGTCGTGATCGATGTGAATGTTTCCTTCATCTGGCTCGCGATCAATCAAAACGCGATCGTTGAAGTCGATTGAGGCCCGCGAGTCATCTCCCAAAGGTACCGATGCCCCTATAATGCTTCCTGTAAATGTCTCGACGCGTTGTTGTAGAGAGATAGCAGCTGAGGGTTGGCTGTGTTCCTCGTGATTCTTCAGCCAATGGTGGTGCACTGGCCATCTGCGCCGGGAAGGGCGGCGACGTATATAAAGTCTCGCGCCTGCTCTTATCCCCGACCGTCTTTTCTTCAAACCATCACCAACTGCAGTAGCAGCAACAACAACAACAACAACAATAACAACAATGCCTTGGCGTGCGGCGAGCACGCCACCGTCCTCGCCACCGGAGGCGCCGGTGCGGTCTGCGACCGCGCCTCCGGTGGTGGCGACCACCACCACCACCGCCGCCGCCGCCGCCGCCCGCGCACCTGTCCGCCAGGCGGACGATTGGGAGCTTTTCGCTGCCAGAGAGAGCTTCTTTGTCTCGCAGCGCCACTACGCACACGACGCAGGCGTGTTCGTCGGCAACCTCCCAATCAGACTCACGGACCTGCAGCTCCTCCGCGAAGTCAAGAGCGCCTTCAGAAGATACGGCCAATGCGAAGTCATGGTGAGCCGCAAGAACATTACCAAGGGACATGGGGCGCCGTGGGCCATCGTCCAGTTCAGGGTACGTCTTCCCTCACTCCTGACCCCACTGCGCCGTCACTAACGACTAGACAGTTCCAACATGAGGCTCGCAACGCCATGTTCGACAAGAACCGCATCTTCATCGACAGCCGCTCAATCCGCGTCTCGAGGCTTGAGGCGTCGCGTGAGATCTAGGTGATCCGCGCAGACGGCGTCATGCCCTCCATGCACGAGATGTGCTTGCTCTTCGGACACAGATCGCTCGAGAAGATTTCGACCCACGTCCCGTTGCCGCACAATCGCCATCTCCTCAGCTCGAAGGTCGTTTTTCGCAACGTCGGCAATTACAACGACGTCCGCAACCACATGCAGCGTTTTGGCGACACGATCAACGGCGTCTGGCGCCTTATTGCCAAATGAAGAGCGACAATAACGCCCCTCGCGCTCTGAAAGCCGCCGAACAAACCGCCATCGACAATAAAACCCTGCTGAGCTCTCTCCCGGCGCACAGCACGCATCTTTCCTTCCCTACTATCACTGCACGGATACCCAGACAATGATGGTTGCTTTTGATTCTCTTTTCCTTTCGGTGGCATGAATGAAGAGCAGATGTTCAATGGTCTCGCACACACAGCGGTGGCATCGCATATGGCTCAGACGATGGCTTTGCTTTTTTCCTTCTGTACAGCTCAGGGTTCACGACGGGCAGAGACCCAGTCTTCATCGAGAATAGATGGCAATCCAATGCAAGTACTTTATGCAACTTTCCGGGCCTTTGACTCAATTTCCCGTGACTGCAAGCTTATTCCCACGTTGCGTGACAGCGGAGGTAGCTCTGACGCATGTCAGGAGTGGTACTTCAAGAAGACTTGTCGTATTGACAATCTCCATGGTCTCAACGAGACGCTTTTGCAATCGTGAATTGTTCTCACAATCTTGGCAATGCAGTACCAAACAACATAGCATCAACAAGGCCAAGGTTGCCGTCGAGAAGCTCCTTCGTGAGGAGAAGGTTGCATCATGGCAGTCCTCGCCGGTGGTCGAAGCGTGAAATTACTGGACCGCTGCTCGATGCAATTTGGTCGCTCCGGTGCGTCTCCGCCCGAAAACCGCTTCCCAATACACACTACGTTCTCGCAGTAGGATTGAAGCATACAAACATTGCGCACAGCCCGCTCGCCATGGAGAGACGACTAGGCCTGCTTGAAATCAGCTTCCGCAGGCAGCGAGACGTTTCTGGAGCTTCCCCATGGCACAAAAACAAGCTCGACATCTCGTGAATCCACAACAGCTTTGGCTTGCTTTGTGTCCAGCACAAACACGAGCAGTTATGCCGGATGGTTTGCCTCATCGCCACGACATCAGGCCAGCAGCTGCGAGAATAGCATGCATTGGCAGTGCGAGCGACCATGCGAGTCGGGACTCACGCCCAGCTGCACACACCTCGACGCCACAAGCGCTTCTAATCGCTCCGTGGCGAAGACGACCTTGACCTACGAATGCGCCGACACCACACATTGAAACAAAGTCCAGAAGCAACGAAGAACGACAGCTTTGTATTACTGCCCTTGAAGATAGCGCGAAACCAAAAACCCTCGACAAGGATGCGACGAACCACCAGATCGAAGACAGGAAGCAGGATGATCAAGAAGCGTGCGAGTGCTTAAGGTTGCTCGAGACATCGAAACGCAGATGCGCGTTGAGCGCTGAACTGCATCAAGGACAAGAGACGGAACCTGGCGCTATCAAGCAAAGAACAACCAAGGCTCTCGAACCCGTATCCACGCTGGCTTTAAGTGGCTTGAATGGCGTACAATGAACCGCTAGTTTGTGAAGGTGTTGAAGGCTCGCATCATCGGCGGCTGGCGCATTCTTCTGTTGATCCACGTTTCTGCAGCAGCTTCCAATTGATGATGTGTCAGTGGACTTCCGGCAATGCCGTTGTCTGGATATTTTGGACATGTGGCATACACGAACTGAGAGAGTACATCATCGGCTCGTCCGCGCAGCTGCGCAACCAAGTTATGTGCGAGGATCTATGCCAGAGAAGAACAGCCATGATATTATGCGCAGGCTACCAGGCTCGAAATTGTTGGGGTCGGCTTGAACAAGACGGCGTGTGACGGCGCAGAACGGAGGGCTGTCAGATAATGTGACAACATTTATCTCTCTCTGCGCAATGGACTCGTTGCGAGATCAATTGCCAGATCGAGCATCACGTCAAATGTGATTATCTTGTCCTTCTGAGTCCTCGGCCGAGGTCCAGCTCTGGGATCACTGCTTTCCATACCCAGATACAGTGGTTGATCACTATCAGGAGAGCGTCAAACGGAGTGATAGTTTGAAGTTCATTGTGAGTCGCAGCATATTATCACACTGGACAAGACTCTTCAGGGATGGCAGCATCAGCCTTCCAGTCAATCGGCGTACTCCAATGGCAAAATTGGAGGCTGGCTCAACGGTGATCCCAAGTCAAGGCGTTATTGCCGGCAGGACTACCAGGAGTATTGCAGGGAAGGCTTTCGTCCCCTGACGAGTGAAGAAATCCAAGTCCCCAATAAGCTGGATGAAGGTTCATGATTCAAGACTCTTCCATTTTGTCACATATCATGAAGCCAAGAGAGCAGTCCAAGAAGCCGTGATGTTGAATGCGTCTTCGCTGCCACAACAAAAGATATAGAAAATGCACTCGATTACCACTCTTACGGCACACGTGGTTGCCAGTACAATGCATGTTCCACAGATCCAGGAGATCCTCGACGCAGATGATTCCGCGAACGCGTTGGAGTGACGAGATGTCGTCCTAGCACGATTCGTTGTTCGAGGGTAGTACTGCATACTTGGACGTTCTGGCGCGATGGGGATTTACTATACTTGGAGCAGATTGAGCGAGCGACGGCACGTTGAGAACGCGCATGCATGGTGGCGATGAAGTCCTTTGTTCCTGCTAAGACCGCACTCGAGCTCGTGGAAAAGCTTACTTGACCTTTCGAACTTGGTCAAGATGCTGCTAGGACGTGCGATTTTGCCGCGACTGGGCATCTGCGTTTGTATTGCTTCTTGTCCAGGAACAGGAGTGCGAAGCCTGCTGGTGCAGCGCGCGCGAGGTGTCTGCGTCGCGCTTGGCCAAGTGCGCCCTGCTCAGGTGCTCTAGCCGAACATTGCAGGCAGGAAGCATTAGAAGGGCAGCTGTACGTCGAAGAATGCCTGTCTGTCTGGGTAACAGCCCGGAAACACGCTGCATGCAACCGGCCGCGAGCACGTCTACAGTGGTTGGTGGTTGTATCCCGCGCCACGGAGACATTCTTGCCGCTCTCTTCCACCTACAACTCCTCTGGCCCAGCCTCCTCTTCAAATAAGAGCTCCTGGAACCTCTGCGCATCGCCTTGTCTCTGGTTTCTTGGGGGTGGGCATGTCGCCTCTGTGTACTTCTATGGCGGGCACGGTATGATGGGATCCGCGGTGTTGGGGCCTGTAAGCACAGTGCGGCGGAGGGTTTCAGGCCAGCTGGCAGGCAGTTATGCGGAATCGTAACGGTATGGACTCATGTTTGAATCGCGTGTGTTGGTGGAGCGGCCATGGGGCGTGCTGGGTAGCTCTTGCCGAGATGGCCGTCTCGCTGGCAGTGCGAACTGGAGTCTTGCATAGTATGAAGCCGTACTAAGCCAGCGGCCAGCTACTAAACAAACTCTACATGCAGTAGAGAGAACAAGACGTGGTCAGGAGTTGTGGGTGTCGATGTGTTGGTATCGAAGTTGCCGCGAGACTTGGCGAGATGACAAGTGCATGTGCTTCGAGCCTGCCCCAAACGTGACGATTGCACACAATTGCGAAGCCCTCCTCTCATGCAACCGATCAACCAGCAACATACTATTGCAGGGCGATATGGCGTTTACTGGCTCGCGGGATGATACATGTACGACAGATCACAGATGCCGAAGCACGGCCATGCGTGCGTGGTGCTCGATTGCGCTCACGAGAACAGCTCCGCCACCAGTAGGAGCATAGACGAAGATTCAACAACAACACTGGTTGGCAGCCACCAAGAAACTGCGCTTAGAATGCAATGTGCCAAAATCCTTTGGGACGTGCCAAAAGCCCCCGAACCACCGTCCTGATTGGAAGAGTACTTCTGAGCAGATCGACTTAGGCCGTGCTACCCATGCATTCAAGATTTAGGAGCACATTGATGAACCAGCGGTACATGCACGGAAGCCTGAAATACGCAAGACAATTATTTCAGTTGCCAGACTCGCGGACTCGTCGCTCGATGACCAGGAACAACGCTTGGAGACAATGAAAGCCGTCTGAGAAAGCCGAAGCTGGCGTGGCTGCATCCAGCAAGCTTCTCGAAACAAGTGACAATGGCAAGGATAAGCATAGCAGCACACATGCGATCTGTCCAGATTTCTTCACTGTGGCATCAACGGCAGGTCTTGCCGCCACTATCTGCTACCGCTACGCTGTGTGAAATACTGAAGTCGTATGCAGCATCGCGGTGCCTTTACATTGATAAACACTGCATTGGTCTCATTCTGAAGACGATGCTTCGCTGATATCTCCATCAATAGCATCATTCAGATCTAAGTGACCACAATCCTTGCTCGGGAGCGGCGCCAGCCTGCCAAGAATAGCATTAAATCGTTGTCTCCTTCATGGTCAAGCGACACCAATCTGACACGCTTCCACCTCGACCTGCAGCTTTCAGAGCCATGAATGACACATTGACTTGTCTTAAAAGCTGCCGACATTACAAGTGTGTCAGAACAATCGCAGAGCCAAAAATCATATCAAAGGCAAGTGGAAGAGACAAGATTCGCAATATGTGCGACAAAGGAACTCGGACCATCCATGGGTGGCTTTGTCACATTTCCCGCATCCAGGCCAAGGATTATATCTCCATTATGGCCCGCGGGGCTGTCGTATTGCTTCCAAGACCATCCAGTCAATTGTTACGCTCTTCGCACACCTGAAGTTAATCACTTCTCAATTGACATCAAGATGCAGTTCACGCTCAATGTCCTGGCGATCCTCGCCACTACCGCCGAGATTGTCACTGCGGCCGCTCCCAGACGTTACGCACCAGTCCAGTACAGACCTGCGCAGTATGGCGGCAACACCGTTCCGTGGACCTCTTCCACATGCTCTGCCGTCTACTCGACTATTACACAGACTTCATCCAAGCCTGTCACCAGCGTCGTGACGACCACGAAATACAAGCCGTCCACCTGGACTTCGACTTCGCCCACCGTGATAACTTCCGTGTACACAGCGTTCAAGCCCGCGACTACCAAAGTCGTTACAACTATCACCTCAACTTACATCGGTAAGTAAACATTTCAGACCATTGATTTCTGTGACAAATTGACTGACCCACACGCAGTAACCAGCACCAAAACTTCGACCTCTGCCGTAACCACCTCCACGGCTGTTACCAGCGAATTTACTTCATCCACCGTGGTCTGCAAGACCATCCCAGTCGTCTCTCCTGTTACCTCGACCTCCTACGTCACCAAAACTCAGACTCTGCCTTACGTGACTCCCTGCACTGGTAAGCCACTCTTACGAATCTCTGGCATTTAGTTTGACTAACAATTCTCGCAGAAACATCATCATGGATCACCGAATTGAAGTCGACATACCAGAGCCCCTGCCCCGAAACAACGTCGACTACGTCTTTCATTACCACGTCGGGTATCACTAGTACACCTTGCCCGGAGACTTTCACCACTACTTCTCAAAGCACCTACATCACTTCGTCTGTAAGCACGAGCACGAAGTGTGCCACTTCTTCTGGCGTTAGTACCATTCCGGCATACTAGACAGAGTTCATCAGTAGGAGCGTGTGCGAAGAGAGTGTGTACATAGTCTGAATATTTAGGAATTAACACTGAGGAGGCACATCTATTAAAGGCTTTTCAATTAATCTTGAAAGTGCACGTGTCGTAAAACACCATCATTTCTCAATGCTCGCATCTCAGCAGTCGTAAAAGTTCATCGCTCATGCTCCGCCACACATTCCAGCTCCGATCCAAACCAAGATCAAATGAAGCAGCATTTAAGCATCGTCATTACTCAAACCGGTCTTAACCCATTCCAGAAATTCTTTACCGCATCGCCTGTCCGCTTGCTGATCGCTCTCATCAATCTTTCGCCGAGTCCAGAGGTCGAAGGTGAAGCAGTGTCGATGGTGGGCACAACAGTCGCACGCTTTCCCGGACCACCAGCAGCCTGCGTGCTGTCACCACGAGATTGACGTCGCAGGTGTTGAGCTGGATCCACTTGCATGTCTCCAGCTTCAAAGTCTTCGATCCAGAAGCATAGGGACAATGCACGGTTGACCGAGAATATCGTAACATGGCTGAATCTCTTCAAACCGAGCTGATTCTTGTGCTGGATTAGCATCCAAGCAGCACCTCGACCGCTGGGGCTACCCATGAGCGCCAACGCATCTTCGTGAGGGAATGGGATCTTGAGCCCGGGCCATGGCTGAAGGCTCACGCCTCGCTGCTGTAGTGTGTGCTCCGCGACCTCAATAGTGTCGTCGTTGACGATGCCGTTTTGGATGATGTACTTCAAGCCGTTGGTTCGGTCGCCAGCCGCATGCTGCCACGCAAGGAATGCGACGTCAGAGTATTGCTTCAGGGGGACCACTTCTCCGCTAATGCCCATTTCCTGAACCATATGGTCCGGGCCGATGTTCATGTCACCGATAATGGCTCCACCGTCGACGTTGAAGATGTTGGTGTACTCTGCGTCGGTTGCTGGATAGGTGTGCCCTTCGTGCTCGGTTTCGCGTCGGTGCTTGTATTGATGTCTGGAATTTGCGGCTGCATCGGCAGAAACACCCAGGTCTTGGAGTGCAGCGGCCAATCCAGGTTCAGGTCGGTACTGAACGCCGCCCCTCGTCTCCCATCCATAGTACTCGAGAGAACCGTAGTTGGGCCACTCGCTTGGCGTTTCCGATTCGGCATCTTCTTCGACCCTACATTGCAACAGCGCTCCCTTCATCACAGTTGTTTCGATGAGACCCTCTTCGTCTTTATCAGCGCGAGTTGAGTGCCGGATCGCTACATCGCCAGGGAGTGCCACTTCGCTTTTCTTCTTGAGGGGTGGAGTCTGCAAATCCGGCGGCACCTCCATGTCGACCCCATCGTGATCAAGTTCCTCAACCCAGAAACAAAGGCAGAAGTGCGTTTCCACACAATTGTAGATCGTGACAGCACTGATTGACTTCATCCCAAGCTGACGTTTGTGCTGAAGTAGCATCCAAGCAGCTCCACGGCCATTCGGACTGCCCAGGATCGCCCATGCATCCCTCTCGGTGATTTGGACGCCAGGCCACGGCTTCTGTCCTTCGCCGCGCTTCTCGAGGACTTCCTTTATCACAGCGATTGTCTCCAGATTGACGACCTGGTGCCTGAAGATGTACTTCAGATTCTTGACTTTGTCGCCAGCTGCCTCCTGCCATGAAAGAAACACGACGTCCGAATACTGTCTTAGGGGAACGACTTGATCGATTATGGCACCCATATGCGCAGGACCCCAGTTCATTTCAGCGATAATCGCACCACCTTCCACGTTGAGGATATTGGAGTACTGAGCATTGGTAGCGGGATAGGTCCTGCCGTTGTGAACGCTATCTTTTCGGTGAATGCACCAGTATAATTGGTTTGCAGACTCTTCGGAAGGCAGACCCAGGGCTCTGAGAGCGTCGATGTCCTCTTGCTCAAAATCAGTGTAGGATTCAACATGAGTTGCCCATCCGTAGTCTGCGAGAGACTTGGAGTCGACAAATTCGCTTTGCTCTACAGACGAGATGCTGCCATGGAGCTTGCAATATAACAGAGCTCCCCTCTGAAGATATTCAAAGTACAGCTGAGAGCCTGTGCCATCAGCCCGTGGCCAGTGACTGTGGTCTTCGACAGCCTTCTTTCGATCAAGCAACAAGTCTTCACTAGCCACGCGTAGGGCTAGATCGCGAGTGGCCGTAGCATTTGTGCCGACAGTGAAAGGTGCATGTTGTAGATGTCGTCGTGTGGGGCTATCAGCATGGTCTCTGATGTAGTACAAGATGTTGTACGAGGAGGCCCAGTCAACACTGAAGATGCGAATTTTGTAGATCTCTTTCCAGCCAAGAGCATCGCGGTGAGTGGCAAGCAGGTATGCCACACCTTTACCATTGGGAACGCCGAGAGCCACGTTGAACCCATCATCAACGTCGAGCTTGTACTCAGTTCCGGGCCAGGGCTTGGGCTTGTCATCTTCGAGATCGCCATGCTTCTCCATGTACTCGTGGAGTATCTCTCTCGCCCTGGTGTTGACCACGTTGTGTCTCAGACAGCCTTTCAGTTTCTTCATCTTGACAGGATCACTGCCGCAGAAGTCCTTGTAGATGAGGAAGACTGCATCGCTCCACTGCTTGAGTGGTGGAAATGGCCTTGCTCTTCCATCCACTGTAGGGTTCATGCTTCGGCCGGTCGTCCAAGGACTGGCGTTATCCATCGCTGCAATGCCTCCTACCGAGTACATGTTCTGGTAGTATGCACCAGAGGGATAGTATACGGTACCGTCGCTGCCGGTGATCTTTTCCAGGTGGTGATACTCGATGATCTGGTTGCTGCTCGCGGTCAAGTCCAAGTTCATATCCAGCCAAGAGTTGAACGTAGCTTCATCTGAGTCCTCTTCCAGAGCCTGTGTGCGATGGCTCGTCATTGTCCAGCCTGAGTCGACCAGTTGGTGCGGCTCTGTGAAAGAACTCTGTGGGATGCTGAGGCAGTTTTCCAAGACATCCGCACTTGAGAACTGAGCCATGGCCAAGAATCTTCCCGCATCTCTCGCCTCGTTGACCTTCTGTGAATCTGGTTCATCAGCTCGGCGAGCAAGACTCCGTGTTTTGGGTGCTCCGCCGCTGTCGCCACTGCATGTATCGTCGATAGAGTATAACACATGCAAAGTATGGTCCTTCCAAACCCGTGCATTGGTGACAGTCTTGCTTCCCAATTGCTCCCGGTGCTGTAGCAGAAGGTGCACAACGCCTTTGCCATTGTCTGATCCTATAAGTGCGGCAAATCCCTCAGTACCTGGCTTGAAGTCTTTACCAGGCCAATCGGGAACACTTGTCCAGTCGTCTACTGCGAACAGACGTGCAGCAAGGTCACGAGTGTTAGCATTGATGATGACGCGATGCCAAACCGCCTTCAGAGCGTTGACTGGCTGTCCTGAATCGTGCATGAATTTCTGGAACTCCAAGAAAGTGACATCGGACCAAAACTTGAGTTTTGGGAATGGGTTCGGGTTTCCAGTCACCGGAGGGTTCTTGGTCTTTCCCTGATACTCAGCACCATAGATGCCCTCTGCAATGATCATGGAGGGGTTGTACCGGTTGTCAAACTCCGCACCAGTCTTGTAGTAGGTGATGCCATCAATCTCTTTCTTGGTGTCGTGAATATCGATAGCCCTGTGGTTCATGTTGTCATCTGTGGACGCTCCGACGAACTCGTAAATCTGCTTCGTAGCAGTGAAAAGTGGAACTGGGCCGCTATTGGGCTTTCGTTGACGATACCAGCCCCAGGTAGCTAGGGCATCGTCCGCGGTCCACTCACTTTGTGTTGCGCACGTATCGGTGGCTTGCAATGCAGACACCAATGCTTTATTCTTCTCGGCAAACGTAGCGTATGTCGAGTCGTCCAAAGCCCGACGTTGCAAGTAGTGGGCAACAGACGTAGGGTGTGCCTCCAAAGCGAATGCTGACGAGTTCACTGGGCTGCGGCGGTCTTTCACGGCTCGGCGAGATTGGGCCTCAATGTCGCCGATCAAGTATACGATATGGAGTCCCATGTCGTAGAAAACTTTGACACTGGTAATTGTCTTTTGACCCATCTGCTCACGATGTTGGAGCAAGAGGTAGGCAACGCCGACTCCGTTCGGGGCCGCGACAAGAGCAGCGAACTCGTCACTACCTGGAGCAAAGTCTTTCCCTGGGAACTTCGGGATACCATGAAGCATGTAGTTGGAGCTTGCGACCTTGGTCGCAACACCTCTGGTGACCTCGTTCACGACGTGCTCGCGCCACACGCCTTTCAATTCATCCATGGGCTGCTTGTTCTCTGCCATAACTCTTCGAAATTCCAGATACAAGACATCTGATAGCCGCGACAGGAGTGGGAACGGGTCGTTGGGCCCACCCGTAACACGAGTTGGTTGTTTCTTTCCCTCAGACGCTGGCCCCCAATTGTTTTTCGCAGTGATCAGCGCCGGGTTATAGTGATTGTTGTAGACAGCACCGGCGGGGTTGTAAGCTACACCGTCCTTCACTACCTTCTTGTCATGCTTGTTCGCAACCTTGCGGTTGACATTTTCATTCCAGGATGCTCCAACAAGCTTGAAAACCAGTTCGGCGGTCGTAGTCTTGATCGGGGGCCCTATGTCGTTAATTCTCCTGGTCCATCCCCATTCTTTCAAAGCCGCATATTCGGTGAATTTGCTTTGTTCGACACAGTTCTCAGTTGATTGAAGATCTGATACGAGCTTCTTGCCCTTTTCAACAAGCTGTTCGTACTGCTCCGGTGTAAAAGCACGAGGTGCAATGGCTGATGACACAGAACGCTCAGTGATCCCCGTCGCTGCTTGTGTTGAATCGGCATCCGATGGGTGCGCTTCATCGCCAGGCTCGTCGCTGACATCCCTGAAGACAAAGAGCATCTGCCAACCATTCTCATACCAAACACGCACGCTGTCAATAGTCTTGCGTCCCAGCTGCTTGTGATTGATGAGCAGCCATGCGACTCCTCGTCCATTGGGGCTTCCCAACAAGGCCGCAAATTCGTCCGAGCCAGACTGGAAATCAACGCCAGGCCATCTGATTGTGTTAACGTCAGATGAGCCTAACGCCCTGACCATCAGCACTTTACTCTCATCGTTGGCAACGAAATGTTGCAAGTTGCCCTTGAGCCCATCGATAGGCTTGTTCTGAGAAGCCATCAAGTTCGAGTATGTCAGGAACCAGATATCGCTCAGCTGACGAAGTCTGGGTCGAGGTCCAACGAGCTCTAACTCTTCTGGAGGCCCAAAATTCATCAATGCTATAATAAGCTGGGAGGAGTAGTAATTTGTGAATTCGGCATACGTGGCACGGTAGTGAAGTCCGTCGTTGTCGCTGTCCCTGTTATGATTGAATCCAATTTCAGTCATCTCTGGTAAGGGCGACAATCCCAGATAGTTGATGGCATTGATTTCCGGCTCATCAACGTATGCATCAGGTGGCGCATCCATCGTATAGCCCCATTTTGCCAGAGCATCAAAGTCAGTCCATGGACTCTGTGGACCGCTTCCGCAGTTCAGCAGGTCGAGCAATCGTTTGCCTCTGTTCATTGCTTCAGCCCATGCGTCATCCGTAGCTGGTGCCTCCTGTGGAGCTCGTCGGAAGACGCGCTTCTGCAGATGATTGCCTCCTGGTGCGATTGTGCCGCGGTTCTCATTGGGAGGAGGGGGAGGAGGCACGCCGCCTTCCTCGTCGTCATCACTGGAGTTGCCATCGACGTCCTCGAAGGCAATTAAAAGGTAGAGCGTAGACCCTTCGCTCCATACTCGCACTTTGGAGATGATTTTGTGACCAAGTTGCTCCTTGTGCGTTCCCAGTAACCACGCCGCTGCCCGACCATTTGGACTCGCAACAATAGCTGCAGCCTCGTCTGAATCGGCTTCGAAATCACGACCTGGCCATTTAGGCACACTTCTATCTTGAGGTCTCAAGCCAAGTGCCTTTGCGACAATGCTTCGAGTCTCTTGATTGACGACCCCTGACCGTATGAGACCCTTCAGCCCAGTCATTGGTTTGTGGATAGCCTCCATCTTACGCTGGTATTCCAGGAACATCAAATCGCTCTGTCGCTCGAGTTTGGGAAATGGGCCCTCGACAGGTGGTAGTTGCTCGGCGCCCGCAGCTCGTGGGCTTTCATTCATTTTTGAAATGATGAATTCCGGTGCGTAGTCATTCATATATGAGCCCTCCGTTATTGGGTATACTGTACCATCAACCGTTACCTGTTTGTTGTGAATGACTCCAATTGTCCAAGTCTCTCCAGGTGAGCGAGAAGCTCCAAGATACTCGACGGCTGCTTTGTTATTCCCAACGTACGTAGGTGCAGGTTCATCGTAA
Source organism: Cladosporium sp. BSL10 (assembly GCA_001553865.1). Lineage (NCBI taxonomy): Eukaryota > Fungi > Ascomycota > Dothideomycetes > Cladosporiales > Cladosporiaceae > Cladosporium > Cladosporium sp. BSL10. Next base: position 45,302 of record LJJI01000068.1, read on the forward strand.
GTGACTTCCCAGCCCCATTGCTTCAGGGCATTGTGAGAGGTGAAAGGACTAGGTGTGCCCGTCCCACACTCAAGCATATCAAGCAAGCGCCTGCCTTTGGCGACTGCTTCACCCCAGCTGTCCGCGCGTGCTGACAAGCTTTCCCGTACAGCCCGTCGTCCATTTATTGGTTCATCGTCGGTCTGAGTCACATTGGTCTGGAAAGACACGATCTGGAATAAGAGGCATGGTTGTTGGTCGTTCCAGATTTGCACGTTCTTGACGACCTTGGTACCAAGATCAGATTTGTGTTGGCTCAAGAGCCAGACAATACCTGAACAATAATGTTAGCCAAAGCATGAATTGCAAGTGCATACTGCCGAGAAGAACTTACCTTGGCCATGTGGGCTTGCCAACAGAGCACGAAGCTCCTTGCTGTCCGCATCGAAGCTCTTCCCGGGGTACGCTGGTGGTGTTTTACCACCAAAGATCTGCCCAATAATCCGAGTCGTGTAAGAGTTCGTGGCTCGGAAAACTTGGATGATACGAAGATCCTTGACATCGGCCTTCTTTGCGCTGGACCAGTCTGCCCACTGAAGCCACAAAACGTCGCTGAGCGACTTCAACGGAGGCAACAGCGCCTTCTTATCATTCTGCGATTCCGAAAATGGACTGGAAGCTTCGAGTACTACTATCGCATGCTTGCTATAGAGAGCTTCGAACCTGGCATTGGTTGCGGGGTATGCGGTACCGTTGATAGTCTTGGCCTTGTCGTGCTCCCAAACAGTATGCTCAGGCGCTTCGTCGTCCAGGGAGAGTTTGGCATCGGAGAATATGGTCTGCAACGTGTCGAGCGATGCAGTGTCATTCAGTTCTGTGGTGGAAGCAGTCCATCCATTGGTGGCAAGATCGGAGAATTGCCACTGGCTCTGTTGGATGCAAGACTGCTCGGCAGAAGACTTTGTCAGATTAACCAGGTAAGCACCAATCTTCTGGGCCTCATCGTAGTCGTAGTTGTGATCTGATGCGTACAAGTCGCCGTAGTTGACATTTGTGGAGCCAGTATCGTAGGCGATCCTGCTCTCGTTGCTTTGCGATTGCCTCTTCAAATTTGTTTGCATGGCAAGATCGCTGTCGAATTTCTCAGACCTGGCTAGTCGTTTCGGAGACTCCTGGCTGTCGGTGCGATCCTCCAATTGGAAAGTGTAGTAGTTTGACTCAGCATTGTGATCCTTGTCAGACCACAAGTTGACGCTCTTGACAGATTTCCAGCCAAACTGGACTCTATGGGTGAGTAATAACCAGGCAACGCCTCGACCACTGGGGGTGGCCATCAGAGCCGCGAATTGATCTGAACCCTTGCTGAAGGTCTTACCGGGCCATATGCCCCAGCTATTAGCGCCACCCAGAGCCTGACCTCCGATTCGCATGGTGGCGTTGCTTTTGGCATGGCATTTCGTGATCAGCTTCAAGCTTTTGACACACTTCTCATCACCTTTACAGGCATTTGTCCACCCGAGGAAGGTGACATCTGCCCAGGTCTGCAGCGGAACGAGCTCACGCCCAGGCGAACCGTCAAGAGAGGGAGTACGATAAGCTCCGCGAGAACGAGGCGAGAAATTCTGCAGAGCAAAGATCGCGCCATCAGTGTTCATCACATTGCGGTACAGCCCGCCAGAGCTCCGATAGCTCGTTCCTCCAATCGTGACATTTTCGAATTGGCCGAGGTCGTATTGAACATTCTTCTGATCGTCAGTCGACAGCTTGAGCTTGGCGGCAGCAGGTCTCCAGTCGGTGGCATTTTCTTCGGCGGCGTCTGACGAGTCTTGGTTGAAGTTGCCCCAGCCATGTTGAGCCAGAGCTTCCCATTTGGTGAAGTTCGATTGTGCTATGCCGCATTCCGAAAGGTCTTCGGTATCGAGGAGCTTGACAAGGTTGTTACCTTTGCCAACAGCCTGATCCCATGTTATACCGCCATCGTTTCCTGTAGGCTTGCCTGTGGCAACGCTGCCTATGGCATTTGTCGATGAGTCCGCACGGACGTACACATCGGCTCCTACGTGCAAGTCCGCGGGCTTGGGGAGATCCTGGAAATTCAGCCATCTTGGTGAAATAAGGGCGGCCGAGGGGAAGATGATGCATGAGAGGAAGGCACCGAGCGTCAGTAAGAGAATCATGGCGTACCCACGCGAACGGCTTCGCTGCATGTTGAGAGCCCCCCGCGGTACAGAAACCTGGGAACTCCAAAGATTCAAGAAGTGTTCGAATATCGTTGTTTTCTCTGAGGATGACTGTTGGAATAGATAGAGGTGTTGATATGGAGGTTGTTGATACTGAACCCCTTCAGAGGTTGGCAAGTCAAGAAGGTTTTGGTGGTTGTTACATGAAAGGAAGTCGGAGGGATCAAGATTATAACTTATCTGAGTACTGAGTCGGCAAACATTGCATTGTCACATGGAGCATATGACCTCGAAGCTGCCGTGATATCTCACTTGAAGAGAAAGAAGTTTGCTTCAATTCGAGCTGCTGCTCGTGATTTTTGAACGCAAACGTGCCTAACGTATCAGCACATTTGATTGCTATTTCACCATACAGCGAATGAGTTTGCTCAACTGGGTGGCTGTTCTGCGTATGCAGCGCGGGCCTTTGCGGGGAGTCGAACTTAATGGCGAAGTTCATCAAAGTGATAGTCTCGATTGTCCAGTGTAACGTGTGAGGCAAAAACCGATATCTGAGGTTCATTTCTCGTTGATTGATGCATCCGCGTGTAAGTGAAAGCCTCAGTAGGAGACCACAATCCGTGCCTTCTCAGCTTTCTTGACAGCCTTTCTAATCTTCCGGATCTCGACCTCGACTTCTCTTAGGCCTCGAGCTGCGTTGACGACGTTCGCTAAGGGGCTGCTCTCATCGCCACGGGCCTCGATGTCTTTCTCTTCAGCATGGATCGGGCTACCAAGCACCGCAGAGAAAGCCGACTGAGCTTTTCTAAGCTCCGGCGGGACCAGAACGCCATACCACCGCAGCGGATTCACAGGCTTGGCCTTTCCTGCTTCTTCAGTCTTCTCGTCTTCGGTGGGCTTTTCCCTGTCTTCTGGCTCGGGAGTACCGGGTGGCGAAGGCTGCTGCTTTGGCTGTGATTCTTCGCCTTCAACAGTTCGCTGATTGGCAGCATCCTTGCTTATCGTCTTCGTGGGATTCTGGGCAAGAGATATGCGTAGTTTTTGAAGGCCAGCCGTGATTGACTCGTCGCTCGTTTCGGCAGGATCATCCAACACATGGACCCTCTTCTCGGCCTTCATTCGTTCGTCATACCAGTCCTGGCCGTAACGTCGACCAAGAGGGGCACTCGATTGAGCCTTCGCCAATGAGAGAAATCCCGAATTCAAATGTTTCTTGATCTCGTCCTGAGCTTTCGTGTAACCGTCCAGAAGGGTGAGGTAGCTGTCCCATAATTCATCGAGGCGGTTCTGGAGGTCCGAGACGGTCGACTCAGTAGCAGCAAGTGCCGACTCCGGCTCTGGTGTCTGCATTTGGATTTGTGCCGTGAACCTTCGTGCTTTAGATGTGTAATGTATCGCAGAAATGTGGTGCTCGCCGTCTCATCACATACATGTACCCGTACAATTGCGCTAGGCCCAATATAGAAGGGAACTTCGACGTGCGGAGTTGAGCTCGACATCATCAGCATTCGCGAGGGCGCCCAAGGCCTGAGCATCGCTACACGAGATATCTTCTCCAACACAGCACAAAATGTTCTCCAGCACAATAGCGGGCGGTCGGATACCAGTCCTACGGCCGCGACGACCACCAAGCGTCCAAGGACTTCTACCAAGGCCGCGACCGTTCACGCAAAACACCAAACTACTGCTCCTCCCCAGAAATGCATTGCGCCCACAACTCCCATACCTATCACAGCCACATTTCGCGCGTCGTTTATCGCCCTTCGATCAACAAGTGCTACGTCTGTTGAGTACCGAGACTAAACGCTATGTCAAAGACCAAACGTGGCTTGCGGTGCGGTGGACATCGATCGCCTGGACCTTCATAGCGCTCGCTGGTATCGCATACTTCGGCATACAGATTGAGATCGACGAGCACAAGAATCCTACACCATCAGAGTGGTCATTCTGGACGAAATACTGCGTACAGGGAGCTAGGGCTGCCAAGGAAGATCGTGGCGCAACTGGAATTATTGATTGGGCAGTCATCGGATCTTCGTACCATGGTGCTCTTGAACGCTTGGAGAGTGGGAAGGATGGAAAGGGGGTCAAAGAGCAGGCAGACGGTGAAGGTATCATCATTCCGGATGTTGGCAAGGCAGGATTGGACGTCACAGAGAAGAGCTGGGAATGGCGGGCTGGATATTTCGAGACAATCATGGGCTGCGCGGAAGCTGCAGAGCACTTGAACGATATGGTCTTGGATACAACTCGCGGCTTTGTCTACCCCAAGGAGATTGTCATTGGACCATCAAACCCGGATCCTAGGCCACCAGCGCCGTACATGGGTGCCGCACCGCTCGAGGAGAACGTCAAGAAAGCTTTCGATGCTCCAGAGACCTTCTACATGAAGATTCTGACCAGCAAAGGTTTCACCACAAAACAGCGTCTCGAAGCTGCCTGGAAATACGCTGCTTGGCTGGATCACACAGGACTGAACGACAGCGCAGAGGAAATGTACAAGTGGGGAATCGACATTGCCAAATCAGCTTTGCCGGCACCTGATGCTGTACTCGATCCCAAGACTCTGACCGTCCGCGAAATTCATTCCAGGACCGACTCTACCGGCTCGGACGTCTCAGCCGTGACAGAGAACGTACTCTCCGCCGTCACCAGACTCGCCACACACCGCGCACGTAATGGTGATGTCGCGTCCGCCCTTCCCATCCTTCTCTCAGTCCTTCGTGCGCACCACACCGCACCCGTTACACGTTACCCAATCAAGCGTCGCCCGCAGACCCAGTCAGAGGCCGGCACCGATCTGGATGCCGCTATCTCCTTGATCAGCAGCATTTTCAGCGCCCCTGTGTTCCCTCCACAGCCGCCTTCCGGCGACACTCCCTTGCTCCGCGAAACCGCACAGCCCACATGCGAAGAAGCCGAGCTCATGATGTACGTCGGCGAGATCCTCTTCGCCACCTCGCCTGAATCGTCCGCAGGCCTCAGCTGGACAAAGCAGGCCACCGAAATCGCCGAAGCGAACCTGGATGCTGCTGGCGGCAAAGGCCAGCCCTTGCTTACTAAGGAAGAAAGGCAGAAGTGCAAATCGTGCTTGCGTGCCGGCGCGGCAAACTGGGAGACCATGTTGCTGCAGCTCGCTTCGCAGAACGTCGACACCCGTACACGAGAAGGTCCCCAGAGCGCAGGATGGTTCGAGTGGCGTGGGTGGTTCGGCGGCGGCGGAGGCGTGAAGGGCGAGGTTCTCGGTGAGGCGCGTGAGAGCGTTCTCGAGGCTGAAATGCAGCGTGTCGAGAAGCTCAAGGAGCGCATCTCCAAGGAGATGATTAGCGAGGACTTGTTCAAGTATCGTGGTGCGGGTGGTGGAGGAGTCTGGGTCGGATGAGAAAAAATTCCTGGAATCTCAAATTTTTGTGATCATTCTGCGAACATACACTTTTAGTCTTCTCCAGGTGTGCGCCGGTTTGTAAACTGATGTACTATTGATATGATCACTTGACCACCTTTGGTCGACTATGCGTGTGATGTTCATCAAGGCAGTGAGACCAGAGTCCAGAATATCAGTGATCGAAAATTGTGCACACTCTCGAAATATGGTATGAAAGCACGTCTTGCACAAACAAGCCTCTGGAAAATTCAGCTTCCGAGCCGTGTGAATTATTAATTACATACATCTCCCTAGATGCGTCTGTCTGTTCCAAGAAGGTACTCTACATATCTCCAGTCCACCCAAAAATGCCAGACAGTCTAAAATGCAGCGCCTTTGCTGTTTCCTCATGAAAAAAAAATTCCGTTTATCATAAAAGTTGTTCGACGTTTCCCATATATCCGTCGCTCGTAAAATATCTTTGAAGGCCTGAGCCGTGCAAAATGCATTCTTTCTGTACAGTACGCTTCGCGACAGTAGAAGCGAGCGTGACTCTGGTTTGTTGTATGTGCAGTTTGTGCCGAGTCGGCACTTCGTGTTGTGTGGTCGTTAAAGCGTATAAGATGCTGTTGTCGCTGGGCACCACTCATGCATTCGGGGCATGAAATGTCGTTTCATTCTCAGCCACTGAATGGCCGAGACTGATGTGTTGTGTGTGAGTCCGAGATGGACATACTGATCGTAGTTTCCTTCGATTTGTGGAATGTTGCTAGTGTGTTTTTTCAAAGCCCACTCCTTTTCATGACTTCACTCTTCCGATACCGCCGTACTCTCTGCCGTTCCTGCCGGTGAACTTGCCCAGGGAATACATTGGTACTTCCATGACTCCTAAGCCGCCCAGGGCCCTCTGTCTTGCATCGCCGAACCCACGGATGGAGTCAGCAACGCTGACCAGACTCGCACCCGCTTCACCAAGTCTGCTCCCGCGCCCTTCAAGCGAAGCGCCTACAGGAGCAGACAGCAGACGCGTGACGAGGTCGATCTTGGAAGCTGGCGAGTGGAATGCCACATCATCGAGAATACGACTGTGGCGCACGAGCGAGAGGATGTCGGCGAATGTAAGCACAGGGTTGTGGTCGGGGCTTGAGGAGTGAGCCAGGCGACGCTCGGCGTGCGAGATAGGTAGTAGGATCAGGTGTGACAGGGCGTAAATGGTGAAGAAGACGGTAAGAGCGTAGAAGGCGGGCATGTGGGCCGAGATGAGGATTGACTGTGTTGGGATGAAGAATTGGGCCCAGAAAACACCGCCACCGAGAGTGGGGAGCGTGGCAGCCAGGAGAGTGACCACAGAGATCCAAGCTGTGCGGTAGTGGGCATTGGCGGCCGCAGTCAATGGCGCGTGGAAAGGTAGATCCGCGTGGTAAGATAGCAGGAGGGAGCGCTCGGCAGTCTCACCCTCGAAATTCGAGAGTAAAGCGAAGAATGGTGCGAGACGGCGATGGGCGAGGTCGAAGCTGAGCCACGTGAGGAGGCAAAGTTCACCAATCACTGTAGGGATAAACGAGTAAAGGAAGTTCGTTCCAGAGTAGCCCATGCGGTTGACGGGCGCCGGGATAGATGGGTTGAAGCCGGCAGCGACGCGAGTGGATGGCAGATAGGACACCACAAGGAAAGCAAGTAGGAGAACCACAGCGCTGATGGCCCAGAGAGAAGTGAAAACCGGGCGCAGGTACCAAGGAAGAGCAATCATCGAGTTGATGCTCAAAGAGGAGCTTGAGCTGGCACGGCGTGGTAGCATAGCTTCGTTTGATTCCCGTTCTGGTTCTTTCTCGTGAGAGATGGCGGTGTCTGGCCTTTGGGCTTCGATGTCGGAGAGAACACCATTGTTCTGTGGTGGAGAAGACTTCTCTGTGATCCTACCGTCTTCTAGGCTGTATTTCCTGACCTCTCTGCCTGCTAGTCCGTAGGTGTGGAATACCTCGTTGGGCCTGTGGCTGCTCCGCCATAGCCCAACTCTTGCAGTCTCGGCACCAAGTTCTGCATCGACGGCCAAGGCGTTTGAACGCTCCAGCAGAACTATGAGATCTGCGAGACTGCGTGGATCCCACTTCATTCCAGTCTCCTGCAAGCGATGAAGATGGATCAGGAGCGCCACCGTAGCCACGAGCAGGAAAGCGTACAGAGCAATGGCAGGCCAGATAACACCCTGTGTTGCGATCCACCTCCAACCGCCCTGCTCTGGAGAACCCAGGTAGTAAACGTTGAATCCGGACGCCAACAAAGGTAGTGTAAACACCTGTAGCCATGCAACTAGAGTAAATACACCAAGCATGGTTTGGCCGGCGCGAAAGTGCTGGAGCGAGGAAGGAACGAGGAAGTTTGTCTGGAAAAGTGGCAAGTCGGCACCCTCGTCCCTTGTGCGTTGAGATGCTGAGCTAAGAGCGAGGAAGGGAGAAATGCGTGTGATTGCGATCTGGATTTGGAAGAGCCAGAGCAGCAAACAAGTTCCAAGCAGTGTGGGTAGGTAGTTGAAGATGAAGTATCGGCCGTTTCCAAAGCCTGTGTAACTCCACAGGCCTGTGTTCACAACTGACCAAACAGCAGCAAAGACCAGGGCAGCAAGGTACAGCGTGACCAGTGCAATGAAAATGCCGAGCTGAATGGGACGAAGAATGCCCGGCAAGAAATTTAGTGGCCGAGAAGAATCTGCTGCACATGGGAGGAAGACGTCCGGGCCTTGAGGGGTCGCAAGTGGTCCGCCACCAAGGTATTGTGGTGTTGATTTACGACGGGGGCTTCGCGTTGGAAGTTGTGGTGAATCAGACCTATCAAACAAAGTTGGGTCCTCGCCCAAGATTTGCTCGGCCTTGGATCTGTGCCGCGTGTGAAGAGGAGGGATTCCAGCCGGTGCAGCCCTACGGCCTTCGTTGCTTCGTACCGGAGCATCCTGCGATACTCGATCATGCGAGATGCCGCCGGCCACAGGGTAGGTTGGGTTAGTACTCGAATAGCGTTCGCCATCTGCGTATCTTCTTGAGCCTCGCACTTCCTCATCCCTTGTCAACTGGTCAAGTGCAAAGCGAACGTACTGTTCGTCGTGGGGACCAGGAGTGGGTGGTGAGCCGAAATGGCTTCTGTCGGTAATGATTGAAGCTTCGCCTGAGGTGGGCGAGTTTGGGTTTTCCAGGACAGTGCTAGGAACAGGCTTCCTACGAATGCCACTATCGGCACGGAAGTTCAATGGTGCTGGCATGGCTATGGCTTGTCTCTCACGTGAGCTAGAGCTATCGATGCTTTGTCGTCGTTGACCAAGGCCTCTTAGTGCCGAACCGCCAGTGTTGCCGTCATCGACTTGAGGAACTCGAGTGTACTGGTGGAGGTTGTCGCGTGAGTGTGCAGGAGTTCGAAGCCTCGAGGGCGGCGTGGAATATCGGATGATGGTTGCTTCCGAGTGGGCAGGATGAGCGGGATCGTTGACGTGTCTGACGTTGTATGTCGACGAGGAAGAAGAAGGCGAGAGAGAATAGTAATCCTCGGAAGCAGTGATGCTCTGCTCTGACCGTCTGTGTACTATGCTGGGATTTGAAACTGCAAGGGTGTCGTTTGTTAGTGTCCGTTTCGGCCACGACAAACGGGCCAGGTTGTGTATACCATTAGTATTGCGGAGGGCAAGAAGCCTGTCTTGAGCGCTTGGTGGCGGATCTGGGAAAGACATTGCAGCCTTGTCGCTCAGACACAGTGCCCAGCGATGGAGTCTAGCGTTGGCAGTGAGGTAGTGGAGAAGGATGGTGCGCCGGGATAGTGGTATAGAAGAAAGACATTGTCATTGTGCATGGGCGCCTTGTGTGGCAGGTTGTATTAAGAAGGCTGGGAGAGGCGGGCGAAGTGGATTTGCTATCGCAGGATTTCACCTGGCGGCGATACGCCGGCGGAAAACACCCTAGTAAATGATACCCGGCTACTTGCCTGGGTGCTACGTGCTTTGCGGTGTACGGCATCGCGTTTGCGCGGTGTATTGCTGTATTGCTACCTTAACAAGACAACGCATTGGTGCCCGCTGAGCGACGAGAACAGGGAAGATGGCAAGCTGTGCCCTGCAACGCACCCAGCCTGCCAGCCACCCCCAAGTACTAGCGCATGAGCCCAGCGTCGATCCGCGCCTAGCGCCCGTTTGAGCGGTGTCTGGGACAATGCACATACAGGGAACAGCACATGGATGGTGCGTCACCAAATGCGTGTACAGTACATACGAAATCACCGAATACCAAATATTCAAATTCAGATGTTGTCAATGTGGCATTGCATCTTGGCCGACTCCTCCCACATCTCAATGGCTACATATCCAGAGTATACTGCTGGATGATCAAAGACATCCCCAAATCCATTGAGTCGAATCAGACATCTCTCACCAACACACTACGTGAAGTCAAACGATCCTTCATAGATGCAGAAGCCACTGTCGACAGTCAGCTTGTGAGTTTCTTTCCAAAAGAGATGAGATTACTGACTTGTCACACATAAGATTGTGGCCATTGACAAGACTCAGCTTCGGGCTACAGAGCATGACCACGGAATCGCCAATCTCTTCGGCAAAAGCTTTCCTGCCTTGGCGCTCTTCTACGCCTGCCCAGAAAGCACGTAGAGGTTCTGGTGCTTGAGAGGCTTCGAGACCTCCGGATACTAGGTCTGTCCAGAGCCAGCCAGGGGATACACAGTTCACGCGAATGTGTTTACTTCGTGACTCCAGCGCAGCCTCCAAGTCGTCAGCCTGGTATACTGCTCTCAAAGTCGACTGTCTTCACTTACCGTCTTAGTGAGTCCATGTACAGCGTGCTTAGAAGCTGTGTACGCGCCCGTCGCAGCTCCGCTCAATACCGAGTTGACAGACGCAAAGTTGACAATGGCGCCGCGTTGAGGCACCCTCCGCCCAGGCCTATCGTTTGGTGTCAGTCAAGCTGGTGTCAAACATTCAATCAGAGCTGCCTACAGAGTAATTGGCTCCTGCGTGCTCATCTGACGGATCTGGTGCTTTGTGCACAGGATCACACCCAGAACGTTCACCTGCATGAGGCGCTCGAACTGTGCCGCATCTGTTTCGGCGATCGTGTCAATCTGGCCACTTATTCCTGCTGCGTTGCTGATCCGCTCCAGTCAGTCTAGTTACAATGGGAGGTTGGTCGATTGACACACGATGCATAATCAATTTTGCCAAATTGCTGAACAGTGGCGGCAACGGCCTGTTCGATCTGGTCTTCCTTGGTAACATCGCACTTGAGTGCCAGGCACTGGGAGAAAAGCGCAGCGTAAGCGAGAGTTCGTGAATGACATACTTAATTTACGCGAGGTGATGACCTTTGCGCCTGCCGCCTCAATCTCTGACTTCGCGGCTGCCATTATGTCGTCTGGTAACACGTCAATGATTGAAACACCGCTGCAGCCCTCTCGCGCGAAAGATAGGGCTACCGCAAGCCCAAGACCGCGGGCACCTCCAGTTACGAAGGCTACACCACCAGCAGGGATTACGGTGTTTACTGCGGCAGACATGGTGGCGCGGTGCTGATGCTTGTCCTGATGCTGTACTGAACTCTTACAATTGTGCTATTGAAGATTATGGGAATCCTTATGGTAGGGTGAAGGTAGCTTCTTGCTGCGGTGCCTCCTCATTGATAGCACGCTGCCGAGGTCTGGACCTTATGGTTAAAGGGTCTCGCTCTGGGACGTGGTACGCTCTAACCGTTCGAGGACGTTACTTTCCATATGTTGACCGAACCGAAAGCTACTCCGAAACTCCATTTCAATTATTGCTCTGTCAAATCGTGCATAAACCAAGATTACCGCGGGGTGCGATAGGAGCTTAGACAACTCCAACTGCAACGCATCTGGCTATAGCATCTCCTTGCTGACATCGTCCAGGTGACAAGTTCACAAACTCGAGAGTCTGACGTACGTATCAGCGATCGCTACTCAACTACTTAGAACGGTTGCACAACACTTGGAAACCTCCCCCGCGCTGCCCTAACTTTAATCGTTGTTTGATTTATTGATCGATAGCTCATTTGATCGCTCCCTTCGAGAACTATAGGACAGTCCGACGTATCGTTGCATTCTCGCTGCATATAGTCTCGGCCAATTTATTCGCATCGATAATATTGATTCCCCTGTGCATAAGGGCAATCAAGTTCTTGTGAAGATAGAGTGGTGTGGTATATTGCCAGGCCGGCCAGGCCTCCACGACGTCCGGGTAGATCCGATTGAGCACCGCGTTTAGTGCAACGATCCCGATGCTAGCTCTTCGTCATCACGAACGTCAAGTTCGAGGTTTCACTCTTGCTGCCGGCATAAGAGACGTCTCGATGTTGTCCCAGCTTCAAGGACACGCACACACACCGTGGAACAACAAGTCATGTGCTTGAATCAACGGCGATACCTTCCTTAGAACGCGCAACAAGCGCTTGGGTCATCAGGCGCCACAAAGCCGCTCACAAATCATGGCGTTGGATCAGCACAGTAATTGGGAAATCCAGATGGCGGACAACTTGGCCAAGGTGACGCTTGATTTCCACAAGAGCAAGAGCAAGGACAACGAGCATGCGGCTAGCGCGTCAGCGCAGACAAGCGATCATAAAGACGAAGGCAGAGCGTGGATTGGAGAGCCGATCTATCTTCCCGACGAGGTTGTACTCCAAATCCTCGAGTATATCGCCCACGGTCACGATGCTCAGCGGACACTCGCATCTGTCTGTCTTCTCTCTCGTCAGTGGCATAGCGCAGGTGTGTCCTACCTGTATCGATACCCGGATCTATACGGTCCCAACTTCGACAAGTTCTACAATGCAATATGTCCGTCCAAGAATCTACACATCCGCTATAGTCGCTTGTCAAAGCTGGTGAGGGTGCTCGATATGAGTCGGCTTGTACATCAAAGCAGCAAGAGTACGACAGCGAGGATGTTGGGACGAACTAAAGACTCGCTACAAGAGTTCCGCGCTCCGCAAGCATCGTTTGCGGTCAACTGCTTGCCAGCTCTGGCAAAGTGCCAGGATCTTCGCTCGTTGGACTTGTCTCTAGTCTCCGAGTCTCCACCTCTTCCGCTCCTGTTTCGCACGGTGTCACATCTCAGCAAATTGGAAGTCTTCAGGCTTCCAAGGTCTTCAGGTTTCGGTGTGCACCACAACGGTGATGCTATCGAATGGCCTCCCAAGCTAGCAGAGCTTTCCCTAAGTGGCGGCATAGATGCACATTTCCTCCACGGCGTGGTCAGCTTCCCTCAAACCCTGCGCAGCATCGTCGTCGAGCACTGCCCTCTGGCAAAAGGTTATGCAGTTACGCACCTGCTGCGAAACGCCATACGCCCTCTCAAGAACCTAGAATACATAAAGATTGCACACATGCCTCGACTCAGTGCGCATGCAATGGACGACATTCTGTTTCTCCTGCCGCAGATCAAGAAGCTCAGCATCAGTGTAGACTACATTACTCCTGCCATGTTCGACGAAGGGCACTTCTCGCACTTCCAGGATCCCTTGATCACTGGCGTCGAAAATGGAGAGCAGCCGTCATTTGGTCAGCCCTTGTCTCACGAGCACTTGCACACATTGGAGCTCACAAACTCGGGCCATCCCAATGTCGAGGAGAAGATCAGTCCTATCGACATCATGATTGCCATGGATGAATGCACACTCCCACGGCTGCGTGTCGTTCGTGTCTCGAAATCGCTGCATTGGCACAGCAACATAACTTCACCAGACGCCGAGGCCCTCAGTGATGCGTTGCAGGTTGGGAGCAAGCGAGACTGGGAGAACCGGGAAGGCGTGTTTGCAGACATGAAGAGGCAGGATTATGAGAAGGCTGATTGGGCAAAGAGGGCAGGCGTGTGGTCGTTCTGAGGTGGCAGCACCGGGACGCGCACGTGATGTGATGACTGACGATCTTCAAGAGCAATGTATGAGTAGGACGAGGATGAGTTTCATTTCATTATTCACAACGCTTGAATGTTTACCATTCATATTCGCTTCCCTCTTCTCACTCACTGGCGCCGAATTTTTCTCATTTGTGCTGTTGCACTCACTGACCCGCCCCGCCCCTGCTCTTCAGTTCAAACGCGCTCCTTCACTCGGTCGTGCCTTCCTTCCGTCACATGCACAACTGAAGGCGCGTGTCAGTGCTTCGCCTTGGCGCACTTTCCGATGTTTACCTGCTCACTGCTGCCTGGCTTTTCACGACAACTTCTCTCATTCCCACCTCCTCATCCCCTCTTCCTTTTCCACAACACCCACCTCCTCTCCTGTCATTGCACTACACTAAGGCATTGACAATTCTCATTATCATCTGCTGCGACATTGCACTCCGCTCACTGCTCTCCATCCAAGCCACTACAGCGCACCGCTCCGCAAAGCACATACCCATCAGATCAACCAACCTTCAACATGGCTGAGTGGGAGACTGACGGCGTTGCCGCCACTGCTGCTGCCGCCGAGTCAAACGGATTCGGTGACACCACAGCCGACACCAACAATGCCACCACAGACGGCAACACCTTCGACATGGCCGCCCTCGCCGGAGGCCTCAGCGAGGCTGAGAGGGCTGAACACCGCGCCCGCGCCAGAGACGCCGGCTGGGTCGAGACGGTCCCAGTTGACTACAACGTCCAGCAAACCACCCGTGACGACGACCATGCCCACTACCTCCAGAACTCGGCGGTCTACGAGTGGGACGACGAATATGGTGACGTTGGTCTCGAGATTCCCGAGCTCGAGCAGGACCTCTTCGGCGGTGATTTCCGCGTCCGTCAGGGCACCTACATGACCAACCTCCAGTTCGAGGTCACTGTCGAAGGCCCGGACAAGCTTCAGCCGGCTCGCTCGGTGAGTACCAACCATTCCCACCACATCGCACGTTGCTGACTGAGTTGCATCATAGTTCGACACCGCTGGCCTGCACCCCATCTTGCAAGAGATTGTGACCAAGAAGATGGGCTACAGCATTCCCACGCCTATTCAGGCGTATGCTATCCCCGCCATCCTCTCCGGCGCCGACGTGATCGGCATCTCACAGACTGGTCAGTCCCGCCCCTCAAGCCTCTCACTCTTCACATGCTGACATTGCCCCCAGGCTCTGGCAAGACCGCTGCTTACCTGATGCCTGTCATCTCACGCCTTTGCGGCAAGGCTAAGAAGCTGTGTGCCGCTCGCCCAAACGTCAACGCCCCGGATTACAACCCTCGTACCCAGGGAGTCAAGGCAGAGCCTCTTGTTGTGATCGTCGTCCCAACACACGAGCTCGCCCTACAAGTCTTCGACGAGTGCCGTCGCCTTTGCTACCGCTCAATGATGCGTCCTTTTGCGACCTACGGCGGCCAACCGTTGTCCATTGCCATCGACCAGCTCGCCAGGGGCTGTGACATCCTAATCGGCACGCCCGGCCGTCTCTGCGACCTCATGCGTCGCCCTGCAGTGCTCACGATGTCGCGTGTTCTCTACACCATCATCGACGAAGCTGACGAGATGCTCAACATGGACTGGGAGGATGAGCTCAAGATGATCATGTCAGGTGGTGACACCAACGACGATGCTGACCACGTCTACCTCATGTTCTCCGCCACCTTCAACAAGGAGATACGTGCCCTGGCTCGCCAGTACATGGCGACAGGCGATGACTATCGTCTTACCGTTGGCCGCGCCGGCTCTTCACACAAGAACATCGAGCAGGATATCATCTACGTTGACCGCAACATGAAGATGCAGGCCTGTTATGATCTCCTGATGGGGAGCCCTCCCTTCAGAACTCTGGTCTTCTGCAACAGCAAGAGGATCGTCGATGAGGTCGATGCCTACCTCTACAACCTTCAACTGCCCAGCACATCCATCCACAGCGACCGTGGGCAGCGTGAGCGCGAGGACAATATGCGTGCGTTCAGATCCGGCAGGGCGCCGATCCTGGTCACTACTGGCATCACCGCTCGTGGCCTCGACGTTGCCAACGTCCACCACATTATCAACTTCGATCTGCCCTCGGCCCTGCACGGCGGCATTACCGAATACGTCCATCGCATTGGCCGTACTGCCCGCATCGGCAACAAGGGCAAGGCCACCTCTTTCTATAACGATCGTGATGAGGAGCTTGCCGAGTCCCTTGTCAAGATCTTGCTGGAATCTGGCTGCCCGGTTCCGGATTTCCTCGAGCAACACATCCCTGAAGGCGGCGTTGCAACTTTTGAAGATGACGCTTCCGACGACGAGGAAGATGCTGGTGCCGAAGGCGAGCAGGGCGGCGTCGCTTTTGATGGCGCTGACGCCGGTGCCGATGCTGGTGGCTTCGCTGCTGCCTCTGCCTGGGGTGCTCCCGCTGACAACTCGTTCACGGCCGAGGGTGCTGTTGCCCCCAGCGCTTGGTGAGCACATCACTCCACCCGAAAACTTCACCCTCACCCACTCTGCGCAACACGTGTCACGCGCAATACCAGACCTCCATGATGAGCTACATGCTGGCGTTCTCGCCTGCTGTACGCCCATACCTCCCTTCTATCTTGCCAGCTCCGAATGACTGCTGGCTCAAAGCGTCGGTTGTCCGCCATCCAGAGAATGAAATGCAAGGAATAGAAGACGACGAGAGCGGCGGAACTCTTTGACCGCCTGCGGCTGACCACCACCATCAAAGTAAGGTAGACAGCTTCACAAGTTTGAAAACCAAAGTGCCAATGTGACCCCCACGTGATTCCTTAACCATGATATCAACCCTGTAATATTTTTGTGCGTGCGGATTTATGCACCGCAGAACATCACGCGCACAGGTATCGTCGTTGTCGTGGTGGTTACTTCGACCATGCACGCAAAGTCAGAGTCAATGTTGTCCAAAACATATAGTTGTCATCTTGAATACAAAAGCTGCACCTGTGTTGGTCATGCCACACCCAGCTTGAACTAGCTACGTCTACCGTAGCCATGTGCTTCTGCATATCAGACCCCAAATCGTACAAAAAAAATCCCGATCATCAAGCTTCACGCCGGTGAACGCCACAATCGCTTTCCCTGTAGTGGCAAAAACATGAAGGATACCCCTCCCAAAAGATACAAGCAAGAATCGGTCAGCCTCAGGCTTATCTCTTCTTGCCAGCCTTCGCCTTGGGCTTCCTCTCCTCGTCGTCAAGGCCGCCTTCGCGGTCCTTGCGCGCAGCCTTCTTCTCCATTTCATCCCAGTCTTCGCCTTCTTCCTCCTCGGAGACCTCGTCGTCGCTGGCCTCGGCGCTGGCTTCGCTGTCGAAGTTGCTCTCGTCATCACTTTCGCTCTCGCTGGCAAAGTCCTCTTCGCTCATCTCGAAAGCGCTCTCCTCTTCTTCCTCGTCGCTCTCGCCATCTGAGTCGGCAGCCAAGAAGCTCCAGCCACCCTCGTGGAAGAAAGCGTGCGGGTCGGCGACGAGGGTCTTCATGATGGTGCCCCAGTTCAAGTTGAGCGGGCCCTCGGAGAAGGGAATGTCGACGCTGTCGAGCCAGTCCTTAACTGCATCGAGCGATTCGACAGGGATGGTGTTGATGTGTGCGGGCGCGCGTGTGAAGTCCTTGAAGATGACGACCATGTCGAAGTTCTTGAGGCCGAACTGCACACGTTCGAGGTGAACGACTTCGATGTCGGTGAGGGTGATAACCAGGAAAGGAGGCTCAGTGAGCTGCACGAGACAGTCGGTGGTTGGCTGGATAGTGACAGACGAGCGTGCAGGCACACCGTTGAAGCCAAGCTCGCGGAAAGGCACGTCAATGCTGAGGTTGTCATTCTTGCCAGCATCCGCGATCTTCTCGCCGAAGTTCCTGAACTCCTTGTCGAGCTGAACACGACGACGCTTCTCTTCCTGCTCGGCTTCGAACTCCTCCTCGTCGCCATAGCGGTGCTTGCGCTTGCGATTACCGGTCTCGTCGATCTGGGTCTCCGAAGCTTCACGCAGGAACTGAATGTCCTTTGTCTTCTTCTTGCCAACGATGATAGGGTTGATGAGGTGCACGTGGATGATGACGATAAGCTCACCAGCACAGGGCTGGAAGAATAAGTGCTTGACGTTGCTGAAAAGGATGTCGATTTTCTGGCCACCAGCAAGGTGGTGGTAGCGCAGACCGTTTTGGTGAATCTCGACAGCTCCACCAATACGCTTGCTTTCCATCGCAGGACGCATGAAAATGTTGTCCAGGCGGTGAGGGCGACGGTTGCGAATCTCGATAAGCTTGTCTTGTTCCACAACATCTTCCATGTCCTTCTTCTCTTGCTCTTTGCGAGTGGCAGCCTTCTTCATCTCTGTGATCTGCTCTGTGACGTCGGTCAAGTGACGCGCATCCTTTGATCGGAAGGTGAGCGAGCGGACGAACTGTGCGTTAGGGTCCTCAAAGGGCTGGTCCTCCTTGCGGCCAACACCTTGACCAGGAGAGAGGAAGTTGAGACGGAGGAAGCAGAAATTGCCCTCGGTGGTTGTGCTCGCGTTCTTGATTGTGCTGATGTGGAAGGGAACCGGGCGGCCCATGATGGGTAAGATGACAGAGTTGTTCCTCGGATCTGCGAGGATTACAAGATCCTTCACTTTGGTTGGCATCTGTGTGTCGTATTTGTAAGACTCAAAGCGCTTGAACTTCTTCTCCACCACGCCGTTCAAGTTGCCAGTATCTTCAGCATACAACTCCATGCCCTCTTTTTGCTTCTTTTCGTGCAGCTCCTTTTGATGCTCGCGGCGTGCATTCTCCTTCACCTCGTTCTGTGTAGAACCACCCTGTCCTCTCAGCCTCGTCTTCTGGATGTTCGACTGAGCAACAGCACCAACACGCGCATCCTTTTTAGGCTTCGCAGGCTTCTTCGTCTCTTCCTCTTCATCGTCGTTGAAGAAGAAAGAGGTGCTCTCCATGTCTGAAGCCGCCTTCTTGGTGAATACGAAAGGCTCGCCGGTGCCAACAGCTGAGGCGTTGATACGGATAGTGTCGCTCAACATCATGGCGTACTTGGCATCGCGCTTCTTGTCTTGAGGGTTGGGGTTTTCGACATCGGAGAATCCAGTAGTGACGGTGAGAGTCATACCATCCTTGAGAACACGGTTGTTCTTTGCGTTAAGGATCATGGTAGAATCTCTGGCCTCGATACCGATGCCTCCACCAACGTTCTTCACGAACTTCTCCACGAGCTCAGGCTTCTTGGCCTTGATGACTGAGATGGCCTTAAGGTAGGCGTTCTTCGCCGGCGCGCCGTCCTTCAATTCCTTGATCACAGCCTCGTGCACGTTGAGAAGCAGCTTGTAGGTGCTCTCCTGCGACTTGTTGGGGTCCACGAGGTACGTCCTGGCAACCATAGAGGCGTAGGTCTGGTATCGCAAGCCGAGGGCTGAGATGATGACACCTGGGTGCAAGTTGCTGTCGTCGGGATCTGTAGCAAGCTTCAGATCAAAGTTGCCGCCGCTCATCACAGTAGGACTAATGCTCCAGTCAAGCTGGACAGGATCGAAATCTTGAGCCTTCATCTGGCGGAAGAACTTGTCGTCATCAATCTTGTTTGCAATCTTGTCAGAGAGTGCCCGATGTGAGATCTTCTTGTCCTTGTCGAGGATGTCTGACATCTGGTCGACAAAGTAGTTGGTCATGACGTGTGACGTGGCGTGTGACGCATTTCTGATTGAGCGCAGCTCGTTCTCATCCTTCACGCTCATGGCAGCGGAAAGTGCTGGGCTGATATCCACTTCCTCCACTTCCTTGCTGATCTCTCCAAATGCGGTCTTCCATTCTTGCACAAAGGGTCCACCTGACAGCTCTTTTGTGATGACTCCGACCTTCTTGCCCGCGCCCTTGATGATCTCGAGGCAGCGCTCGAACTGCTTCTGGTTCTCGGCAGCGTCCTTTCCTCGGACGAAGATCTCCACGGGAGTCTTGCCGTCCTTAAGCGGTTCCAGATACGCGGCCTTCTTCTTGGTGGTGATAATGTAGATGCCCTCGAGGGTGATGACGAAGAGCGTCGCAGGGAACTCGTAGCCAAGCAGCCAGAACTGAAGCGCGTTTGCCTTGTGGAAGCCAGCTGCTTCGTCGGTCTTGCCCATGACAATGGCGATACTTCCAACGTCACCGAACACAGGGTTTCCCGATCGCTTGTCGGCCTTCCATTGTGAAACCAGGCCAGAAAGACGGTTGTGGAAGGTGGTTTTGTCGATGCTCACTTCGTCCGCCATGTTGGGCGAGTGACGCCCGTAGGGTGGTTGTGGTGTGTGTCAAAAGGTCGAGTTGTGATAGAAGAAATGCTGGTCGAGGAGGGTGTGAGGTCGCAAGATGTGTGTGGCGTGGCGAGGGTGTTGTTGTGATGAGTGCGCGAAGGAGGGGACGGCAAAGGCAATCAAAGATATCTAAAGCTCAACTGCTGCTTGGTCGCGTCGCGCGTTGGCCGAGCACTAGAGTACCTTTCATGCCTTAGGCAGCAATGCTCTCTCGACTCCCGTGCCTCTCCGATAACTTATTGAAGCCAGCGCGTGACGAGGATCAGGTGAAAGAGGCATTTACATGTGACTGGGTGAATTACCACGCATACTGTATTATTCTGGCTATGCTATCATGATGGTCTGGGAATTCTGATAGTATATTCACACCTCTAGCATGAACCTCGACGATGAGCTGCTTCCCAGGCTTCGAGATGGCTTCGATACCAGTCCTCGCAAGAAGAAACAAAAGAAAGATGCGGCCACTGGCGCCTACGCAGCTGGTATGCGGGCGCTGAGCGCGAGGATGTTGACCTTCTACTTTCGAGCGCCTGTGAAAGCCTTCTTCCGCACCAGAGTTGAGTAAGACACAATCGAACTTACGCACAACCTCCATGAGAGCCCTTTTTCTGACGCTGATATAGCTATATGGTAATACTTAAGTGATTTCGTTCATAGGTAATTTCTTCTGATTGAATTTACAGGGCTATGTACGAGCCATCAATCCGAGCGTACAGGCTGGTGAGCGCTGGTCATGGAGGATGACATCTCCCGCTATGCTAGCACATGCTGTTAAGCACTATGGGTGGTCTTTCATCCCTAACCAGGTCCTCCCTCCACTCGTCGCCAACACCATGGTGGGAGCAGTTCTATATGCTGGATACCTGCAAACGCTCGCGACTATACACGAGCCGTCCGCGCTCGCCACCAAGAGAGTGTATCCGCCACCTTCGTTCGGAACCACTTTCTCGGCTGGCTTCATCGCAGGTTCCATTCAGAGCATATTGGCAGCACCAGTAGACGCCTTACAGGTGCGCTTCCAGGCAACCGACCTCATGCAGGGCAAATATAAGCACATGTGGCAATACGCCTATGTCAAGACCAGGGAAATAGGCGCCCGAGGTGTCTTTGCCGGCTGGTCACTTTCCTTCCTCAAGGATTCGTTCGGGTACGGCTTTTTCTTTGGTATCTTCGAGTACATCAAAGCACAGTCCTTCTACGCCTACGTCAGCAATTACTATGGAGAATACGGCAACCTGTCTCTATCACAACAAGCACATATAGACCGGCAGGCGGATCTTACTGGAAATCCGTTAATCAAGCCTCACTACATGCTTGAACCTACATTCATCGCACTGGCTGGAGTCGCGGCATCTCTCGCACAGCAGACTATCTCGCACCCTCTCAGTCGTGTTCAAGATGTACACTACGGCCGGCTGGAATACATCGACTCACATCAATACACCAGATCATTCGCCACCAAGAAGCAAGCCCTTGGTCTGTACGCCACTGCTTACACCAAGACCTGGAAGCAGGTGCAAGTGTTGGCGCGTCGCGAGGGCGGCATGCGGCGCTGGCTGTACAAAGACTTCTTTGCGTCAACGCTGAGGCAAGTTCCTAGTACGAGTATCGGCCTCATTGTGTTCGAGGTTGTGCGTCGCAAATATGCTGTCGATGAGGATATTGTCAAGATTCAAAAAGATGGATACGATATTTTGTTGTCGTAGATCGGAAATTCTTGTTGGCGAACACGCCGTCGTTGGATAGGCCAGAACGTTCAGAGATATCGAAACCATGATCGCTCGGGCAGCTCAGAAACCTTCACCACTCAATCGATCGCACCGCCCCAGTCGTAAATGGCACCATGACAGCTATGCTGCTCACTTCTCTCTTGATGATCTGCGGATCAGGGACCAAGGTGGCCAGTTTGTGGCGTCGCCCTGCTTCTGACCCTTGGTCGGAGGTCAATCAGGCTCAGTCGGGTCTTGCGTAGCCTGGCCTGGGTCCTGCCCTATTGCCTGCCAAGCGTACGAAGTGCAAATTGTATTATTGTGTAAGGCTCGCACAGGAGGTCTCAGGGCTGATGAATGGTACCCGCTCTCGCGCTTGAAGGTGGAAGTAGAAGGACAGTCGCAAGACAGCACGATCTAGACTCAAATTTTGTACTATACATACAACCAAGAAGGTGAAATAGCCATGGGGATTTTCCACTCCCTCCCGCTCATCCCTCTGCTTCCTCGTCGCTGGGCTTTGCATGGTGGTGCAAATCGCCTTCGGCTTTTGCTGGCAGCCACCTCACGCTGACGTTCAACAACAGCCCCATGAAAGCCAACACTATCCAACCCAAATGCCCATGAAACCAGCCGCCCTTGATACCCACCGCATACAAACTCGCCATGCCCACCGGAGCAATAGCTCGCATGCCGCAATTGATAGTCAAGGCAACTGCATTCAGCGTAGCCAATGTGTCTGGGCTTGGCGCGATATCGTTCAAGCAAAGCTGGATGCACGCGAACGACATCGCGATGCCCGAGCCGAGAAAGATGGTTGTGAAGGCAGCTGTCCAAAACGCAGGGCGGAGGTTGGCGCGGAGAAGTTCGTTAAGCAGCGGGTACAGGGCCATTTCTATAGGCCACGCGATGCAGCAGATACGGAGAACGGTACCGGTGCTCGTCTTACGCTGCAGATAAGGGAAGCCGAATAACATCCATATCGCTTGACTGAAGCCTGCGAGGGCTAGCGCTACGGAGATCCACTGGGAAGAGAATCCCCATCCCCCGAGGCGGACAGGGGTCCATTGAGCGATGGGTGTAACTTCAAGTCGATGTTTAGTGATGATACAATTAGTAAAGGTAAATGAGTGCAACACACCTGCAGTGTAGCAAAGAGCTTGTAAGATAACGTGGCTGTAAATGAAGACAACTACCGCAACCCCAGGCGTCTTCATGAGTTCCCAGGTTGACATTTCAGTATTCGATTTGGGCTGGCCGTTGGCGTCCAATTTACTCGGGAGTGTCTAGTGATGATCATCAGATTACATGTGATAAATACATGTTGAAGAAAAAAAAACTGACCTCTTTGAGAGATATGATGCTCACAATTGATGCGCTCAGGCAGAACGCTCCGGACACAAACCCTGGTAAAGCATATGGGTAACTGTGGAAGAAAGAAACATTCTGGAAAGCGGAATACTGTGTAGCAGGGTTCGCGAGGAAGCCACCTAGAAATTAGGTACGTTCAGTTGAGTATTTTGTAACGTACAGTTGGCTCTTCGGTAGCACTGTACTCACCGATAGCAGGTCCCACAAAGAGGCCAATATTTCTATGATCTCAATCAGCAAACGGGTCAATTCGGTGTGCAAATGCGCAGTTACCTTGCAAACATAAACCACCCAAACGCCTTTGCCTGTGTCTTCTTTGTGCAATTCTCACTCAGCATAGAACGAATCGTCACCGAGCTGCCTGAAAACAATCCAGCAAGGCATCTGAAGGCAAGCATTTGCCAAAGCGTCGTACTCATTCCGAACAGGGCGGATGCAAGTCCAATGCCTCCGAGTGAAAATATCATCACCGGTTTTCGACCAAGACGATCCGCGATTCGGCCATAAAAGATGGTAAAGAGCATTTGGACCAGCGAGAACGATGACTCGATTGTGCCAACCCAGTACCCTACATTCTCCGTTGCTTCGCCGCCGACTTGCTCAACCATCTCACTGATGTATGGAAAGATGATAAAATAAGCGATAGGCTCCACCACACTGGCATAACATAGGATGAGAATCTGATTTAATGGGAATGGCTTTTCTTCATCGTCAGGTTGCGCTGTGCTGGGCGAAGGAGGCTCTGATGTTTGTGGCGATTTGGAGGCATGGCTTGAGCCTATCGAGGCGGTCTCACTGCGATCGATCCTTTCTGAGGCATTCAGTAGAGGTGCCGTTTCTCCAGCGGCATCCTGTGCGTGGACGAGCGTTTCCGCGCTCTTGTTCGCTGCCATGGATGTCTGGGGAAAGATGGTGTCGTGCGTGTGCGCAAGCCCTCTGAGCAGGAGCGCGCAATATATCCAGCTGAGTCAATGATTGCTGAGGTGGCTATGCTCTTCGTGAGTGGGCCACTAGTGAATAAATCAATGCCTCGGGGACCAGGCAGTCCTTCGAGCGCCACTTTCGGTTGTGTAGGAAGCGTTCAGAGGCAGTGCTGCAGCAATAGTCATTGGTTTCCGGCGTCTCCAAGATGATCGAACTTTGGCCATTACTTGCGGCGTCCAGTCCAGTCTCTGCAGCAGCTCGTATACTCCCAGTGAGGCTGACAGGCACTGATTCGTCCACAACATGACACCCAACATGCGCCTCTGATGGACTGGGGTCCTGAGGCGCTAAGGCAGCAAGCGAGTTGCGAAGCGGCAAGAGCGAGAGACAGCGTGGGGAAGCGATCGCAAGCAGTCGCGAAATTTAGGGCCGACAAATAAATCTAGATCTTTGATAAGTATACAACAACCCTAAAATCAAGTACACTATTAACATGTCAGAAGACGCCTCTGCAGCTGCCGTCTCACGCAAGGAGAAGCGCGCCCAGCGTGACGCCGAGCGCGCCAACAAATTCAAGAAGGACAAGAAGAAGAAGGCTGTGCCTGCAGAGCCAGAGCCCGTACCCAGAGAGGATGGGCCCGAAGATCAAGAGAAGCCGCAGAAGGAGTTGATTCCAGTAGTCGCACCCGGTGCTGCTGGCGAGTCGAAGAAGCGCAAGAGATCAGACAAGAACATGACCGCCGAAGGCGAGCAGACAGAGGCTAAAGCGCCTGCACCTAAGAAAAAGCGCAAGGCCAAATCTGCGACAGCAGACGGAGAAAAGGCACCAAATGCGAACCAACGTTTCATTGTCTTCGTCGGCAATCTTCCCTATAGCACGACAGACGACTCGCTCAAGGAGCACTTCAAGAGCCTGCAACCCTTCACCCTCCGCCACCGTACAGACCCGACCACCAAAAAGAGCAAAGGTTTCGCCTTCCTGGAGTTTGAGGGCTACGATCGCATGAAGACTGCGCTGAAACTTTTCCACCACTCCTACTTCGACCCAGAAGCGCCTGAAGGCCTGAAAGGTGTAGAGCCCGAGCCGCAACCGCGCAGCTTCGGAAGAGGACCCAAGCCGAAGAAACCGACAGGAAGGAAGATCAATGTCGAGCTCACGGCCGGTGGTGGAGGAGGTACAGATGCTCGCAAGGAGAAGATCCGGGTGAAGAACGTGAGACTAGAGGAGCAAAGAGAGCGAAGGATAGAGTTCGAGCGGAAAGAGAAGGCTAGAGAGGAGCGCAAGGCAGGCAAACAGAAGGGCGGCGATGCGCCAGCTGCGAAGGGCGATTTCAAGGCCGGTGCTGCCGATACAGAAGGCATACATCCCAGCCGTCTTGCCAACATGCGGTAGTGCGGGTATGCAAGCTAATAGTGTTTCATTTGGCGTTCTCTATAGCGGGTTTCTCTTGTCAAAAGCCGTGATGCTGCGCCGTATCGTGCGCTCTCTGTATATTCACAAGCATTTTCTCATCCTCTCATCATCCAGCGAACCAACATCCACCAATCCTTACTTTTACAATGTCTCCTCATCCTTTGTTCGCTGTCTTCGCGCCATCAAATGCTTTCAAAGTTGTTGTTACATGCTCATTAATTTGCGTCTGCATTGGTCTTTGCCACTTTAATCCCAGCTGTAAGATTATTGTCAGCACCGTGCTCTAGGGATGGAGGGAGACTGTACGAACCCGTGCTCAGTCTGCCTCACAATACCACCACGCTTTCCGGTCTGCTTGCCGGTCTTGCCACCTTCAACCACTAAGCGGTCGAGCTGGAAGAATTGTGATACGACTGTTTGTCTCTGTGCGCACCAGATAGTCAGCACAAATCGCTATTCCAAACGCCATCTCTTGCAATAATCTTCTCAAATGGAGTACGTTCGCCGAAATATCCGCAAAAGTCTCGCATTTCCCAAGTACCCAGCAATACACACCTTCAACACTTGTAGCTCCTTAAGACCCTTCTGCATCAACTCCTGCACTTTGCGCTCGTCGCTCTCCGTCCTGGCCTCTCTGAAAGCATCCACCGTCCTTCTCCTTGCATACTCGCGGAAGTTGTATGCGGCGAATTGCTTGCTCTGGCGCAAAAGAGAACGGAAGAGAGAGCGGGCCTCGTAGGCCGTGGCGGAGGTGGCCATCGTCGAGTGTCGTATGCGCTGAATTGGTGGAAGTATCGTGATCCCCAGGTCCAGAAAAGACGATATATGGTAGAGAATGTTGTGCAGTGGTAGTACAGACGCAAGTGTTTGTATGTCGTAGGGCCGCATTTGATGTCACCAAAGATGTACAAATCTCCAAGTCCGTCCCGAGACGAGAGCGAGACCGAGCAGGTGGCCCGAACCGCTTCAGGGCGAGCGCGCGCGCAAAGCAACAGCCATCACACCTTCGCGTCGGGCGCGTTGCGACCGTAAATGGGGCATTATCACCTTGTCATTCATTTTATAGGATATTGATCCAGCGCGACGACCATAGCAGCGACAGAAACAGTTCATTCATGCGCCGATAGATTTGGCTACGAATCCGAGTTATTTTGGCGCGTGGCATCAGCGCCTTCATTCCAATATCATGGCTGCGGTATGTCGTCTCACTTCACAACAACAAATGCACTGTTTGCTTTTCTTTCTCGCTTCCCTCTCGACTCAGCTCGCTGTTTGGCCTGTCGCGGAATATCATCAAACCCAATGACGAGAAGGCGCTTCAGTCCTCCGCTGCGTGGCCATTCTAAAGCCGCTTCTCAGCTTCCTGGTATCAAAATGCTGACAATCAACCATTTAGTACCGACCTCCTGGTCGCTCTGGTAGATCTGGCCGGTCTCAAGCGGACAATGATATTTTCGAAGGTCTCCCAGTGAAACAATGGTCTTCAATGCCTAGCCGCGTGTCTCTGGCACCGCCACCCTCAGAGACTGATATCGAAAAGGCTCTAGACAAGTGGGCTGAGCCTGCCATGCCCGAGAGCTCTCATCTATTACTTCCGCACACCCAGCAGCTTCTGCGTATCGCACGCAGTGGCAAGTATGGCACTAAGCGCAAGACGGCACCCGATGTAGAGCCCGACGGCGATGATTTCAATGCGCGCGAAGAAGAAGGTGTCCCAGATGAAGTTCTTGCTAAACCAGTTCACTCTGAGGAAAAGGGTTTCATCGCGCGAAAGTGGCGACAGGTGCCGGAGTCGGCTCTTGTGCCAGAGCATCTGCACTGGGAATTCCTTGCTAAGCGCAGGAAAGGCCTGCCAAATTACTACCACGGTGGTGCAGCTGATCCTACAACGGGGAGCGTGCCGCAAGCTGCCAAGCGCAAGACACGGGTGCAGAAGGTCTTGGATGTTGCAACTGGGGAGAGTGTAATCTACGAGGTGGTGGCGCTTGAGGGCCAAGTCCTGGAGAACGAATTACCAGCCGACTCTCAGATGCAGGCTACTCACCTGGAGCCTGGCACGACAATTGAGGGTCTCGGCACCGCTGATGAGGACGGATTGATCAGCTTAGTTCCTTCTGGCCCAATTGCTCCCACACGGGTACGGAATAGGCCTCCGCCGAAGAAGAAAGGTGGGCCTGGAAGAGGCAAGAAAAGGGTCACTTTCACGAACCCAGATGGCAGCACCTATACTACGATTGTGCCAAATGCCACCAAAATTGTGCCGCAACCAGGACAGACAGTGAAGCATGTGGCTAAAGGGGAGGATGCAGGCAAGGATGTGTCGATGGAGGAGGCAGCGAGGCTGACGCACGAGGCTGGTGATGGTGGCGATCATGACGATGAGGGCGATGATGATGAGGAAGGGGACGATGGAGACGATGACGATGAAGACAGGGAAGATGGCGAGATTCAAGAGGACGATGCCGAAGTTGCTGCCACACCCGCGAAGAAGTCTACACCTGCGCCCATTGAAGCTGCGATCGTTGACATGTCACAACCTGCTGAGCCTACACCTATTGCACATACGCCCAAGCAGCCCACACCTATCGAGACCCTTCCCAAAGACGAACATCTGGATCAGCAAGTACTGGACGAGCCAAAGCCCGACGTTGATGTGGAAATGCAAGATCGACCTGCGAAGATCGAGCCAGAGACTGAGACAGAAACAAAGCCTGTATCTGAGCCGGTTGATCAAACAGAAACACAGCCTGAGTTGCAGCCCGAAGCAGTCGAGACTGTTCCTGAAGTGCAATCGCATTCACCTCTGAAGGCAGAGCCGCAGCACGAAACAACACAAGTCGACGATGCTATGGACATTGAACCTGCGAAAAGTCTTGCTGTGGAACATGCTGTAGCCTCACCAGTGACGGTGGCTCAAGAAGTTGTTGGTGAGCCTGAACCGGTAGCGGCAGAAGTGGCAAGCGAGAATCCAGAACCAGTCATGGAATCCGAAATTGCCTTAGAACAGGCTGAAGCCACGCCAAAGCCTGTAGAGCAAGTGTTGGAGGTTGAGGTCGATGTCCCAGCTGATGCTCCCGTGGACCCAACTCCTGTGGACTCAGCTTCCACGGACTCAGGACCTGTGGACTCAGCACCTGTGGACTCAGCACCTGTGGACTCAGCACCTGTGGACTCAGCACCTGTGGACTCAGCACCTGTGGAAACATCTCTCGTGGAATCAGCTCCCGAGGATTCAGCTCCTGTGGATTCAGCTCCCGTGGATTCAAACGCGCCAGCAGTTCCTGAAGCTCATGAAGTCCCAGAAGCTTCAGAAGTTCCAGAAGAGATTGCGCAAGTTGTAGAGGATGTTAAGACACAAGAAAAGAGTCCGGCTCAAGAGCCGCCTCAACCGCCTGCAAAGACTGCTGAGCAGGGTGAGGATTTGCTGGGAAGTCTGGAAAGGTCTTTGGAGGGTTGAGAGTGGCTGCCATGTTTGTACCATATAGTATGTGAAGCTCTATGTATTACACCGTTTGGAGGAAATGTATGCATATGGTATCCGTCACATGATGCTTTCTCAAGCTAAAAGCTGCTTCTGCCGGTAATGTCGCTCTGGGTACGTCCTGGCGGGTTCGGGATGCATGTCTGAGTATGGATCGCCCAAATGTAGCGGTTATACGTACTTCGCATGTGCAATCAGATATTCATTTCGAGGAGTTACAAACATACCGCTAGGGTACGGGTTTGGGTGGTAGCATTCGAGCTTGAATCGTTTCTTTGGCCGTCTTGGTTGTCTTTAGGCATTTGTATGGTGCTATTGTTCGCTCTGTCTCATTTGTCGGTAGCCTGCCTCTTTTTCCGTCTGATCGCAGCTCTATCGGGCCTTATTTCGAGAAATGAAGGTATCTTGGCGATCGACGTCAGTGTTCGGAATGGCAGCATATCCTGCATGGCTAGCATTCCGGTCCAGATCGACACATGCACCTCTCGAAGAAGAATCACATCCAGTTGCATACACGAGCTGATCATCAGTCTGTCAGCCACAGATATGGCAACCCACAATATCGAGACGATCTGCTATGACGCAAAGACCAAGCACTTTGTACACAAGACGACGACCAGAGCCCTCGGTCCAAATGATGTCTTGATACGAACGACACACAGTGGATTATGCACCACTGATGTCCATGCGAAAGACAAAGGCTGCGGACTCGGCCATGAAGGCGTCGGGTTCGTGGAGAGAGTAGGAGATGGGGTTCGTAATCTCTCTCTAGGACAACGGGTTGGATGGGGATGGCTGCACTCAGTGAGTAATCGACGTGATATACGATTATATGTCTTTTCTCAACCACTCTGATTGATTAAACAGTCATGCGGACACTGCAAGACATGTGCTTCCGGATACCGCCAATACTGCTCGCAAGCCAGTGGGTTTGCTTTCTCGGATCTCGACCAGGGTGCCTTCGGCACACATCGCATCATCGACTCAGCCTTTGCATATCCGATACCTGAGGCTATCAGAAGTGTACACGCTGGGCCACTGATGTGTGCTGGTGCTTCCACCTACGAAGCAATTGGTGCTGCCGGTACCAAGTCTGGTGATCGCGTTGGGGTCGTTGGTGTTGGAGGGCTCGGTCACATGGGCGTCATCTTCGCAAGAGCAATGGGTTGTGCTGTCACTGCCATCACAAGCGAAGCTTCCAAAATACCAAGCCTCTTCGAGCTAGGTGCTGATGAGGTTCGTACGACGGACATGCTGCATCTGTCCTACACGCAAACAGAGGGCAAAGACTCGCAGCCTCAAATTATGGACCTACCACAGCCCATGTCAATCGACGTCCTACTTATCACTTCAAATGCCATCCCGGATTTGAGTGCCTACTTAGGACTGCTAGCACGCCGAGCCACGATTGTTCTCATGACGATCCAACAAGACTCGATCTCAATCCCTTACATGCCGTTCGTATTGCCGGGTCACAGGCTCATTGCATCGACCGAGGCATCACACCGGAACCACTTCGAGATGCTTGAATTCGCGGCGAGACATAAGATTGAACCCGTTGTTGAGGAATTCCCAATGACCTTGGAAGGCGCAGCAGCAGCGTTTGAGAGATTGGAGACAGGCAAAATGCGATATCGTGGCGTCCTAGTAAGGGAGGCGGAGTCGCGTGCTGCTAGACAGTAACGATGTCAGAGGTATTAAGTGTCTCAGTATATGCATTGCCCTGAACATATCGAGTTCATCGGGAAAGACAATTAGCTTTGGAATCCATCCCAGATCGTTGCTTATACTGGGAACAACAAGCTGTCATGAATCCAATAAATCCATTTTGTTCACAATCGTCTCAATAGTGTTTTTGCCACGAGCGTTTTCAAAAGCCAAGAGTTTTCATGATTGTATTGTTATGAATTGGGTGTTATCACCGTGAAAGTTGAAGGAAGGGAAACAGCGGCGCTCTAGCCCCAACTTTTTGAGCGCTGTTTCATCAAGGTGCCTTCTTATTCTTATTGTCGCCGTGCACAATAGCACCGGCCCATACAGAACCGACAAGAATTCAACGGCTCCTTCTACAGACCCACGCTTCTGCAATACCACCGCAAAACACACACCAAAAGCCCCTCGAAACCTAAGCGCAACGCCATGACCAAACGCAGGAGAGAGCGTGACAGGCCAAAGGCGGGACCGGATGCAGCCTACAACCCACACAAGCGCGTGCACCTCAGCTATGGCGATGATGATGAGCCCGAAGAGGATGCGAATGCTCTGGAACAAACGCCGCCTATCAACTATCCCGCAGCCACAAAATCAGCACCCCTGGCCTCAAGCGCGCAACCTGATGTTGGAGTAGAGGGAGACGCTGCAAGACTTGACGAGGAAGATGACGAGTACGACCCTTCGATGGCGCTTCCTACCGCCGAAGTTAAAGCTGAAAAGAAACAACCGCGCAAGCAAGCAAATGCACACCCAGGAAAGAACGAAGCCACAAACCAGAAGCCCGCACTCGGTTCACTGTCCTATCAATGGGAAGGTCAGGATGACGATGAAGAAGGATCTATGAGCGAAGAAGACGAGGCTCTGGCATATCTCAAGGCTGTAAGATTAGAGCGACAAGGCATGCCCTCCGTGTTCCGCACTGCGGAGAGACGCGACGAAATCGACTACAGCGTTGGCGACAGTCGCGGATACTACGTGGAGGACTGCTACATTGCACGACCCGTGCTTCGACCTGAAGCGCCGAAGAAATCTAAGATCTCGGCCAAGGACGCATATACGGAAGTGCTCAAGCGTCGCTTCAGCGCCATGCGCGCACGCTTGAGAACTGAGCCGCTGGTAGGTGAGAAGAAACCACAGTCTGATACTCGCAAACCGATACCTCGACCCAATGGTGGTAAGAAAGGGTACGAGGAGTGCGTGGAAATGGTACACAACATGTCGCCGTCACCTGCGCAACTACAAGCGCTTGACCAAGAAGACACACTCAGCATGTTGGAGCTCATCCAAAAGCATTGCTTCAAACGAGGTGAGACACTAAGACCGAGTACCAGCGCGTGGATATGGGCATTGCTTGCGAAGCTCGACGACGTCGGCACAATGAACAATGACGAGGTGTTTGTGCTGCGAGATCTGGGTAAGCGGGCTCTGGTCATTCAAATCTCATTCAACGATGCTGCAATGGCCGCGCAGCTTGAGGAGATCTCTCGCGCAGAAGCAGCTTGGGAGAGCGACGAGGCCAACGCATCACAACATGAAGGGCAAGGCACTACTGCTGCGGACGCAACCAAAACTGATACAGCAGGTTCGACTGTGACGCAGATGCTCGATCCTGAGAATACGCTCGCCACGCTTGACATGATCGTGACAATTGTAGGCGAATTCTTTGGGCAACGAGATTTACTCGATTCCAGGAGATCGTGGGATCCGGAAGGATGAGAAGCGTGAGTGGTATTTGAGCGTCGTCGCCCGACTTTTACCGCGATACTATACCGGCGGCTACTGCGGGACTTTATGTCAGCAAGTCCGAGGAGGAAGCCGATGGTTTGCATGCATCTCCACATTCGACTGCCGCAGGGCGTCATTCGGCGAATGCACTTGTTCTCTGCTGCTGCTGGTAGGTAGATCTATCTTCCTTTGTCGTACGAGGAAACTATACCTTTCACTATACATCATATAAATCTGCTCTCAATCAGACTGCATATCACACAGATCCAATCTTCAACCACTGCCTCCACAATGCCCAATGTCTCAGACATCGCCACCAAGCATCGTCCGGACCTCAGTAAATATGAGGACCTGTACAAACACTTCCACGCCAACCCAGAGCTCTCCAACCAGGAAAAGGAAACGTCAGCCCGTTGCGTCTCCGAGCTAAAATCAATCTCCAGCGATTTCGAGATCAAGACTGGTATAGGTGGCTATGGTATCGCAGCTATCCTCCGCAATGGCTCAGGGAAGACTGTCCTTCTTCGCGCCGATTTCGATGCCTTGCCCATTGAAGAACGTACTGGTCTGCCCTACGCAAGCAAGAAGCGCATGACCGATGCCGACGGCGTTGATAAGCCCGTCATGCACGCCTGCGGCCACGACATGCACATCTCGTGCATGCTAGGAGCTG
Source organism: Cladosporium sp. BSL10 (assembly GCA_001553865.1). Taxonomy (NCBI): domain Eukaryota; kingdom Fungi; phylum Ascomycota; class Dothideomycetes; order Cladosporiales; family Cladosporiaceae; genus Cladosporium; species Cladosporium sp. BSL10. The sequence goes on from LJJI01000068.1 coordinate 78,059, forward strand.
CGGAAGCCCTTCACGCCGCTCGCGAGAGCTGGTCTGGCACTCTGATCTTTGCTTTCCAGCCCGCTGAGGAGCGTGGCACAGGTGCGCAGGCGATGATTGACGATGGCCTTTACGATCCCAAGCGTCACAATGTGCCTATCCCGGATATCGTGTTGGGTGCCCACGTTATGCCGCATCGTGCTGGTGTTATCGGCACGCGAAGGGGCCTGATTATGAGCGCTGCTGATAGTATGCGCGTTACGCTCCATGGCCGTGGTGGACACGCATCGATGCCGCATAGGCTTGTGGACCCAGTGATCATGGCTGCCAGCACGGTGATGCGTCTGCAGACCATTGTCAGCCGCGAAGTCGACCCGTAAGTGTTCATCCAGCCTATGAGACAATGACAACATGCAGATATCTACTAACACCATCTCCCCAGCTACGACACCGCCGTCGTAACCTGTGCCAGCATCCAAGCCGGCGATGCCGAAAACGTCGTGATCGACGACGCGCGCCTCGCCATCGACGTCCGCACTACCAACCCAACCACCCGCACCAGAACCCTCGCCAGCATCAAACGCATCGTCGCCGCCGAAGCCCTCGCAGGCAACGCCGTCAAAGACCCAACCTTCCAAACCACCCGCGCCTTCCCTCTCACAGTGAACGACCACGCCCTGACCGAGAAGCTCGAAGAATCCTTCGGCAGCCACTTCCCCAAGGGCAAGGACGGGTACGTCGCGGACGTGTCGCAGTTGGCCGGGAGCGAGGATTTTAGTATTCTGGCTAGTGCTGTCGACAGGCCTTATTCATTCTTCGTCTATGGCGGCACTGCGCCGGAGAAGTGGGATAAGGCGGAGGCGGAGGGGCGGTTGATGGAGGATTTGCCAGTGAACCACAGTGGATTGTTTTCGCCGATCATTCACCCTACTCTTCAGACGGGGCTGGACGGGTATGTTGTGGCGGCGTTGACGTGGTTGGCTAAGTGAGAGATGTAGAGGTGACGAAAGAAACGTGACACACATGAATACGACATTGTAACTTTCAATCTATTCATAATTTCATGCTTCGTCCATGCTGATCCCTAAGAGTTAATCTCCTCTCCTCCTCATCTACAGCCTCCTCGCTCGTCTATCAGGTAGGGAGCACACACCTGGCCACTACTTCATCTTCTTTCCACCAGCGTTCTCCGTCTCCTCCACGTAAGGATGCTTGATAGTCAAGCACCAGATGTCCAGGTAGTCGCAGATGCTGACGATCACATCAACGACAAAGCTTCCATAAACACCGAATGCGAGACCAAGGCAGGAGAACATGAAGGCAACCTGGTAGACGCCATCACCCAGAGCGCTCGGCCATCCAAGACCGATGCGTGCCTGGAGTATGGGGCCCAAAGTATCGATGATGCCGAAGAGCAGCGGGAGTGCGAGCACGTTCTGGTACGGGAACTCCGACTTTGTCAGGTGTGCGGTGATCATCTGGCCGACAGAGTAGGCGTTCATGAGACCAACCAGCAGGACGAAGGGAACGAGGTGCTGGTGCAGGATCTCGGGGTGAAGGGAGAGGTAAGCGATGATGAGAGCCCAGGAGCCGAAGAAAGGAGCCAGGCCTAGCAGCGCATCATTGGGAGCGTCGCCACGTTCACGGCGCGCCTTGAGAACGTTGCGGACGCTCTCGATGGTGTTGTAGGCAAGAACCAGACCACCGTAAAGCACGTAGAAGTCACCAAAGTCCATGGTGTAAGCAGCCTTAGGCAGGGACTCGATGTATGGCAGTCCGAGAGCAGGAAGCATGGGTTGCTGCCAGTAGCTACCGCCACCCTTGACAGCGGTGATTCCGTAGACGATGCAGAGGGTCAGAATGCCTTCGACCGGGCCGGAGACAAGACCCAAGGTGAGGGTATGTGTGTGATACTCATCCCAGGTTTGAACGTAGAAAGTCAGAAGGGCTGCGAAAAAGTCAGCAAAAAGCAGTAGAACAGGCACTTGGGCAACAACATACAGCCAAACAGCACAAGCACAGTCTTCCATCCCTGGCCAAAGTTCATGGCGGCAGAGAAAAGCAGGACTTCCAAGCTAGTGTTCAGCGCGTCAACACCGTGATCGAAGAGCTCGCCGAGCGGACCAGACTGGCGTGTACGGCGTCTGCAAAACAGCTTCAATCAGCACAAATCCACCAAGTGTAAAGAGAAGCTCAGAACTCACGCTTGAGTACCATCCACAGCGTCGAAAGTCTGATACAAGAAGAGACCAATAGCCCACGACCAGTACACCCAAACCGGGCAATCCTGGTCCATGTTCGGGGAGTAGTAAAGCATAGTCGCGACGTTCGCGATCACGAAGCCAAAGCCAGAGAGCGTGATCTAAGACCCCATAATCAGTAAACTATACTCTCAAGAGAAAATTTGCGACAGCAAGAAACACTCACAGCGTTCGGAGCCATAGACATCGGGAAGATGTTGATAACCTGGCTCCACCAGTACGGCTTGAGCACATAGCGGGAAAGCAGACTGTGGTCAACAGCTACAACAAAAAACACGTCAGCTTAATCCCGTAGCCAACACGACCTGGTTTGAGGCCGTATCGCGTAAAGTACAAGGATAATTAGTATCGCGCAACGTACCAGAGTACTTGTACTCCTTCAGCTTAGGAAGCTGCGACTGGCGAATGTACACCATCTTCGCTGTCTCTCTTCAGAACGCGTTTCCAGCAAAAGGCACCAGTATTCGAGTAGGCGAGACAAAAGTTGGGTTATGCGTAACGCGTGTTTTTCGTGGAAAAAAGCAGACGTCGCCGAAAGCGCGTGTGTTTGTTGTTCTCCCGAGAAAACAAAGGACCGCCAAAAGGTTCCACGTCGCTTCTTGTTGTTGTGAATGGCGCGCGAAGATCGAGATCTCTGTTGTTTCGCTTTCCGGAGCGGCGTGCAAGCAGGTCTACTTGAACAAAGGCCGGCTCTGGAGAGAGGAAAAATCAAGGCGAAAGCTTGCGTGTTTACTGAAGTGTGGAAAATCCGTGGAGTCCCGTTCTGGCCAACTTCGAACTTCAAACATCCATCCCACTTAGTACGCCTTGTCGAGCTCGCTTTCTCGATGACGTCAATTTGTTTTTGGCTTCACGCTTGACACGTGCGAATAACCCAAGTCCAGCGATGACTGCAAAACACCTAATACAGACGGTGAACGATATGTAATGTCTCGAAAGCTTTCTTTCTGATCCATCATTTCTGCTATGCAATCTACTATACGCCGTCCGCTCCATATCTCTTACCGACCGTGTTGTCCGTTCAAAAGGCAGCAGTAGCGTATGCACGGTGCGCGCCCTGCCCCAGCCTTCTTCCACAAGAAGCTTCTCCGTGTGCCGAACTGTACACGAGATCTTCACCGCCTTCGCCTGACAAAAGTTTTGAGCAGTGTAGCTTTCACAGCTGTCTTGCTCTTTTCTCCAAACCGAAACGAGTGTTTTGTACAAGCTCAACCGACGGGGCTCCACGGCATGGGCACCATGATGTGAGATCTCATGGTCTGGATCAGGGGAACGGTACGGTGGACGGTCTCGGCCCAACTGTGAGGTCGTTAGTTAAGTTCGAGGACGTAAAGTAGAACCCAACTTACCCTGAAACGCTCCAGCTCTGCTCACGTCTGGCTCTGCGCTCTTCGAGATCGGGGAATTGCCAGAGGTGGTGGACCTCGTTTAATGCACCGATCTGGACGAACCCTGTGAAAATTGAACGTGAGTTTGGAATCAAGCATCTCAATGATTGGGAATAAGACTCACAAGCTCCGACGCCTTCCATGACCTCCTTCCTCGCCTCCAGGCCCTTACGCCAGTGGTGCTCCCACTCGAGCAGATTGCCAGGGTGGAGTGTGTAAGTCCTCAGCTCAAACACACCTCCGAGCTTTCTTGGTGAGGTAGTCGGCCAGAAGCTGAACTCTTGCATGAGGCTGGTGCGCTTCGACTTGATGAGTTTCTTGAGCTTGCGGTCGAACTCTGCGAACTCAGGGTGGTTCGAGATTGCGTTGAGCGATTGGTGGTAGCCGGCGTAACGCTGGTACTCCCAGATGTGAACGAAAGTATCGCAGTCGCCAACTTCGGTGCGCCAGGAGCCGACGAGGTTGACCTGTTCGATCTAGTCAGCTCACGGAAGCTTGCAAGTTTTCCTTCAAGCAAGACATACCTTGTTCTCGGGCATGTTCGCCATGCGTGGGTACCAGTTGCCCACAAGCTCCACATACTCGTCCACCTTGCTAGGCTTCACCTCATGGAAGACAATGCTGTGTACGTACTTGCCACGAGCCAGCACCTGGGAGAAGCTGCGCTCGATGTCCTGGTCCATCTTCCTGCCCTCTTCGGTGCCGTAGATCAGCTTGGACAGCGGGCCCGAGCCGACCTTCTTTTGCTTGGGGTCATTCTCGCCGGCGAGTGCGGAGGGAGCTGCAGCGGATTGTGAGTCTAGGCCACCAGCAGAACTGGAAGAAGCAGTGTTTGGGGAGGAAGAGGATTGCTTAGCCTCGGCAAGCGCTTTAGCAGCAGACGCAGACTGACTCTCTTTTTCCTCGCGCTCGCGACGGATTCGCTCGGCCACCTCGGCGCGGAACTCTTGAGTACGCTGGTCGAAGATGTGGGCGTTGTCGGGGGTGACGTCTGCAAGGGCAGGGCTCTTCGCGTACTTGTCGTGCTTGTCGAGCGAGACGATGGTGGAGGAGAAGGGACGTGCAGCAATAGCAGAGATGGTGGTGGTGGGAGTGAGGGAGCTGGCCCTCTGTGCCAAACGACGGGAGAACATGGCGGCGGTAGCAATGGGGAGTGAGGTGTTTTTGGGAGAACGATAGGTAGGTGTAGTGTTTGTGGCGTGCCAATGTCGACGATGCGTGTATGTTTGCTTGGAGGAGCACTAGGAGCGAATCACAGCGCCACTACTACTCAGGTGGGCGTAAGCTCTGAGAGGAGAGGCGCGAGCCAAACGGGGTCGGGGTAGGTAGGTCAAGGCTGGCTGGCTGGCTGCGAGCTGCGAGCTGCGTGGTCGCCGCGTGCACCAGGAGGAGTGCAGGAGCGTGCGTGCACAGGAAGGAAGACGGGGGAAGAAGGTCCGGTCCGGGCAAGTCAGGTGATTGTCCGGCTTGGCTGGTGGTGAGGGGCTGAGCGTTGGTGTCTGGTGCAAGCGAGTCTGTCTGTCTGTCTGTCTGCGTCTGAAGCTTAGAAGCTTAGAGGTACCTCTGCTTCGAGCGTGGGAGAGAGAGAGACAAGACACGGAGGTACCTCGACCACTTCCCACGAACCGAAGCAGCACAATCGAGAGCTTGGGCCAATCCCCACATTGTCTCCGCTAATCTCTAACTGCAATGCGTTTAGCCCGTATGCACGGTCATCTGACATCATGCAGCAGCAGTGGGTGCCAGTGAGTGCCCAGGCCTCAGTGCTGTCTGGTCTCTCCACATGTGTGCATATGCCACGGTATGGTCCTTGTTCGAGGCACTTTTGGAGCACGTGCTGTATCACCTTGGACGTTCAGCATGCAGCAGCCACACCATGTTTGAAAGGGTCGAGAGTATACGTGCCGAACATCTCACAGCAGTCACGAGACATCTCAGGCAAAAAGTCACGTCTTTATACACCTGCGTGTGCTACCTGCTTCTCGTCGTCAAGACGCCCTTCCCCTCCGCCTTCCACATGACAAAATCGAACGACCGAATTAGATGCATCATTCTCGCGGGACAAGGTATCGGGAAACAAGAACTGAACAGGAAGAAGAAGTGAAGGTCAACAAAAAGAAAACAAGTATGCCCTCAATTCCAGTTGTCTTTGAATGAAAATGTAACCCTCCACCATTTCCATTCCCATTCCCATTCCCATTCCCCATCCTGGTCCCAAGTCAAAACATCAGAGGTAAAGAACCCGCTCCCTATGTACAGCATCTCGAAGTGAAGAAGAAGATAGTTGGCGGGACAAAAGAAACTGCGTGTAGGTGGGTTGATTGTGCCGCCACCCAGGTAAAATGGACTGCGCTTTCGTAGGTCGTGTGGGCTCGAATTTTGGAGACCGTTCATTCGTAGATTATGGTATCCAAGAGAGGAGAAAAGTGGCTGCCTGCTTCTGACGTCGTGGGCCATGGTTGGAAAAAGGTCGAATGGATGCGGCGTGAAGGATTCGTTTGCCCTGCGATGTGTTGTTTCGTCAAGCGCTTTTCGAATGTGCGGAAGGAGAAATAGACGTGCAAAGCGCGGACATCGTGAATAAGCAAACCCGTGTAGCAAGGCTCATCATCGCTCTAACCTGGGCCAATTGTTCATCCAGCCCATCAAGCAAACACCAAGCACAACGACAAGCGCCGCGCCTGTCAATGGTCGTCCGTGGTATGTCAACACGCTCTCGTGTGGCGCGTTGATCGTGACAGTGCCACTCTTGCCCTCCTCAATAGAGTTGGACAACCCTAGAACCTCTTGGTTGAGGTACTGCTGTAGGATGTGCGCTTGTTCGGGCGTAATGATTTGCGCACCCTCCAAGCCGGCCTTTTCCAGAAGGGCAACGGCGGTCGGGCTGTGAGGTGGCGCTTGAGACGGCGACACAGCGTGTCCATTCTGCTCAGACTTGCTGCTATCCAGGGACCTAGCCTTGGGTGATGAACCACGACGTGAACGTGACGCAGATCGTGCTTCAGCAGCAGCATTGTCGGCGCGCTTCTGTTCGACCAGCTCTGCAAGAGTTTTCCGCGCTTCGTCTCGCTCAACTTCAGCAGTCTCTGCGCGCATTCGGTATGCCTCCATCTGCTGCTTCATCTCATCCATACTGATCTGGAGGCGTTCGAGCTGAGCTTGTAGATCAGGAGGAGCAGAAGTGGCACTTTCATCATTCGTTTGAGGAGATTCATGTTTCTCCTCTTCTTCAGCAGCGTCCGAAGAAGCTTCTGTCCGATCACTGCTCTCAAATTTGAGGGCACGCGACTCGGCACTTTCTCTGGCCATACGCTCAAGTGCGAGTTGACTTTCAAGGCCTTTCATGCGTTCGGCTTGGCTGCTAAGCTCACCCTTTGCCAGCTTTAGTTCTTCGCATAGCCTGAGGATATCACCAGAGTGATCCGTCCTTGTGGGAGAGCTGTTAGCGGAGGAAGGGCGAGCAGACTCCGGACGCCTCAGTAGTGGTTGGATTAATGGGTCAGCAAGGGCTCTCGCGACGTCCGGTTTTTCTGGCAATGGCGCTTGCGGTGGCGGAGCTGGCGGGTCCGAGAATGGAGCCTTGAGGTCTGACTTGTTCTTGACCGGTGATGGCCGTGACTTTTCCGAGTTCTTCTTAGGCTCCTTCTCGGAAGGCTTGCCTTCGCCTCCAAGCATAGCTTCTATGCACTTGCGTGCCCGCGCGAGATCTTGTGATTGTTGCATGGCCAGCTTCATCTCAGCCTGATATAAAGGTTAGCATTGCGGACCAAATATACGGCACAGTAGGCACTTACGTTTAGTTTCCTCACAATGTGCTCTGTCGTAATGGGGTTGAGCCAATTCCGCACATGCACAGGCTGACCCATTACTTGTTGTTGCATCGGGACCTGACCCGTCATGTTCGCCGGACCTCTTCCATTCATGCTGCCTTGGCCCCCTGTCCTCTTAAGGTTTTGCCCATTCACCATCATGTTGCCACCTGCACTCGGATCGAGCTCACCAAAGTTGAGGACATCATTGCCTTGGCCGTAGACACCAGCGTGCTCAACCTTTGCAGCAACCTTGTGGTGCACGACTGTCTTCTGGTCCTCGCTCACGATGTCGATTCCCAGCTCGAGCACGTCTTGCTCTCTCAACTCTCTTGGTTCGGATTCTTTGTTCTCCTGGCTCAACCGCATACCGTTGACGAATGTGCCGTTGCTACTCTTGACATCCTTGATGAAGATGCGTCCTTGTCGGTCGGCGTACACTTCGGCGTGCTGTCGAGAGAGTACTTTGGAGTCGAAATATCCGTTCAGGGCGGTGGGGACGGTCTTTTGGTTGGTCTGTCTACCAATGCGTAGCACATCAGGATAGTAGGGTACGGTAATGGTCTTGCGGTCGAAGGTACCGTTGATGGGGAGTAGGTGTAGTATCGCAGCTGGCTCAGCCTGCTGCTGATTTCTTATTGAGCCATTGGTCTGCGCCGTGCCATTGGCCATTTGTTGTGAGGGCAGCATTGGCGCGTGCAGTGCCGATATCGCTGAAGACGCAGAGGCGCCAGAGGTCGCTGAACTGACGGCCTGTGGCCTAGCGGTGGATATGCCGGTTGCAGGCTCAGCTTTACCGGGCGGCCAGAGTCCTCGTGTCGGCTTTTTTCGCACTGCCCAGCTCCCTGACTCCCCCGAAGTAACACTGGTGCCGTTGGTCTGCGCCGAAGAAGCGGAAATGGTGGATGTGGATGAGTTCGTGGAGGCGAGCGAAGAGGACGAGTTTTGTCGCTGAGCGGTCTTACGCGGGCCAGAGGCGAACATCTTAGTGCCTTCGTCGTTGTTCATGGCGGCGAGACCATTGTCTTCAGCAGCGTTCCATGTTGTGCCGGGCTGGAATGACAAGGGTGGAGCGACCGCGGTCATGGGAGGCAATGGCGAGACAATTGTTGTTGTGCCGGCGCGTGTCTTGTGTATGCGGTGATGCCGCAGCGGGCTTTGTCCAGGGAGGCAGGACTAAGATGGACTGCAACTGAGCACTGTCGGGCTGCCTGCATGTGACAAGCGCGTACTCCTAGATTCCCTGCGCGAGCGCGCACTGCGAGGTGCCGTTGTCCAGTTGTGGGCACGGATCACGTGTTGCGGCGGAGGTGTGGACGGGCCGCCGAGGAGGCGCTGTGAGGTGCTGCAGGCGCTGTAACGGGGCGGCGTGGAGTATGTCGCAGGGGGTTGCCGGGATGGAGAGGAGCGGAGAGGAGAGGAGAGGGTGGTGATGTATTGCAGGGTGGTGGGATGATGAGATGGGGGTCGGTGTGAGAAGACGATGACAGTAGTCGAGTGAGCGGTGGCTTCCAGCAGCAGTCTTCAGGAGCGGACAAGGCTGGCTGGCTGGCAGCGATGCATGCACGGGCAGGGCAGCGAGTGCTCTCAGAGTCGTCGCTTAACAAATAACTGGGCGGCTACACCACCAGCAGCAGCAGCAGCGGTGGCAACGGCGTCACTGCTGCATTGGACTGCGGCTGTTGCGTGCGTAGGATGACAGATAATATATCACAGGAGAAGACAGTGTGCGAGAGAGAAAATATAGCAGCGGGCAGCGTACAGGAGTTGGCTACCAGCTAGTCTTTGGTCTCTCTTGCTCACGATGCTTTTCTTAGCCGCAACATCCCCCGCTGCCAAACCAAGAACGGCCAAAGCTTCACTTCGCTGCCGTCCAGCCAGCCAGAGTACTGCTGCTGTGAGGCGCGTCTGAGTCCGGACAGGATCACATACCTTAGTTAACACCACATACATCTCCTAGTCATCATTTCTTCGCGATGCCTCCCGTTGCAGCTGTCCCCGGTGGTGGCGCTGGTGGCCAGTCCACCTTTGACAAGAGTATGCCCGCTTAGGTGTGAGAACAAGCGCATGTACAGTAGTAGCTAACACCTCGACAGTGAAGATGGGTGGCATGATGGGCGGCAGTACGTCTCGCTGAATGCCATGCAAAGCTGTATCTTCTACTAACAACACCTCTAGCCGTCGGCCTGGTCATTGGCTTCATCTTCGGCGCGACCAACATCATCCGCTTCGGCCCTGGCCCTAACGGCATGATGAGGACTCTGGGCCAGTACATGTTGGGTTCTGCTGCCACCTTTGGGTATGGGAGACGAAAGGCTGTTAATTGATGTGCGCAACCATACTAACGCATACACAGATTCTTCATGTCCATCGGCACAACAATCCGCACCGAGAGCTCGCCCATCATGACCGCAGCTTTCGCCCAGGCCCACGCCAACCACGGTCCCCCAGTCATCATGAAGAAGCAGTGGGAGCAGAGGATGAAGCAGGGTCGGGAAGAGTAGAGGCAGCATTCTGAGGAAGGTCGGAGGACATTGTACAAGAGCACCTGAGCCTGCTGAGCAGCAAGCTCGCAGCGCCGCATGTATCATATTACGAAGATTGGGAATGAATTGATGGAGTTTGCTTGCATTTATTGCGGCAACTCAATGGCAAGGCGCTTTTTTACAGCATCTCCCACTTTGACGAGCTTCTCAAGCTTCACGCCAAAGCTTCATTCGTGTTTGTAAACACACTCACTCAGTCGCGCTTTCCCAAACTTCTGCTTCGCGTCACCAGAAGCCTTTCTTCAACTCCCCAAAAGCATATCACAAGCATCACTTGTAGGTGCTCGCGTCTGGGGCGCATAGCTGAAAAGTCGCCCAGCTAACATAAATAATCCGACACAATCAGCACGAACACCCAATCTTTACACAACACATCCTAAATCGCAACATGGAACATCGCCTTGAGCAACTCGAGCTGAAGCTTGCCGAGCAAGAGCAAGTAAACGCCGGTTTGAGAGACGACATCAAAAGCCTCAAAGAGATACAGCATGGCGATCGCACAGAGTACCTGCAAGGCTTTGAGCACTACGAGCAAAAGAAGAAGAAGTTCTCGGGGCTTCTCGCAGAGGCCAACACAAGCATCTCCGCCTTGCAAGACCAAAAAGAACTCTTGGCCTCAAAGGAGGAACTCCAGTATGTTGCATTAATCTTGCTTTCGCTATTCGAACGGACTGACATTCGTTAGGTCACTCTCGCATCGGCTAGATGATCTCAAGTAGGAGTACACTAGACCTTATTCTTTTTCTCCTCACATAACTGATTATGAAATAGGACTCTCGTCGACCGCAATGCTGCTGGTATGCACGCACCTGGTTCACCACAAGCTCCTGACCTTATGATCTTCTCGCCAGAACGCTCTCTGATAAGCTTCGGTGAGACTGCGGCGTCGCCGGCTTACCCACCCGCTGGCCATGAGACACGTTCAGAACCACAACCTCTGCAAGGTCTCCCCAGTAGGATCACATCACCACTCCTAGATGTGAGCAACGCCGAGGGTGCACAGTCACCAAGACACAGCTTGGAAGACGTCCCCTCAGCGGAGAGCTCAGTCACTGAAAGGGATCCTTCCCCATTCGTCCGCATCACACCGCCGACCGCGCATACGGCCAAAAAAGTCAGATTTGCCCCAAGCGCTCAGAAAGTGGACTGTCCGCCCTCTGACTCGGGTTCAGATGACCCTTTAGCGCCCAATGCCACTCTTAGGAGGAACAACTCGAGAAACAAGAAGATGAACACTACATCCACTAGCGAAGACAGCCCACTTGTCACAGCAAAGAGCATCAAGTCTTCCCGTCGCAAGCCAGCTGCCGCACTCAAGCCTTCAAGCAGTAAGCCAACTGGCGTTCTCGCCCAGTTCAAAGATGGCCGCCTCAATAGCGATTCCGAAGATGAAGACCGGACGTCTTTGCAGTTGCAGCCCCAAACCCTAGCCAGTAAAAGCCAAGATAAAGAAGCAACCATCGATCTGGCCGAACGTGCCATTACATCTCTCGTTGGAGCGGAGATTGGCGGGGCAGCTGCTGGTATCAGACGCTCTGGACGGGTGCCTAAGCAAAAAGACTTTGGTGATGTCGAGGTGCACGGCTGGAAGATGAAGCGAGTGAGGAGGTCATGATGTTGCGATAAGGCAGCATGCGTTGACACCAGTCGCTACTCTTGGCTGAGCTCGGAACATGAAGACAGTGTTCATTTTTTCTATTTCTTTATCGCTCGCTACCTGGAAAGAACATCCCATCACGTGAGATCACATGTTACTGGAGTGCTTTGGCGCATGTGCTTTGCGGTTCGCTTGATGGATGGAGATTGGAGGATGAGCACATGCGCGAGTCACTTCTCCTGCATCGTGTTTCTAATGGAGGCTTTTAAGCATTAACACGGGTGCAGCAGTTCTCGAGTTCAAAGCCAACATGGGAGATCCTGCCAACTGCAGATCATCGAAAATTTGTGAGATGAAGCTGAGAATGTGCGTTTGTTACTACACTGCTTCCGTTGATAAAATTGGTCAGACAGAAGCTGTACTATGATTTCCTTTGCAACAACCATCCTCTTGTCACAGATTGCTGGATCTCAATGGCATACATGGTCGGTTTGTCGTCCATAGCCGTATGCAATGTGGCTTGACTATCCTCCTAGATATTGACGACTCACATTCATATTTCCCTACCAAGCAAACGGCATTACATCACGACAACTCTCCATTAACCAAGGCAATTGAGAAAACAAATGATTGGCTTTGTATCAAGCATATGCATGCTCGCAGCTGCGTCCACGCTCAATGAGGTGGCTCATGTGACGTCTTGAATGTATGGGCGCGGGCGTTGATTGACTGCGGGCCGCAAGCCAAAAGTTCGATTGTTCGACGAGCTTCGCCAACGTGCACGCGATCTAGGACGAATTAACCAACGCTCAACCGCCAACGCACCTCGCCCACCCTCTCGCCAGCCTTTTGTCGTCGCCGAAAGACGACCTCATCGCCCCCTGCGCACGCGGAGCCAGCGGTAACAGCATTCGGCACTGCTGACAAACGGGCGCGCGCAGAGGCAGCCAGACAGACACACGAGAGAGAGACTCATCACTCGTCAGAGCAAGCATCGCCGCCTCAGGAAACGACGACCAGCACCCGGCCGCGCCTTCCTTCCCCCCATCGCGCGCAACACACACTCCATCCATGTTGGCCGATATCGAGTCGCCACACAACATCCTTCCTATAAGAGCGGCCGCCCTGGGCTAAGCGCCAGCGCTGCCTGCGGGAGCTCTCTGCTCCTGCGCCTGAGTCGTCGCCGCCGTCGCCATGAACAATAACCACCACATGGGCTCGGGCCACCCGATCCCATACCATGAACAATCGCGCCGCCAGCAGCAGTACCACAACCACATGTACGCGCCGCCGCCGCAGTCGCCTATCAATCCCTATGCATACCACCATGGCCCGCCGATGCCCTTCTATCCCCAGCAACACCCTCAGCAATATCCGCGCTGGCAGCAGTATCCGCATCAGCAATACAACCCGTACGCCCACGTCCCACCCATGCCGCAGCAGCATGTGCCTGCCTACCCGCCGCGTTCGCCGCTCGTCGTTTCTTCCCAGCCGGTTGGTACAACTCCCAGACAAACGCCCTTGCACCCGCAGCAGCATGTCCAGGTAGCCGCCAATTCGCCTCGTCCGGTCCCTCAGCACATGTCCACATACACGCACAACACGAATGGTCTGCCATCACCTGCGCCCACGCCTCCCAAGCGCGAGGAGACTCCGTTCGAACAAGTACAACAGCTGCCGCCGCGGGAGGACACCCGATCTGTGTCTATGTCTGATACTCCGTCCGCCCCGTCGAGACGCCAATCCACCGTCACAAACGTGCTTTTGCTGCCACCAGAGACCCGCACACCCTACTACCCTAGCGTAAGCAAAATGTCATGTGCTCGCTCAGCAGCCTCGTACTGATTATTAATCCACAGCTTCCCTGGTACTCGCCCGATGCTTCCCCATCTGCCTTCCCGCGTCGTGCAAACGCACGGAGGAAGCGCCAGAACCTGACCAAGTCGAACGATACCGTCGCCCTGCCCTACCTTTCCAATGCCTCGAACGAAGTACAGCAATCTGAAGCCTCTCCCGAGAAGGCTGCGAGTGTGAGAGCAGAAGAGCCGGCATCAGAGACATCCACTGTGGCAGCGACATCGGCACGTGAGACTCCGGCTACATCTCAGGCACCTTCGGAGAGCGACTTCACGCAGGTGTCTACCCCGACCACCCCGGCCCAGGCTGTGACATCCTCGCCCAAGCCGTCCGGTGCTCCTGCACAGCAACACGCGCGCAAGGATACACGAACTGCAATTGCAGTGCCCAACATTGGTGGATTGCCAAAAGCGAAGAGTACACCCACCTCTGCGGAAAAGCAGACACAGCAGCCACCTGTTGCGGCAGCTGAAGCTACACTCGCCCAAGCAGAGACTGCAGTCGTCAATGGCGCTACCGAAGCTGCGGCAGCCGATGTGCCTACATCGCCACCCAAGCCAGCTGCTCCGAAGTCTTGGGCTGATTTGGTTCGCACCAAGGAAGCCAAAACTGCATCTGCGGCACAAGCGAACGGCACAGCTACTCCGAACGGTATACAGAGCGTGCCCAAGAGCGCTCCTCTGGCGGAGGCTTTGAGACAACACACTGTGACTAACGACAGCCTCTCTTTCCTCGAGCCTAGGGGACTGGTGAATCCTGGAAACATGTGTTACATGAACTCGGTGAGCGGAGTATTTTACACTCTTCATGGATGACGCTGACATTCCTGCAGATTCTCCAAGTCCTTGTCTTCTGCACTCCCTTCTACGACTTCCTCGACCAGGTCCGCCAACGCACTGTCCAATCAATGAAGAGCGACACTCCCCTGGTGGATGTCATGATTATGTTTATGAGAGAATTCAAGGTTCTGGCCAATGGCGAGACCGCCGAGAAGCTCAGGAAAGTGCTTAAGCAGGAGCAGTTTGAGCAGTACGGCGATCCTATCACGCCCGATTACGTCTACGAAGCAATCCGTTCCCTGCCGCGCTTCCAGGGCATGAGGCGTGGACACCAACAGGATGCTGAGGAGTTCCTCGGCTTCCTTCTTGAGGGTCTGCACGACGAGTGCGTTGGTGTGATTCAGAACCACGTCAACGACAAAGCGCAGACTGACGCGCGAAATGGCGAGACTGAAGATGCTAATGGCTGGCTCGAAGTTGGCCCGAAGCAGAAGTCTGCGGTCACCAGGACTGCTGGCCAAGAGGACATTCCATCGCCGATCACCAAGATCTTTGGTGGCCACCTGCGCTCTGAGCTTCGCGTGCCTGGACAGAAAGACTCCGTCACTCTTGAGCCATACAAGCCTTTGCAGCTCGACATCGGCTCACCCCAGGTCAACAACATTGTGGATGCTCTCAAGGGATTGACTCACACTGAATCTCTCACTGGTGACTTTGGCGGTCGTGGGAACGTCACCGCCAAGAAGCAGGTGTTTATCGATACTCTGCCACCCGTCCTCATCCTTCATCTCAAGCGCTTCCAATACGAAAACGCTCTTGGCGGTACCCAGAAGATCTGGAAGAAGGTTGGGTACCCGCTTGAGCTTGAGATTCCTAAGGATGTACTGCCCCCCTCGAAGCGGAGCGGGCTGGCCGTCAAAGGTGGTCTCCCCAAATACCGCCTCATCTCAGTCGTCTACCACCACGGTAAGTCTGCTGCTGGTGGTCACTACACTGTCGACGTTCTGCGCCAGGATTCCAACGAATGGGTCCGCATGGACGACACTATTATTAGGCGCGTGCGCCCACAAGACGTTGCCGAAGGTGGCGCTGAGGAGGACCCCAAGGTTCTCGCCAGGGCTCTTGAGCAACACAAGAACGATTCCGATCTTCAAAAACAACGCAACATGTACGAAGGCTTGGATGACGAACCTGAACAGGAGGAGAAGCCGTGGTCTGAAGTCAACGGCAGCGCCACTGGCTCTGCGAAGAAGCTGGCTGCGGCCGCTCAGCAGAGCAACGGTACTGCCACGCCAACCAGCACTGCGGGCAAGAGGACCCCGACCGCGCGTCGTGAGGGAGTCAAGGACAACAAGGTCGCGTACATCCTGCTGTACGAGCGCATTCGTTCGTGAAAGAATGCCGCATCCTTGATTCAGATGAGAAAAGGACCATACGATCTACACACATGACCGACAAACATGCCGGACTGCCCAGCGTACCAAGCCAGGCTTGTCAATGATATGGTATTACTAGCTGCGCCGTCACCTTGCCGCGGCATCTTGACGTCCACCAAAAGTATGAAGCAGCGCGCCGCCCAGCGCCTGTGGGGATGTGAATAAGCTTCGGGCTTTGTACAAGCGAGTGCTGAAGAAAAGGAGATCTTTTGGAGACGGGGCCAGATATAGGTACCAAAAGCGCTGGGTGACGGCTTTTATCAATCTGTGTGAGTAGGAAAAGCAAAATCCTGTAGAAATGTAGATATGGTGCTCGATGGAGGGAAAGGGGCGATCTACCTCGCGGGTAACAAAAAGTGCAAGACTGTATAATATTCTTACCACGATTCTTTGTGCTCACGAGCTCTTTCGTTGCTTGGAAAATCTGCCCTATGGTGCATTACATGGCGTGACCCACTCGATATCGATGACAACTGCCGTTGACTTATCCGACTTCCGACATGACTTGCTGAGATGAGCTGGCATTTCTGTTCGTTCCGAACTTCCGCTTCACCACAACGATCATATTGTCTAATTTGCGTAAGAAAGGCAACGGCACGGCCTACTCGCAAGAAACGCAGTGGCATCTATACATCTACTGCTACAACCAACACCCGCCAACCACTGCCGTCTCACATCCCGTGACTTCGCCCCGCACACTTCCACTTCCATCTCCACCAAAGAATAGGCCGAGCTTAAGCTTCTGCCTTCGCAGGCTTGCCCTCGCATCGTCTCCCTTGCCCCGTGACCTAGGCACCTCAAAGGTGGAACATAAATTAGTTCGGGAACGGGGTTTGCCCAACACGCACGTTCCAATGGTGGGTCTTGTGTTTCCTCTGACCACATCCGTACTGTACCTACCGGGCCCTTCGGCTCCTTGACCCTGTAGCCGAATCACTACCCTTGTTGCATAAGGTACTTACTTCCACCAAGAGTGTCCTTTCTCAGAAGTCTGTCATATTAACTGTGGTCTTGAGGGCCATCTGACTCTTACCAGTCCTCCACCCTCTTCCTCATCCTCGGCGCCATCAAAGACTTCTTCCTCCCCCCTCCACCATCCAAACACCACCTCCCCATCCGCCCCAGCATCCCCTCACCATCACCCAAAATGGTCGCCGAGCCGCTGGATCTGGTCCCCGATGAGTCGGGCCCAAGCGTGCCTGCAGGCGGCAACACCGGCGGAGCGGATTCTACGAGGGCATCACGCTTCAATCCCACGTTCACGGACTCTGTGATTGCGGCGACGGGCCCGAAAGCGAATGCCAGGCTGGCGCAGGTGATGCCGAGCTTGCTAAGGCATTTGCACGATTTTGCGAGGGAGAACGAGATTACTGTCGATGAGTGGACGGCGGCAGTGGAGATGGTATGTGGTTTTTGGGGCTGAAAGCCTCTTTTTCTTTGGATTTGTGTTGGCTACTTATGCCTTATTGAAGGACGGGCCTGGAGAGGCTTTCAAAACTTTGGGCGATTTTGCTGACTTCTTATGATTCTTCTAGTTGAACGAGGCCGGTCGGATGTCTGACAACAAGCGCAACGAAGGCCAGCTCTTGCAAGATATCCTTGGTCTGGAATCGTTGGTCGACGAGATCACTTATACTCTTGCCAACGAAGCCACGGATCAGCCTACCGCCACAGCCGTAAGATCTCCTCGATTAAATCAGGGCATCCGTCTCTTTCTAACCACTCTCAGATCCTTGGTCCTTTCTGGCGCCACGGTGCCCCCCAACGAGCTCTTGGAGACTCAATCATCGACAAAGATCAGGGCGGCGACGTGACGCACATGCACGGCACAGTCACAGACTACACCACCGGCAAGCCCATTCCAAACGTTGAGATTGACGTCTGGCACACTGCGCCCAACGGCTTGTACGAGCAGCAGGATCCCGACCAGCCAGACATGAACCTGCGAGGCAGGTTCTACACTGATGCTTCTGGACATTACGACTTCTATTGCTTGCGTCCGACTTCGTATCCGATCCCGAACGATGGCCCTGCCGGAAAGCTTTTGGAGCTGCTAGACAGACACCCCATGCGTCCGGCACACATCCACTTCATCATCTCGGCCGATGGGTACAAGCCTGTTGTTACGCAGATCTTTGATCGCACTGACAAGCACATTACTGACGATTCGGTTTTCGCGGTGAAGGATAGTTTGGTGGTGGATTTCAAGCCTTTGAAGGGCAACCCTAAGGCGCAGTTCGAGCTGCCTTATGATTTCAAGTTGGCGAGTTTCGAGGAGGCGAAGAAGAACGGGATGAAGGGCGCCACTGCTGTTGCTCCTTGAAGGGCGAGCAGCAAGGGTGATTACGATATATGATGTGGTGTGGAGAATTGTAACAGGATTACTTTGGTTTTCTTTTGCTATCGTTGGTCTCGATCTTGTGCTAGAGAAGTCATGTGAACGCTCACAAGTATGATGCACGCTTGCCCGACCGATCGCTCTCGTACAGTGCGTTCACCCAGGCATGACGCTTCACAGCCCACTTCCAGTCCGGATAAACCTGGCCATCAGCGAAAGCTTCATATAGTCTGCCGATGTTACCTGGAGGCCCAGGTTGATCTTCTGTGATCTCGATGTCTTTCACTTCGCCAGTAGCGTTGTCTTGTAAGCGAACCTTTATCTCTGCAGACATGCTGACGGCGAAGGCGCTGTCGCTGCGGATATCAAGGACGCCCTTGTCGCCCTCAATCTGCCACAAGAGCGCTGGCTCGCCTTTGAAAGGGCCTCTACCATGCACGACTGCGGACGAGTGGGCGCCACTCTCGAGAAGGCCAGAAATGGTAACGTGGTCGGCTGTGGTGCGTTTTATTGTCCGTACAGTCGTGCCATCCTTGGACTTGACCGCGATATCTTTCTGCTGCGTCGACAGCGTTGCAGAAACACTCTGCAACTCGCCGAGAGTGTAGCTCACACTATCGTACATGTGTCCAAGCGGAATGACGAGCATGTTTCCGCCAAGCTCGACGTCGTTCAGGTACTCGTAGCCCTCATACGTCACGTCTGTAGATAGGCCCGTGGCGAGGTTGAGAGTACTGCTGAGCACGCGGCCAATGGCTTGCTCTTCGACCACAAGCTCCTTCACCCGATTGACCAAAGGGCCGACTTGGCCTTGCAAGCCGACCATAGTCTTGACGCCTTTGGCTTCGGCGAGCTGGAGCAGTTCGTTCGCCTGCTCGAGGTTTGAAGCGAGCGGCCATTCGACGAAGCAATCTTTGCTAGCCGCGATGGCGGGTTTGAGGCATTCGTAGTGCCGGTCGACTCTGACCGCGCAGACTACAAGGTCCACGTCGGGGTTTGCCGATAGATCCGCGACCGAGCCGTATGCCTTGACATTGTCGGATAGGCTGTGAGCTTTAATCGCCGCTGAGGATGATTCGACAGAGGAGTTGCATACTCCTACGATCTCATACTTGGTTGACTTTTGGAGGTAGGGTAAGTGGGCTTGCACGGCCCATGAGGAGGTGGCGGATAGACCAATGATGCCGACTCGGATGGGTGCCATTGTCTTCTGGTGATGGCTTTGAACAAACAAGAGATTTGTTGACAATTGCTGATTTCGTGCATCTTAGCATGCTTGACGTGAGATCGAACGTATACATACATGGATACCGACTGACGACACTAGCGTGATTACTTAATCCGTTCTCCGACGGCGGGGGCTTTTGCATCCGTTGCCGTGTGTTGCCGGTCTATTCAGGCATAAAAATCCTAAGGAATGGATAGGCAAATTGTCTTGCTGATAAATCACAAGGGATTGCGACGATCTGCTGGACTTTGTCATTCAAACGGAAGGGTAATTGAA
Source organism: Cladosporium sp. BSL10 (assembly GCA_001553865.1). NCBI lineage: Eukaryota > Fungi > Ascomycota > Dothideomycetes > Cladosporiales > Cladosporiaceae > Cladosporium > Cladosporium sp. BSL10. Next base: position 97,553 of record LJJI01000068.1, read on the forward strand.
GGCCAATCTTGACATCAGAGGCGCCCAATTGCCCCTTAGTTCGACATCGATTGCACTGAGCAATACATAGACGACCCGCGACCATGAATCTGCACTAGCTTTGATGTTCGAAACACAAGCATTATTGGAGTGCGGCATTGGCCTTTCAGTGCCACCCTACATAGACATAGACTGGTCTTCAATTATCGTGACAGCAGCGAGGATGGTTGTGAGGGGTGCACAGCGTTTCTGTGGTCGTGTACTTGGACAGTCTGACACTTGACACGAAGCGATAGTGACACAATATGTCTGCCGTGCCTATGGTGATATCGCATTATCTTTAGTACATGTCACTGTACTCTCAAGACTCGATCAGTGTCGTGGAGCCCTTTGCACGTCTAGTTCCACAAAAGCTGCATGTTCCCGCAGAAGCCGCGCACTAGCCCGCAACAGGCGATTCTCGAACTTCTTTTGAAGATCGACCATCAATAATTTGTGATCTCGGCGATCGATATATAGAATCACCTTGACAATATTTGCACAAGATGTCAGACAGTGACTCAGAGCAGGCCGGTGTGCCTTTGATCGAGGATATCTCCGACTCCGACACTCCCGCAACTTCAAACGCAGCAAAGCGGAAGCGCGACGACGACAACAACGATGCGCCAGTCGAATCCAAGCGAGCGGCAAAGCGCAAGAAGAACCCCAAGAAGCCGAAAGATGTGCAGGATGATGCGCTTGATGAAGAGAAGGGTGTGAACCACGCTATTGCGCACATGGACAGCAGTCTCATGGCCGATCATATTGCACAGAGGACAAAGAGGTTCAAGCCGGACTTGAGCTTGGTGGAGGCTGAGGATCTGCACGTTCCTTGTAAGTGAAAGGAGGGAGTACATCAAGAGGTGGAAATATACTGATCTGGAATGTAGCGAGTGCCATTCTAGACACCACAGCCCACACCGATACACGAACTTCAGATCACCTTCCCAAGTTCCTGGAGCAATTCGCTGGAGAAAGACGAAGCAAGAAAGGAAGCAAGCTCCTGAATGCACCCGAAGCGAAGAGCTCGCCACACACTCTCATTGTCGCTGGTAGCGGACTCCGTGCTGCTGATGTTACCAGGGCTTTGCGCAAGTTCCAGACCAAGGACTGCATGGTAGCCAAGCTCTTCGCAAAGCACATCAAGTTGAAGGACGCGGTTGAGACAGTGAAAAAGTCAAGAATAGGCATGGGTGTTGGCACGCCTCAGAGGATTATCGATCTGTTTGAGGATGGCGCTCTGAAGTCCGACTGCCTGGAGCGCATTGTCATTGATGCCTCACACATCGACACGAAGAAGCGTGGAATTTTGGACATGAAGGAGACTCAAGTGCCCTTGGTCCAGCTCCTCACGAGGGCTGACTTGAAAGAGAGGTTTGGAACTGGTGAGGGCAAGATCGAGCTGCTCTTCTTCTGAACGGAATCTACAAGTACATCATTTGATACCCATTTAGCGCTTACCTGAGCATGCTTATTTTTCCAGCCACTCGATCCATACTCACTCGATCGAAAAGCATCTTCATGCCTCAATCAAGTCGAGACGGATTGCACGCGATTGCACGTCAGGGATGTGACACCAGTAAGCTCATGTAGATTCCCGCCTAGTACTGTCCGATGCCCATGGAGTGACTGGAGGACTCGAACATGTACGATCTTTGCGCTACACCAGCGGCATTAGCACTCTTGGCTACATGAAGCCTGATTCCACCTTGTGCTGCAGCGGTCGTCACATGTCACACCATCGCTCCTTCCCTCTGAGGCAATGCAGCGGGGCGCCTGCCGTAGCAAAGCCTCCAACACGCGCGCATATCGTCCGACCACAACACAACACACTCACTCTCGTCGGGACCTCATTTGGATACCTCACTCTCTCTTTGCCTGCATCACCTAATCACCCATCCGCGCCCACCTCCGACTCCTTCGCCACCTCTCCACCCTCCCATCGCCGACAGCACCATCGGACAACCTGAGGCCGCCCACGCGATGTTGCCAAGCACCTTTGTCCGCGACACGGCGCTCTCTCTCTTCATGCTCATAATTAGCGCTGCCGCCGTGCTTTTGAATGTCAATGGCCACGGGTGTAAGAGTCGCATTCGCTATCTTATGACGCAGTATCACTGACTGGTCCATAGCTACTGAACTTGATTGCTACGAAGCTTTCGCCAACGCTACCGGTTGCAGCAGAGCAGACGGAACTCTTGACTGCTCCGACATCTCCTACATGAGCTCTGAGGTATGTGGTGAGCATATGCATCTTGCAATCAAGCCTACTAACGATACTCAAGTCTATCGACGTAGCCAGGTCATGCGCCAAGGACGATCCGGATCAGTGGGATGCTGTCTCGAAAGACATGCCGTGTGTCAAAGCGCTTCTTGCGGATGTTGTAGCCGCATCACTCGAGCCCGAGAATGCCAATGTGAAGGGAATCGTCTTTGAAATTCGTCCGTCTGGCTCCTACCAAGCCACTTCCGCCGGGCAAGCTTTTCAGCGCGCCACGCCAGCACGCAATGCTCGCCTGCGGAGACGAGCGATTGTTGCTGGTCTCACAGTGGATCACGATACTCAACCACCGAAGGCATACCAAAGTACCGTACCGAGTTCTCAGGACTTGCCCGATGCCCAGCCAAGCGATGAGTCTTTAATCTCCTCCACTCGAGTCGTCAAACACGCCTCGCCATCATCCAAACGTGAGGCAACCCGGCGACCCAAGTGGCAACCGACGACTTGCACTGCCTCTGGCGTGACTTGTGGAGGTGCCGGACAAGGTGGACCAGTCTCCAAGAACAAGATGAGTGACTTGAGCTGCAACGCCGAGGCGCCCTCCTTGCGCCTGGCTCTTCGCGATGCTCGGCCTTCACCGAAACTGCCTGAGCGATCTCCGTTGCTTTGCACGTCGTTCGGTATCTTCTGTGAAGGTTCAGATACTTCAACTGATGGCTCCCAGAACATCGATTCAGGCCAGGCATCTGATCCTACGGCTAAGAGTAGCTCTCATCCTTCATCAAAATTACCCAAGTGGTCTCCGTTACTTTGTACATCCTTTGGCATTGCCTGCGGAGATTCAGGTATCTCAAAGGATGGTTCCGAGAATCCAGGTACGAGTCAGGCTTTAAGGTTCGCAGCCAAGCGTGAAGCCCAACCTTCACCGAAAGTGCCCAAGTGGTATCCTCAACTTTGCACGGCCCCCGGTGTCACTTGCGCAGCGTTAGACACTTTAAATCATGGCTCCAAGAATGACCATGGAAACCAGCCTAGAGACTCCACGGCCAAACGTGAAGCACGACCGGTGCCCATGGCCGAGGCTCGCCCTGTGCCGCAGAAAGGTCCTCCCAAGTGGAAGCCTACCACCTGCACAGTTCCGGGTATGACTTGTGGGGCTCTCGACAGGGGTGGAGCGGACGGATCGGGTGACAAGACTGGGGCTGACCGTGCAACATTGGTCGTTGAGCAGTCGAAGACGGATGATCATAAAAAGAAGCGTGAACCCGACGCCGCTGGGGAGTTCTGGTCTGGACCTGGTAGAAACATCTTTGCAGACGACGAGGGCCATGCTATCTCGATCGAGGACGATGAGAGCTCTGCCACATGAAGCATCCGCAGTCCTTATGCTGATTCACCATGTGTCTGAGCCTGTGCAAAGATTTGAAGGACGAGACTGGAGATGTGCAATGTACAATTTTGGTTCTGAGGGATGGCGTTTGGGGGAACGGAGGGTCAGTGTCACTCGTCTCACTGGTTTGCTTCACTTGTAACTACAGTTCCTGCGCATGAATTTGCCTACAGTTCCAAACATTGCATCAACCCGTATCTCGGATCATAACACATGTGCACTCGCTCGCTCGGGAAAGATGAAAATGTATGTGTAGGCCAAACCTAGGCGTACTGTAAATACCGCTGCTGTTCCTTCATAAAAATTTCTATCCCGCTACATAATAATGCCTTCAAGTCGCGGCAGCGTTGCTACCCGTGGGCTCTTCCTCTATCGTCACATTCTTCGCCGCCGGTCCTCTTTTGACATGGTCAGAAGAAGCGATCGCCCTGTCGCTGCTGTCCTTCGGAGCATCGATGACGTGCACTCCGTCAGCCTCTTCGAGCTCAAGAGTGCCGCGCTCCTCCGCCTGGGCGTTGATGACTGGTGCCGGTATGGCTGGTTGGGAATCGTCGGTGACCACAGGCTGCGGCGCGGTGCTGGCTTCGCTAAGAACACTCTGTTGTTTTTCGACAGTAGGTTCAGGCTTACTCTGTGCTGGTTGCGCTTCGGCGCGCTCATGTGGTCTCTTGGGAAGATCCGGAGCATGCTTCCGTCTGGCTGGAAGGGGTGGTGCAGGGCCCTTCTCGTCTTTGCTAATGTGCTTCGTGTGCTTGTGTTTTTCGTTGGCGGCCGGCTTCTGGTCAATGCCCTGGAGCGTATCATGAGTCGCCGTAGCCTGTGCAGCTTCATCGGTTTCACCGTAGTTCTCGTTCCACGCGCCATACTCGTCTTCCTCGCTTTTCCTTTCCGCCGCTGCATCAGGCACTGTGGCGCCAACGCTTGTGTCAGGCGTCGACTCGGCCTTCGTTGTAGGAGTCAAGCTTGCACTTGGCTCGCTCTCCTCGGTCTTCCCTTGATCCTGCTCCATTGTAGGTTGTCGCGCTGGTAAGACTGGCTTCCTCCGCACGGTGCCACCGGCGAAAGCACTATTGCCCCACAGACTAGTCTTTGGTCCGGGTAAAGGTTGGCCGATCGGGGGCAGTGGTTGACCTCTTCCCACGGGTTCTTGTGGCCCAGGTTTTGTTGCATTCGGAGCTCGAAAAAGAGGAGAGCCTTGCTTTCTGTTAGCAACGGCGTTGAGTGTCCATTGCCGTGCGGCAGATGTGGCCGCGGCAGTGGCCGCGAACAGCGCCTTGCCTCGTGTTTGGCTGTTTTGAGATGATTGTGTTGACGACATCGTGTCTGTACGCGCAAGTGATTCGCGGCTCGGCGTTCGAGGTATTGGAAGGGCAGTGTCTGAGGTATTCGGGTCAAGATGGGCGGTCGACTTGCCTCCTGCACTACCTCTGCGATCGTCTTCAATCTCTTCGGGCTCGTTACTGAATATGTTAGGATGATCTTCGTCGCCGCCTTCTGTGATGGTTGTTGTGCGTGGGCTTTGTGGTGGGTTGGTACTTTCTTTTGGCGTTACACGATCGTTCATCTCCCTGACTGCGTCCACTGCATCTCTTTTACTCGCAGGTTGGTTTGAGCGACCAATCCAGCGTTTTGCCGGTGGTGGTGCTTCACTATTCCTGACTGCGTCAACGTTGGAGCCGTCAACAGCTACGCTCGGCGCAGAAGGAGGGGGTGAGGCGAAAGAGGGCGAGCGAACTGGCTTGCTGACAGGGCCTGTACGCTCAGTGGTTGCTTGAGCGGATTGCGATGGCAAAGACGTTACGGATCGCTGCTTGAGACCTTGTATCTGCTCGATAGCAGCTTCGGGTTGATCGATGGTGGCAGGTGTCTGTACACCGGACGAGGTGGCAGATTCATCGGGAGACTTCGGGAGATTGGGCATGGACATCGTTTTCTCATTTTTCGCGCGCAAGAAGTCCTGAGTGGTAGGATCACCAGTCGTAGGACGTGATTCTTCGCTCTCTTCACGTTGCTGTTGCCAGATACCACCGCGATAAGCCTGGCCATGCGTGTCAAAGAAGGGCACGTCGTCCCAATTTGGCTTGACTAGCGTCTCTGCGAAGACTTCACGGATTCTGTTCTCGATCGTGCGTAGTATCCAGTTGTAAGTGATTTGTCGTGAGCTTACAATGGGCTCAATTTTGATATCCATGTCCGGAATGGTCTCGAAGCAGAACCAGATCCTATTACTTGGAGGTGGCTTGATGCGCATGAGCATTCGTCCCTGTAGTCGCTGGAGCGATCCTGCAAGTACCAAATCGACAGTCCGGACCTTGAAGCGTTGGCCAAGATCGAGTTTGGCAACGGCACTGATGACAACCTTCACGCCTCCAGTGTACTTGACATCCATTGACAAGACCATGTCGCCAGAGATGTGAATGTCCTTGAGCCGCGGATTGGAGAGGATAGGTCCAGCGTCGCCCAGGTCAATGCTTTGCACGGCGACGTAGGATATGAACGCGGGCTTTGCAACTCGAGAGATCTTCTTTTCGATCTTCTCGCGCACAAGGTCTTCAAGAAAAGGCGTACGATGCAAGGCGAGGAAGACACGATTTATAAGCGCATTGAATGCGCGAGTTTCGGGTGTCAGAGTGTTTGAGTGGATACTGGACTGCAGCTTGATGGAGCATGACGAATCTAATGGCTGAGGTACTGGCGATTTGGTTTGGGCTGCGAGCAGAGCGTGGTAGAAATCCTCCTTCTCGGAACAGTTGGAACTGAAAAGGTAGAAAGGTTTCGGTTGTGGCAGAGTGCCATCAGCTGTATCGCCATGTACAGTCGAAGCGTGCGGTTTAAGCAGGATTGCGGTGCGTTTGATAAACAGGTCTGCGTCCTGCATGTTCTCGTCATCGCCGTCTCCGTCGCTAAGAGAGACTGTGTGGTGCGCGATACTAATGACATGTCGGACCTCGAGTTCCGCAGGAGAGTCGTAAAGCATAAGATGTCCATGGCGAAGTACAATATGGAAAATATTCCTGGCTGATGCAGCCGCTCTGAGTCGCGCCTGCGCTCCGGAAGATGTATCGTCATCCTCGGCCAGAGGGTTTCTGTTCAGTGCCGTCTTGCTCCTGTCGAATACCGAGCGGTACATGCTCTGATATACCGACATGGACTCTTGAGCAACTCCTTCTCCTGCTGCATCTTCGCCATTGGGAGCGGCATTTGGTTTCGTGGCCAAAGCACTTAGAGCGGTCTGGAAGTTGTATGATCTCAAGACAGCAAACGTGGCATTTGCTGCGCCTTCAGAGGAGAAGCTATCCTCTTGACCAACATCCTTGCTCTTCGAGTCGACTTCATCTTCCTCTTTGCCGTCTCTTTTCGGAGCTCGATCTTGGTCCGGCACTTGCGGAAACGTATACCAGGCTGTCGCAACGACGGCGATGAGGAGGAGCGGGAGGAAGGTGACTCCACCAAGGAGATAGGCAGACAAGAGGGATTTGAAGGTCATTGTCCCGCATGTCGCTTGCCAGCCAGCATTAGGCTCCTACAAGCAATTGCGTACAAGTGCATTAGGTGGCATACGCTGCGCACTGGCTTTCGCGACAAGCGTCTGAAACGACCAAGGTCAACACCGAGACGTCATTGCTCAAGTCGATAGCATTAGGGTTGTCGGCTTAGGGTTTAGGGATGTCTAAAGACTGAACCATTTGTGAATCACGCATCCACATGCATGTCCATGTGGAAAATATTGGCATTTCAGCATGCTTACAATGTCTTGCGTGTCATTCACATGTACTGTGATTGCACATGTGCAATTTCTTCCCTTTCGAAGAGCTGTCCTCTCCTAAGTCTAGTCATGTCAGCGATTCCGCTAGTTTCCCACAATCATATGTAAGGTATCGATGCTAGCCTGCGTCCAAGACTAGCTTCACTACCTCGCCAAAATATTGCAATAGAGGCTAGCCACAAATAGGCAAGATCATGCCACAAGAATGTCTGGACAAATACTTCCTTCCAGATCTATCTTCCAGCGTAGCACAACCATAAGGAAGTAAGGCATGGAAAGATATGTACGCAACTCGTTCAGCATACGGCCAAATGTATAGAATGCATCTGCCAACATTACCAAGTACCATGCTATTAGCAGCATGACTCCAGCGCAATGGCCTTGAACGTGGACAAAGATCACAATCCAGTTACGTCTCTTTTGCTCACGTGCATCAGAGTGGCAACTCCAGTCCCTTGTCAGCATTGCACCACCGCGAGCAAGGCACCTTCACGTGTTCGATGCACTTGCTTGGGATTACGTGGCACGAGAGATATAAAGAGATTCACATTTCCTAGGCTTGTCGAGCATCGTTGCGAACGCGTGAAGATGACAGAAGAAGTGTCCTCTTTCTCGCGATTGACGCTGGATCTGCTGCATCCGCCATGTAGTACTTCATTACTCCCGGAAACCAAAGCCGTGGCAGTCGCTGACAGGCCATTTCATCCATGGCAGCAATATTTCATGACTGCCGTTTGACGCAAGCAAGGATGCGGAGGCGCCAGGGATTGCAGCATGCCGGTACTCAATATCGCTCCACTCGCAAGTGGTAAGTTTCGCCGACCAGTACCTGAGGTAGCGCTACAACCCTCATGTTCGTGTTGCTGTACTTTCCAATTGATAGAAGAAGCTCGCAGACACGAGCGCATACCGTACACAAATATTCTCATCGCAAGCACAGTAGTCCCAGGCATAGCTAAGCATGGTATCCACATGGCTCAGGAACATGTCATCCGGCGTCCTAGCCATGCTTGGCCACATCGCAAAGTCTGCTGAGCCTCATCCTACCTAGCAGAAGAGAGTGTTCGAGTGAGATTTGGATTGAAACCCATTAGGCGGGACGGTCCTGGTGTCTGCGAGACAAAGGGCCTAGGCTGGCAGAGATGGCCGAAACAGTATACATAGCGGCTTACCACTCGCTCTGTGCCGACGTAGAATAGTATAGGAGAGCATACCGTGCCCCAACGTGGAGACTCCTCCACGCGAGCGTGCAGATGGTGGATCTACGGTTCGCAAGCCGCACTATCGTTGCCAAGGGCGGCTGGCTCGGCAGGATTCACCATGGTTCCACTGGCGCTGAAACCTTGTGCGAACGTCGTGTATCCAAGCCGACCTCATCTCTTGAGTCGATATTACAGTATCGCAGCATATAATTTGCAGCAAAGGTATGGATTTCCTCAGGGGATCTAACACGGGCATGAGCATGAGTCGGACAAAGAGAGCAAGGTATAAAACGCAATGCATTCCGCAATGAGACAGCTATGTGCAGAACAAAGCCGCATTCCTCGTTCCCGGTCTCAAGTAGCAACCAATCAACGCCGATTCACAGCAGCATGTTTCTGCTTGCATCACTCGCCGTTCGCTTGATCCATGGTGGTATCGAGGAACGGGGTCATCTCCCCACGAACGTCAACCATTGTGATCTTCCACGGAGTCTTGCCCTTCGATTTGCCTGCTTCGCCATCTGAACCGCCCTCTGGTTCCTGACGACGCTCCTTCTCACGCTTAGTCTTCTGGTGCTCTTCGCGCATCCTGGCTAGCTTGCGACGCCAGGCAGTCTGCGTCTGCGCAGCCCGAAAGCGAAGAAGTCCGATCTTGCGCAGCGCCTTGTCGTGACTGCAGGCCTCACCTAGCACGAGGGAGATTGCCTGCGTCTGGAGGTGCTTGGCTTTGACTGTGAGGTAATCAGTGAATATCCCACCTTGTTAGGTGTTCCTTGTACTTACACCAGTCGTAGATATCGTACACGTCGACGTCGATATACTTCGCGAGCATATGCATCTCCGCCTCGTTCGGCGCGCCGCGCTTCTTTGCCCACAACTCTAGGAGGTCCTCGTCATCGCTGGTTGGTAAGACCCTGTGTGTCTCTGGCGGTCCAGAGTTGAAGACATCGTAGGTCTTGCGGGTTAACTCATCGGTCTCCCTGCAGCGCAAGTTAGCAAGCACAACAAAGTCTTGATATCTGTGAGTACGTACCCGCGCAATCTCGCGGCGAAAGCCTGCATGGTCTTCATAACCTCTGCAACAGGTGAGTATGCAGGGTTCTCCGTATTCTGGCCGAAGCGTAGGTGGAAGTCCAACAAAGCACGTTGGGTGTTGTTCAAAAGGTTCCCTTCCGCCACGTACACCTCGTTCAGACTCTGCAGGTCTTCGACGTTCGCTGGAACATTGGTCGGCACTTTGACACGGCGAGTGTAATACGTGAAGTGTATGTCGCTCACACCAGGCACAGGTCCACTGTCCTGAGGTTCTCCGTTTGCGGCAAGCCATTCCTTGCAGTGGGCAGCCATCCGGTCGAAAGACTCGATGGTCTTCTGTCTGGCCTCGTTTGCTCCAGCTTCTGCCGCCTTTTCAAAGGCCTGCATTGCTGAGTTGCGCGCACGAGTATCTTGCGACATGTCCAGGCGCTGCGTCGTTGTGGTCGGGTCAATGTGTTTTGAAGTGGTCTGGCCTGAGTTGAATCTAGGCTCAAGGCTCAATGGTGGGGCTTGACAGCGCTGTTTGTTGTGGCGTGCCAAGACAACGCACCAAGCTCAGCAGCGAGCCTGCTGAACTATAGTGCGTATCAGTACTACTTCGCAGGCCAGTAGGCAGTGTGTTTGCATTGAGACTCAAAATTACACAAGTATTGTTTCATTTCATTTGTTATTTACTCAGACGAAGTTGTGTTCACGATTGGCATAATCTACAGGCTATACAACAGACGCCAACGTGATCGGCGAGTGGATTTTGCCCAATGTGTGCATGATTTGCAAATGAGTAGTCAAAAGTAGTCGCAGCTTTGGTCAAGCTCGTTCTCTGTCATTGAGCTCTTGCAGGACTTAAGCGATGTGCTCGGCGTTGACGAAGGACGCGAAGTCGACATCCTGGCCAGTCAAGATACCAGTGATCATCTCGTCGCTTAGGTTGAAGCTGTCCCAGACGCCACCGTCGTCGTAGCGAGTGTCAAACTCGGCTGGGTTCCAGGCGGTCTGGATGTTGTTGGAGGGATCGAAGCTTGTGATGTCGCGGTTGGATCCAAGGGTGTCGAGCTCGGCAATACCAGTGCGCAGAGTTTCCATGCCAAGTGGAAGCTGAGGGCTGTCGGCGGAAGTGAGGTCTTCGGCTGTAGAGATGTCGGCAGAGGTCCACGGCTGCGCAGCCATAGCGAGAGACCCGCTCTGCTGATAGTTGACGCCATTGTTGTCCGCCATAGTGAAGAGCTTGGCTTCGATGCAGCACTCGACGAGGTCCTCCACGCTCAGGGTAGTCGTAGCGATCGCAGGAGGGAAGTTGTCAACGTCCGGAACGAAGATGCGGCTGATGTTTGGGCCGTCCGTCTGCGCAAGCGTGAGTGAGTGACCAATTTCTGAAAAGCAACTGGAAAGCTGTGAGCTGTGAGTGCGCTTACCTGGTCTTGCTCGTGCGACTCGCCGAGCTCCCAGCCCATCGTGCTGAGGTAGATGTTCGGCGGAATGACACCGATGAGCGGTGCGCACAGCTCGAGGAACTTGTCGAGGGAGACCTCTTCCTTGTCGCGGTTGCCGCGGAGGATGCTGTAGCTCTTCGCAAGAATGGACCACTTGGCTTCAAACGGGTCAGCCTTCCAGAGGACAGTCAAGATCTTTGACTTGACTTTCTGAGTGCGTGGGCTAAGCATCTGGTTGTAGAATTCTGAGAAAGGTTAGCAAGTTTCGAGAGACTCGTGACAGAAAGTAACTTACTGCGATAAGTCATCCACGAGTTGAGCGGCCTCTTCGGGCCCTTGCTCTCGGCCTTCTCTTGTTTAGAGCGCTCCTTCTTCGAACGTGACTTCTTCACTCCGCTTGGCGTCTTCGCACTCATGTTGGTCGCTTCGGTGTTCGCCTTCATGCACTGCGGCAAGGCTTGCAGGGCTTTGATGATCTCCTCGACATGCTGCCCGGAAGCGTTGGCGAAGGTGTTCATCACCAGGGCGATTGCTTGAGGTGCTGCGGTAGCCATGGCGACGTTGGTACCGATTGTTTGGATTTTTTGAAAGAGAGGTAACAAAGGTATGTGCGGTTGCGGCGCGACGAAAGGGGCTGAAAGCGAGGAATGTTTTGTGCCTTGTGGCTCAAGAGCTTTGGCCAATAGTGAACTGAACTGGGTGGCTGGAACAATGCTTTGTGCGGTCACATGCGTTTGAGAATCCCCGCTAAAGAGCACAACCCAAACACCTCACCTCACTCAACTCTCAACTTACTTGATTCAGACCGCCTTTCACTAATTACAACCTCGATGGCTGCCACAAGACCCTAGTCAAGCCAAACCTCCTCTCACTGCTTGTCAGCACGCCTGTGAAACAAAGACATGTTTGGGCCCAAATATTTGGGCTTTCAACACCAGACCGCAGCAGCTTCGAAAGGCTTGTCGCGAGCTCTGAAATTGGTTCGCGCTGCGCGCCGAAAGTTCTGCCTCTGAACTGTACGGCATTAGATGAAATGTTTAACCATGCACAAGGAAACATCGAGACTCACCATTGGTGCCGGGAAATTCGAATGTGTTGTAATGTCAAACATGCCGATTGCACTCTTCCGGCCCGATCTGGCAATCCTAGGCATGTTGTGAAGCTTGAAGGAAGAAGCCTAATCCTATCGTCAATGACTTTGTCCACGATATGTGCCGAACTGTAGGGTCCTCACCTTCTGTTTATTTACGCGAGCAGGGTCTTCGCTAGTCTAAGTCGTGTTAGTGGAATCATGGAACACCCAGCGCCGCCCTCCTATCGGAATTGGTATACTTACGGTCTCGAGCTCAGAAACAAATGCATTCAGTTCGTGTTGCCAATACTCCAGGATGAGAGTTGCACCTTGAGGTAGGAAGATCTTGCGCGCTTCCAGATGTACGGTGTCCGGGCGCCCTTTCTTGAACTCGTCAAGGTTGGCTTTGTTTTTGATTAGTGCAGCCCAAGCCCTTTCAACCTTCTCTGTACTGTGATTTCTCCGAAGGTCATGCTTTATGCAACTGTCGATATAAATCTGATGCTCTGCAAGCATTTCCTTGAGCAGCTGCGCGCAATTTTGCAACTGCGTAACGGCAAGGGCATTCCCGGAACCGTCCCTGTCTCGTGATTTGCAGTATTCGTAGGTAATACACTCGAGAGCGCGGGCAAAAGCAGTTTCGATCAGGACAGAAGGACTGCGAGCGTTGGCCAGAAACCTGTGTACAACCTCGAGGCAAGCCTCGAACAAAGGGAAGACACCTTGAAAGTCAGTAATTTGTAACGGAAGCGAAGATGTAGCTGCAGCTCATACCTGGCTCGTACATCGTTTCGACGATGTCAAATGGATCATGTCCGTAGACTTCAGATAGAGGATCATGGGTCTCTGGCAGCGTCTGCGGCAGATTCTCAAGAAGAATATCCATGATGGCAGGTCTCGTTCGTGTCTCTGCCCTCCTCGCAAAAGTGGTAAAGACAAAGCTCGGCGTGCAAGACGTCCTTAATAGTCGCGCAACCGCCAGCGATATTCCCACCTGACATTACCAGCCCCAACAGCCCGAACCGAGGGAGCAAAAGCCAAGTGCCGCCTTGAAAGCGTCCAGCGCGCGAGCCCTCCAACCTCACTTCACACCCCGCAAAGCCTGAAGAGTCGCACTCCTATTGTCGCTGTTTAGCGCGCAACGCCAGCCGAGTTATCGAGCGCACCCTCTGAGCAAGTTGCCAGCCTCCAGCTCTTCGCCGCGTTTCGCCGCAAAGCTGCGCCACACGCTTTGGAGCTCTGAGTGAGCTTGCGATTGGCTGTGCGGCGGTGACTGCTGGTGGAGCTGGTGGCTGGGAGGCTGGTAGAAGTTTCGAGGCGGGCAGTGAGGATGGATGTGAGTGACTCGGTCTGTGTCGTCGCACTGAGGTGGCTGGGAGGCCGGGCGGACACTCTGCTCAGGCGGCGAGGCATGCAGGCAGGATTGGGTTCGAGTGGAGGCAAGTCAGGTGACGGGTACGCTTGACGTGAGTAGGATTGTTACACGTGGAGGTTCAGGCTTCGCTTGACAGTGAATGGAAATGGTAATACAGGCCGACCTTTGGTTTCCGACCGCTCCTGGGTATATCGCATACGCCTGTAACATCAAAGCAAAAGCCCTCGTGCGCCTTTTTCTAGCTCGCTATGCTCCCTTTCCGTTCTGCCAGTCGCTTGACCAGATAAATGTTCCACATCTCCATTCCGTGCCTCTTTCTTTCTGCCCGCTCGGCCCTAGCGGCCTTGCACACATCCAAAAGCTACGACCTTGATTGCTTCCTTTCTTCTTCGTCTGCATAGTCTTACAAGGTTCACCATGGTCTTCGCACTTGGGAGCCGTAGGGCGGGAATTGAGAAGAGCCGACCAGGTGGCGGAGGTTGCTGAGCGGGCTTCGAAGTTTGCAAGAGAAGTTGTAGGCGATGGATTTGTATCGACTGATGGGGGAGTCGCGTTTGGTTTCTGCGAAGGGGTGGACGGAGACTGTAGTACGCTGTTGTCAGATGTCTTTGCCGTGGCCGCTGGCGATGCAGGCACTGCGCTTGGGTTGGTGTTTTCGGAATGAAAATTGCCATTTTTGTTTTCCGAGCCATCTTCCCTCTTTATGAGGGTAGCAGTCTTAGGTTGGAAGAATCCCTTCAAGCTCTGCTGCCCTTTCGCTGAAGGTGCTGACCCATTCGAGCTTGTGTTGAGGTTGGCGTCAGACTTTTGCTTCTTCGCCGGCGCTGGCTTCGAAGCCATGGTTGCTTTGCGCTTTTTGTCTGGACTAGTCGTGTTTTCTCTGACACCGAAGGTGGGTGTCGAGGATTGCGGGGGCTGCAAGAGCGCTGCCTTGACGTCCGATGTCTGCTCCGATTCCAGCTTGACATTGTTGGCAGCCTGTTGCGATGGCGCAGGCTCTTGCTTCACCTTCGGCGCAGCGAACATAGACTTGATACTCCTTCGCTTGTCAAATTCTGGCAAGCGCTTGCCAGAAAAAGCAGGAACATCCTGCACTTTCCATTCATGCTGCCGTTCACCATCGACAAAGGTTCCAACTGGGTTCATGATGTCCAGTAGTTTGACGTTCCCATCATGAGTTGTCACCACGTCATGGAAGTCGGCATAGACAGGACAATGGTCGCTCCCAAGCAGGCCCTCCTGGATGTTCGCATCTTTGGTCCAAGGCTGCATTGACTCCGCGACCAACACGAAGTCGATACGGCTGCCAAAGTTGCCCGGCCTTGCATTGATCTTTTGCTCCCAGTGTGTATACATGCCTGCTCTGTCTGGATGAAAGCCACGTGTGGTATCCCAGAGGATTCCTTTCTCCCTCCCTTCATCCCTCTCGCCGAACACCTCGCCACCTATTAGTAGTTGGTTGAAAATGCGTCGGTTGGGCGTCGAAATGTAATCTTCATGAGTGATGCCATTCTTTCGCATGTCATCGGTCGAAGAGGCAGTGTCTATCTCGTGGCGGGAGACGTTCAGGTCGCCAACAAGTACGACACGCTTGCCTAGGCGCGCAAGGTTGCGGATGCGGCAGTCCAAAGCACAGATGAAGCCGTAACGAAAGTCATCACGAAGGCCATTACTGTTCGCTGGAGAGTAGACGCCAAGCAAGACGAATGCTGGAAACTCCAGGATCAGACAGCGTCCTTCGGCGTCAAGTGCAGCAGGATCGACGCCCAGCTCGGCGACCTGGAACTCGCTGGGGTAGCCGCCGATACTTTGCGACTCAGGTAACTCGCGGTATGGGGTTCCAGAAGGTGATGGCAACACGCCCAGCAGCCCTTCCTCTGCACGAATAGGTGCGCAGGTCGCGTTGCGTGTGTAGATGCCAACGCCGGAGTATCCCTTCTTGTGCTTTGGCAGGCTGAAGTAGCAGTCCCATCCATCTAGCATGATCATATCGTCCCGCAAATCCTTGCGTTGGATCTTCAACTCTTGCATGACCACGATATCGCTCCCCAGTATGTCGAACATGGCTGGGAAGCTCCGAGTGACGTTCCATGGTGGATAAGAGAAAGGATTACGGATACCGTTGACATTCCTGGGAGAGCTGGTCAGACTTGAAGTTTTTGACGGGTGTACACAGGTGCATTTCCATACCATGTGGTGAGCCTCATCTTGACGGTGCTCGAGCATTGCCCAGTGGTAGCGGTCCCTTGCGGTATGTCTCGGTCTCCCACGCGCGGAATGTTTTGGCTTGTTTCACACCATTCCGTCTCGCAATATTCAGGTCATGCACGTCTTCTCTTCGACCACTAGCATTCTTCGCATGAAGTCGTTGTCTTCTATGTTGTCGCTGATTGTTGCAATGACGTCTGCTGCGGCGAATTTCCGCGACGCGAGAAACTGCACCAGCGAGCGCGTTTGGCTCGAGGGCGCATCCCGATTGGGAAGTTGCAATACACGCAGCACTCGCAAGATATCAGCGCATGTGAGAATGACACAGGCCGCGATGTCGATCTCGTGATTTAGCAGCCACTTGCCCAGCTGGTGAAAAGCATGCAAGCGAAACCTAACGGGTGAACAATTCCAGTCATGGCTCGCTACCTCACTCCCGCCAAGATATGCACTCTGATAGTCGTCGAGTCCTATCTCCAGAATAGAGAGAATCCCGAATCCGACGCAAAATTGCTGGGCTTGATCACACAACAACTGCATCCAGCTATAAGTCGCCAGGAAAGTGATGGCCCTCCAGAGGATGCATCGGCCTTTGCAGCATCACTATCCTCCATTCCGTCCAACTTTCCTGGAAGAACACACTACGACGACTTCGTACACGCAGCCTGGATTACAGCCGATCTGGACCAGCTGCACCATTTGTTTGATCGTCTCTACGGTATCCTGACACCTGAAGATCCTGGAGACAGGAAGGTCACGCCCGCCTCACCCATTGGCCACTTCATCCGTCGCTGCAACGTCGAATGGACTCGTCTCCGATTTGCCGACTCACTTGCGCTTCTAAACGCCTACAGATCATATATTGAGCCGACATGGGAGTCGTGGGCACGGACTCAGCCAGAAGCGGCACAAGCGTATGCTTCCAAGGATTCCAACGCAGACAGCGTGCCTGGCGCAATATCTGGCGTCCCCTCGACTGAGGCCCCAATGATCAGCAGCGACGACATCGACATAGCATTGAGCACTTCCATTCATTCACTCCAGAAGCTTGGCGCTCGAGTGCCTGCTGATCTCAAGGCAAAGTTGAACTCCTGGCTCGTCACTCACCAACAAGCTTCTGATACACAGAACTTGCACCACTTCATCAACTTCTTCGAGGCTTGGAGGGCAGGACAGTACACCCTTGCTTTGGAGGAGCTTCACAGATACTTCGATTACAGTATTGCCAGCAAGGGTGCTGCAGCTGGAGGCCAAGATGATGGCGTCAAGGTCTACTACCAGTACGCCTTGTTGCATCTGAGTGTGCTGCATGCAGACTTTGAAAGGTGGGAGGAGGCCCTGGGTACCATGGAAGAATGTATCGCGACAGGTAAGTATGCGACACTGGTTGAAGGTGAACTACCTTGCTATATGTCCGTATCAGGTTGACTAATATTGGCCCAGCAAGAGAGAATCAAGACACAGCTTGTCTCAACTTTGCTCTCTCATGGCTGCTGTATCTTCGCCAAGCACACAATCTCCCATCCGTGTCTTCGCTACGGTCGCTCTCTGCTCTTGCTGGCGACGGTGGTAGCGAGCAAGATGAGCTCGCTTTCCTCAAAGCCAAGGCCAAGGACGGGAAGCACTGGAGTCTAGTCAGCAGTACCTTGTTGGAGGAGGCGAAGCTCGAGCTCAGACATGTGCGTTACTTGCTTCCATACTCACAGCTTTGACAAAGTACCAATCTGCATGAGCTAACCAATTTTTGTGATACAGGGTGGCATCACTCCCAAAGCTCTCGAGCATGTAATACAGTCGGCGCACCTCAATGTGCAACACGCATCATATTCTCTGATGCCTGCGGTCACCATCTTCCAGGGTTCCATCTACGATCGTCTAGGTCAGTACAGTCAGGTCTCTGGTGCGACGGCTGCTGCATGCCTACGCGCTCTCGACTTCGCTGCCGTATTTCATTCACTCCAAAACAACATAGCACTGACCACAATATGCTTTTAGGTCAATCGCACACAGCTTCGCGCCATTACGCCAGTATAGAGGCCATCCCAGGAAAGGAATGTTCTCTCGGGGATCGTGTTCGTGCTCAATGTCGAATTGCATACTCGATGGCACAACATGGCTCCTATGCTGCTGCTCAAACCTCGCTGGCCGCGCTTCATAGCCAGATTAGAGGCACATTGAAGCTGGAACAGCGGATCGCCGCATTTGCGAGATTCATAGCGCTTCTTCAAGCTGTTCGAAGGTATGTCAATCCAGTTCAAAGAGCAAATTCTAGCTTCATCGCGCTCACGCTATATACTCTGATAGTGCTAATCTTGCGGCTGCGAATGCCCACTTGTCGAAACTGCTACCTCTGACGCATACTTCCGACCCCGACCTGTCCCACCAAATTTCACTCCTCGAAATCACTCTATTGATGCATCCCTCTGAACCCGACTTGCCTAGCGCCTATCGCAAAATCACATCTCTCCTTGCCGATACAAGCGACCTTGCGCAAACTCTGCATCTGCTCACCCTTAAAGCAGGCGTATTCGCCGCCGCCGGCAAGCCCGAGAAAGGCTTCAGCATAGCAGTACGGGCAGCCAGTCGTGCTGAGCGCGCTGGCCTTGTTCCCGTGCTGCTGGAAGCGTTGGTGGCTTTGGCGGAGATCTTGAACAAAGTTGGCGAGTTTGGGCCAGCTAGAGAGGTGGTGGAAGCCGCGCTGCCGCAGGTATGTCAATCGATCCTGTGTCCGCTATCTATATGTCTGGTATTGGGACTGTATTATGAGTTGTTCGCTGACCAATTGCTCTTCTTAGGCCTTTGAGAGCGGAGTACCTGATCTTTCCGCTCGCTTTTTCTTGCTTCTCACAAGCAGCTGTGCTGGGTTGGCTAATCCCGAAGTGACGAGTAATGAGACTGAGCGGATGAAGTTCTTGAGGCAAGCTGGGAAGTGGGCAGAACGGGCCAGAGAATGTAAGTCTGATCTTAGTAAGATCAATGCTCAGCAGGCTGCTATGGGCAAATTTCACTCTGCACATTGCTCGGAGGCACGGAGTATAGCTGACATTTCTCACAGTGTCTTCACGACTGGAAGATTTCTCTGCGCAGCGCACTGCTCTGATCATGAAAGCTGCTTTAGC
Organism: Cladosporium sp. BSL10; assembly: GCA_001553865.1. Taxonomy (NCBI): domain Eukaryota; kingdom Fungi; phylum Ascomycota; class Dothideomycetes; order Cladosporiales; family Cladosporiaceae; genus Cladosporium; species Cladosporium sp. BSL10. The sequence continues at coordinate 116,389 of LJJI01000068.1, forward strand.
TGCCGAGCTGGGCGATGATGCCGGCATGAAAGAAGCGGAAGACTTGGGAGCACAGTTGGTGCGTGATAACGAGGAAATGTTGAACGCACGATGAGCTTGGTTAATGGAGCGCGAAGGCCAGATCAGTCGATACTAGCATCTATAATTGCTGCTAGCATTGTTGCTGAAAGAGAGCTTAACAAAACTATGTGTACAACTGAATATACCCGAAGTCCGTGGCATTGAGCTCAGATCCAAATGTAGTCGAGGAGGCCTGTGGTGACGCTCAGAAACAAATCCGCGATGAAGTCCAATGCCCAGAATCACAAGTTCCGCTTGGTCACTCATGGTTGAGGAGTGACCAAAGTAAAACTCAGGATTCAGGCGATCAGGACCGGTCCTCTTCTAGTGCACTGGTAGTCTAGTCGCTGGTACAAAGCTATCTCGTTCGATCGGATAACCTTTTGGAAGCCGAATTGGTCAAGCAGTTCCGGGCAAGTCTCGAGTGTTCGCAAGATGCAGAGCCCGCGAGGGCCATGTAGCATCTCATGAATTGACAACAAGAGCAAATGCTCGAGAAGAGATGCGAGACAAGCAACGCTTCGGCGAGCAAACTGAAGCTGGAGAGTTGCAAGATGATTTGTGGTGCGGTTCTGTACAAGGGTGTGCTTGTTTCTACATAGGAAATATATCGCTGCCTACTAAGGGCAGCGTCGGTCTCAACAAGGCTGACCGTAGTTCCCTGCTTCTAGTCCTTCAACGGTGCATACACTAATCGTCATCCTCAAGGCGTCCGATTTACTCGTCCTTCTTGTGGTAGTTGACCTTGGGGTTCCAGAAGAGAGTCTATGAGTGGTGTCAGCTGGCTGAGCGCGTGGAGCAACCAAAAGCATTGCTGGCGTGAAACACTAACCTTGTCTCCGTCTCCCCAGAAGAAGTTCTTGGTCCTGATGTTCTGGAAGGGGTACTCGGGCTTGTCCTCAAGAGCGGGGCCGTGGGCAACGTGCTCCCAGTGCTCGGTCCAGAGCCTGTAGGCGTTGACACTGGCGAGGATGATGGAGGGGATCACAACGCTGTGTACTTGTCAGTATTTGCCATGCGTGAATGGAGTACAGTCGGTTATACTAGATGGAAAGCTTGCGCCAGGTGCCTGTGCAAATCCAATAGTCAGCAATGTGCAATTAGATCGGGTCCTCTTTACTCTCCGCTCGAATTCCAAACCCATCTTGCCGTGTTTTGCTTGCTCTTGCTCATACAGCTCTTCCTTCCGATCTCTTCCACCCAACCCTCCACCCTCTCACCCAGGCTGCCCTTCTCTTGCCCTACAGCCAATGCCTCCTCTCCGCCTCCAATCTCACTTACCGGAGGTGTCGGCAGCGTGCTGCTTGACAGCGGCCCTCTCGCGGTTGAAGGCGTTGTCAGCAGGGCCCTCAAGCTTCGCGCCGACGCTGGAGTTGAAGCGGCGGGCGGCGGCGTTGCGGAAAACGGGGAGCGCAGACGAGGCGCGGGTGGCGGTGCGGAGGCCGAGCATTGTGTCGTTGGTATTGCGGGTTGTGGTGGGAGTGGAGATGTGGTGCGCGGGTGTGCTGGGAGCTCTCGCAAGAGTGTCTTGCGACGTTCGCGAGGTTGACGGCTTCGGATTCGACCGGGGTGGAGTGCCTGAGGAATTTGATGACCAGCCAGCGATGCGATGCGATTCTTTGATGTGATGAAAGCTTCGCAGGGACCGGAGATGCTTCGTCTGTCTCAGCCCCAACACCGAATCATCGACGCTGACTATCAAGATTGCTTTCCACATATTACCTTACAGAATGTCTCAGCAAACGTAGCGTTATCACTGGCAGCACTCCACTTCCATCACTGCCCGATGTCATGGTGGCTTATCAAAATTAAGATCATGTCAACGCGATATCACAAACGTGGTCTGTAGGACATTCTGCCATTTGAAAGCGTACCTACTGTGGTATGAGGCAGATGAAGTGGTTGAAGAGTAATGATGAATTCGATCGATCAGTGGCTCAGTCTATCCCACAGGGTTCAACGTTCAATCCATATTCCATCGCAAGGAGCGAGCTCTTCTCGTCAGACAGATCTCAGGTCCCCAAGAGTACATTCTCATAACCATATCACCAGACCACGCCCAGTCAGACTGTCTGCTTCGGTGCCGCCGGAGCCGGTTGAGCCACTGGAGTGTCGGCGGGAGTCAACGGAATGGCTACGGCTGGGTGGTCAGCATCTTGGCCCACGGCGCCATATGCTTCGTACTCAAGCGCCTTAATGACCCTGGAAGAAGGTTAACTTGGACTCCAGCGGCTTCATAATATACAGAGCATGCTCACCTGTAAGCGATGACTGCCAGGCCCGCTCCAAGAATAGGTCCAATCCAGTAGATCCAGTGGTAGGATGGGAAGCTCCCGTTTACGACAGAAGGAGCAAATGCACGGGCTGGATTGATGCCGGCTGCAGTGCATCATATGTCAGTAAAGATCATGTCAAGGACGAGGATTGAGGATGAGAGCTATCAGACTGACCTCCTGTGAAGCGAACGCCAGCCAGGTGACCAATGAACAGGGCAAGGCCGATGCCGATCGGCGCGATGAATGTGGCACGGTGCTTCTCCGCGGCGAGCATGAGGATGGTAAATACCAGAAGTGCAGTCAGGAACATCTCGATGAAGAGTCCTTGGGCGAGGTTTGTGCCTTCGGCCAACGACGTCGCCACGGTGAACTTCTGTGAGCACGAAATGCGTCAGTCAGTCAGTTTGTCGTGATGAGCAAGGCTGGGGAGGAGACGCGCTTCCGGGAACAACACTTTCACAATGCCGGCACTGGTGATGGCTCCAACAATTTGTGCGATGATGACCACGGCAGCGCGCGTATATGTCAGGCAGCCGACGAGTGTCAAAGCCAGAGTTACAGCTGGATTAAATAGTCCGCCGCTAATACGGAAGAACACCCACGCACAGACTGCGAGACTGAACCCGAACGACAATGAAATATAGAGCAATGCGCCGATCGATGGCGTGGACGCATCCGAACCCGTCAGGGTCTCAGCTTCGTTTGCGACCTGAGCGCCGGCGAAGGCGAAGAAGAGGAAAAGGAATGTGCCGAGAAACTCGCCAATAGCCTGTGATGGGTCAGTACTCTGGAGCTACAAACCAAGTGAGCAAGTGGGAGCATCATACTGCGACGGCATGGCTGCGAACAGGGTTTGGTAGGCCTCCCGGGACGAGCGACGGTTTGCGTTCAGTGGGGACAGCATCGCGCTGCGTTGTACCAGGTGTGACGATGAAACGGTCGTGGACGGGCGGCTGGATGTTCATGGCTGCTGTTACTATGTGGTTCTTCTACTTTACTTTGGTAGTTGTAGGAATCTGAGGTGTGTGGTCTCCGCCCAGGAGGTGACGAGGATGTGTGCACGTTTTGAATATGTACAATCAAATGTCGCGAATAGTGCTGTGTGGAGGTGAGGGAGGATGTGAAAGAGAGAAGCCGGCGGAAGCGAAGACATGCTGTAAACAGAGTCTCGAGGAAGGTATGATTGTGTCAAAGAAGGCGCATGGCTGCGGACGGGCAAGAATGGAAGTTGCGTACGTAGAGCCATAAGGTAGCCACACAAAATGCATGGACGATAGAGGCTTGTGGGATAATTTGCTGTGCAGGAAATGAATAGACCCCAAACAATGGTAGTTGAACTTCATGTTGCTGCCTCCGAAGATTCGTCCTCCGACTCGAGATAGTTTGGCAAAATACGTGAGAAGTCACGCCCTCGCTCATTGCGCGCAATCGGCGCAATATGTTGCAAAGCCTCCAATGCCATCGCTGACATGAATTCAGCTGGATAGCGAGTAGCGTTCTTCGCAAAGTCTTTCCTATTGATAGCCAAAATTGCAGTGTCGACAGTCCACTGTCTCAGACACGAAGGATTCGTTGTGTTCTCCCAAATCAAGCGGATCACACGAGGACAAAAGAACCCTTGCGCAATGACCAGGGCATTTAGGAGACGCATCGCACTGTTGCGGAGCTTAACATCGTCTAGGACGTCGCCAATGATGTACATCCTTGCGAGGTTCAAGCCGCGGTCTGATTTCGTTGCGTCGTCTTCAATCACCAAATTACCGGTATACGACCAGTGAACATACACCTGGAAGTCTGGTGGCTGAACATCAGGAAGCCGTACAATTCTCTCTCCTTCTTTCAGCCAACGGGTCGAACAAGCGGCGCGGAAGAACTTGGATGTGGCACATATCACCTCTTTGTGGACGGCGAATCGGTGTTCATTTGATCCGGCCAGAACCGCAATGATGGTTTCATGGCCGTAGCTGAATCTCGATCAATTCCATGCATGGCAGATATTATGAATAGTGCTAACCTAGGACGTTTAGATGCGCGTTCTCCAGAAGAGCTGCTCGCTTCCAGGGGACGCTTCACAGAACTCTCATTAGTCATGGAGAGCAACAAGCAATAGTACTGAAATGTTGAGGGCTCGCCACGGGTGGCAGTTTGTTAAAGGAGCTTCTTGCTACTAAATATGGTTGGTGGGAGATAGGTGTAAAGGCGGCCACCACAGATGTTCAGAGTTGAGCCGTCGCCTGCGAAACGTGGCCATCTCTGTAAACTCTATGCAAAGAGTCCTGGGCAACATACTGATATGTGATGGTGGGTTACTATATGTGATAAATATGGAATGTACCCACCGCCTTCTTGAGAGCGCAGGAAACCCTGCTTTAGCGTCGTGATGCAACGGCCCCTTTAAAGTGCCGACATACACATTTGCTTTCTTCATGCACACGTGACCGGCTTTTGAGATTGTCTATCAGTCTTTATACAACAACACTGAAGATGACCGTACGTCGTGCACCACCTCCAAGACCAACGACGCCAATAGACCCGACGCCGACCTCACGTCCTGTTCCACGGAAGAAAGCTTTTCCAATTCGCTCGTTTGGCCCTGGGGCTGCGATCGACACGAGTCCTGCCGCCTTCAACAATTGGAACGGGTATGAGCTAGAGGCTTATTGGAAGGAATTCGATCGTGTCGCTGCACCCAGCCTAGGCGCAGACCTACACGAAAATGCGAGGCTGCTGCAGGAGCTCAGGCACAGCGAGGCATGCGTTTGGCGAGACGATGGGACATTTACCCCGCAGCCAACGTGGGGATACTATTTCTTCTTGACGGACTATGATCAACTCACGAAAGACAGCTTGCCGCGCGCGATGGAGAACTGGGTCGAGGTTACACGACGGAGCCAAGGCGCAGATGCAAACCCGCCCAATCCGTATGCCGCCGAAATCTTTCGACGCTTCAAGCTTGACCTGGTAGAAGACCAGGGTGCTCTAGAGTCTGCATCCATTGACCGCGTGCGAGCGTGTTTCCGCGCTCATGTCAGAAGTCTCGAGCTCACTGACGATGATGACGAGCATTATCCTTGGGTGGGATCTGTGCACAAACAAGTCTTTTTTGTGCTGAACGCCGAAAAAGTCCAAATGCTAGCAAACCTGACCTTTCGCGAAGATGGAGATCGTATGGCAGAACTTCGCGTCTGGTTTAAATGCTGGCTGCAAGCTGTAGAGATCACATGGGAGCGACCAGAGACTACATACAGCAAGTATCGTGGGATCAGGGACATAGATATTGCTAGCCTTGGTGCAGCGTATATAGTTGTCGATGGCCTAGGTCTCGAGTCGTACAATGAGTAACAATTGTGGAAGCACACGAAAAGATGTAGGAACCTCGAATTTTGGTACAGAATGACGCGGGCGACATCCTACTTTGATTTCGTCCTTTGTTTGTATGCTCAAATGTGATATATCGGCTGGCTAGGCTCTATTGATGCGTGAAGGGTAAAGACATGTGCAACATTGAATGTTGCCAGGCGCTCTAGAGAGACCCTGCCAGTGACGCAAATTCTCCGACTTCGCACGCAGAAAGATCAAGACTCCAGTCACCAGCCAGCTCGAGTCGCACGACCCACCACAACGCAATACAAGACAACATCTTGCAACAAACACAAGAAACACAAGTCGAAATATCGCACATCATGGCTTCCAACACAGCTATCACCAAGGTTGATCTCAGCCAGTACAACTTTAAGAAGATTGCTTCCGGTAAGGTTCGCGAAATCTTCGAGATCGATGACAAGACATTGCTCTTTGTCGCGACTGATCGCATTTCTGCCTACGACGTCATTCTGAACAATGTAAGTCTTTTGCTCTTCAGTCTTACATCGCGATGTTGTACAGTGGCATGCGAGGTACAGTAGCCTCAGAATTGTTCATCCGTTATTGATTAACTCGGACGGCAAATGCACAAAACATCGAGACACGCGAACGGCCATTGTGAAGGGCCCACCAGGTCCCAAGAACAAAAAACTGTATGCTAACACTATAACAGGGCATTCCCGCCAAAGGTGCCCTCCTCACACAACTGTCCGCCCACTGGTTCAACTTGATCGCCACCTGGATGCCATCCCTCAAGACCCACTTCCTGAGCGCCGACCTCCCCTCAACCATTCCCTCAGAAGCCCGCTCAGGCCTCGAGAAGCGTAGCATGCAAGTCCGTCGCCACACCATTGTTCCCCTCGAGTCGATTGTGCGCGGCTACATCACCGGCTCCGCGTGGTCCGAGTACAAGAAGCACGGCACTGTGCACGGCATGCCCATGCCTGCGGGTCTCCAGGAGTCGCAGAGGCTCGAGAAGCCCATCTGGACGCCCTCTACCAAGGCTGAGCAGGGTGAGCACGACGAGAACATCTCTCGCGACAAGGCGGTTGAGATTGTGGGCGAGAGTGTGGCGAAGAGGGTTGAGGAGGCTAGCTTGGTGATCTACGAGAAGGTACGTCCTCACTCGATCGATGATGACTTCGACAATACTGATTGAGCTTTTCTAGGCCAGGCAGTACGCCGAAGAGCGCGGCATAATCATCGCCGACACCAAGTTCGAGTTCGGCCTCGATGAGGCCGGCGAGATTGTGCTCGTCGACGAAGTCCTCACCCCCGACAGCTCGCGCTTCTGGCCCGCGGATAAGTACGAGGTTGGCAAGGGCCAGTCTTCCTACGACAAGGTACGCATCCCAGAACATTGTTATCTGACGTTCTGGAATCAAGCTGACAGCCTGAAAGCAATACCTCCGTGACTGGCTGACCAACTCCGGCCTGAAGGGCAAGGATGGCGTCGGTATGCCCGAGGAGGTCGTGGCTGAGACCGCAAGCAAGTACCGCGAGGCCTTCACCAAGATCACTGGCCAGAGCGGTTTGTAGATGCAGAGATGGGATGCAGAATGCTTGGATGTAGATTTTAGGCCTGCTTGGGTTAAGGGCAGCGCAACAAAAAGCGTGCTGAGTATCGTCATTTGCTTACCTGATTCTTGAGATCAATCCTCGGCGCGTCGAGACTAGAGAACTTCACTACTGAAGACTGAGAAGACGTGACATACAACAGCAAGGCTCATACTTTTCTCTATCTCAAAGTCCCTTCCAATGCCTTTTTGCTCTTCCTCTCGTGTAAGTATCAAAGACCAATTAACATGCTAAAACATCAAGAGCAAAGGTGCAGGTGGCATCCATACCTGCCACCATTACAACCTTCTTCATTCAGCGCCTCTGAACGCCCCCGCCACCCATGATAAGCCGCAAGCGCTGCTCTCGTCTCTCAAGTTCCTCCAGCCGTGCGTTCAAGTCCGGCGTCGGAGTCACAGGCAGTGCACTTTTACTAGCTTGCAAGCCGACGACACTGTCTGATCGGGCGCTTTGTGATACCTCGTAGGCCTCCTAAGCCACGCCTCCAACGACCAGCGCAGCAAGACCGTCCTCTTCACTCCTTACGGAGATCTTGACAGTTACGCCACTGCGTGCGCTGTAGGCCATGCGAACTTGTCCGACGACCTTGCCGCCACCGACACTCTTGCCGTACAAGCGCAGGCTGTGCGTGGACCCGGACAGAGCCATCTCCGTACCCTCGAGCGGCTGCATGCCGAGCGTCTTGACAAGAAGCTCGACGGCGTCCTGGATGCTCTTTGCGTTGCTGAGCTGAAGCGTCTCCTCCGCAGCATCCGCATCGGCGAGGCCGGTCCAGATGTTGTCCCAGCTGCCAGCGAACGCGGGAAGGACGTAGTCTGCACCGGCGAGCTCGAGGTCCTCGACTTGATACTCGTCTTCGTAACCAGACTCTTCTGGCTCTTGAGTTGTGGGGTCGATCTCCTTGAGAGTGAACTTGAGAACGTTGGTGAAAGATGCGGCGAGGAAGGCAGGCTCCGCAGGGCGCGAGAAAGAGACGTAGACAGTGCCGGGCTCGTCAGATTTGAGTAGGGGTGCAGGGATGATGAAGTCCTCAACGAGCTCGGAGGCAGCATCTTCATCCTCTTCCTCGGCGGCGGAAGGTGTGCAGACGACGGAGACGTCGGCAAGAACGTAATCTGCGAGTGTGTTCTTGATATCGAATTGGAGGACGACGTGCTCTTTGTACAGATGTTTGACAGCACTGACAACGTATTCGGTCTCGGACTCGGTAAGCTCGACGACGTGAGAGCTCTTGAGCAAGACGCCGTATTCCCTGAACTCGGGCACGGTCTGCAGCTGTTGGGCATATTTCTGAGAAGCAACAGTGGCGTTGGCTGCGGCCTGTGCAGCGCTGGCGGCATCGACCTTCTTGGGGCCCACTGAGGGAGCCTTGAGAGTGGGGGTTGCGGTGGTGAGCTTCTTCGTGCGGTCTTCGGCGAGTGACTGTTCGCGAGTGACGACAGGGACGTTGGAGAAGTCGAAAGGATCGGCGAAGGCTTCGGCGTTAGAGCCGTTGACGTAGTGTGCAAGCTGGTCCTCGAGAATAGGAAGAGAGAACATAGAGTCTGCGGTAGATATTGTTAGTGGGCCGTTGTTTCAAGCGAGCAGATCGGTGGTACGTACCATTACGGATGAACTTGCCCGCAAGCTCGTCGTCCTCCTTCATCAATCGTAGGTTGAGCGCTGCACGGTCGCGCACCTCATCGTCAGTGTCGTCCAAGCATCTAGTCAGTAGAACGTGCACACTGCTCTTGACCTCAGGATCCTGCTGTCCAACACCGAACTTGGCCAAAGCGGTGACGGCAGCGGCACGCACAATCGCGTTCTCAAGCACCACACGGTTGTAAATGTAGCGAATGTACTTTGTGGGTTGCGCAGTCCTGGGTCCTTCTACACCAAGTAGGTGGAGCACACGAACGGCGAGCTTTGTGAACTCGCAGTCCTCAATGAACTCACACAGATGAGCAAGTGCCTCCTCCTTGGCTTCAGGGACGAACTTGATCAGGTCGAAAATGCTCTCGACGACACTGCGCTTGAAGTCGTAACCGCCCTCGTCACGCAGAATGCCGGAAAGGAAAGCGAGCATGCCCGCCTGTTTCGACGGGAACTTGAGGCAAAGTGTACGGATAGCCTCAACGATCGTGACCTTGAACTCGTCGGTGATGTCGGACATGAAAGTGCTGATCTGCTTCATCAGTCTGTCGACGCTGGACTCGTTTCCGGTCTTCAAGAGGGTGGTGATGGCGAATGTGGCGATTGAGCGGTTTGTGTTGGAGATCAGACTCTCAATATCGGGGTTGCATTGGCGCACAGCGTCAGGCTTGAAAGAGGCGAACTGATGCAAGATGCGAATGGCAGCGAACTTGGTGACGGCGCGTGGTGAAGTCAAGAACAGCTGCAAGACGTGGATGGCCTGACCGACCTCGGCATCGGTAAGGTCGGGCATGTCGCAAATAGCCTTTGCGGCTTCGAAGTTGACCATCTCGCTCTTGTCCTTCAGCCAGTCGTCCAGAAGCTTCATCATGGGCTTCCGTAGACCAGGGTCCTCCTCAGCAAGTTTGGCAGCAAGTCTGACCAGCATAACGCGCGCTGCGGGTGACTTGACAGCTCCCTGTACGCTGTACTGTTGCACCATCTTGACCAGCGCCATCCTGTCGTGTGATCGCATCTGGTACAAGAGACCAATGGCGTGGTATTGTGTCATGTAGTTTGTGTTGGATGCTGCCATTGCGTGGGAAGCGGATCCGCCGAAGCCCATGAAACCGCCTGATGACTTGCTTGTCGATGCTGCCTCCTGAGTCTCGCTCTGCCATCTTCGCACAATATCCCTTGCGACAGGGAGAAGGTGATATGAGGAGACCAATGCGGCGGACGAAACCGAGGGAACCTTGTCCACGATCGCCGTCTTGATGTTGCGCTCAATTGCTTGCACAGTTGATGCCTGTGAATGTTTAGCATCCCGATCCACCAAAATGCCACCAAACCCTTGTACTCACGTCTATTATGCGACACAGCGCTCTGATAGCGTTCGCTCTGTATACGACATCGCTTCCCATTGCCGTGTCCTTCATTATACTGCTCGTAACCATGATAACATCCTCGGCGGTACTGGCCAGCTCCTTGATGACAAGGTAGACCATCTGGCGGAGAGAGGCATCCTTGTTCTGGAATAGCTTGGAGATGCCGAAGAAGAGGTCGGTGGCTTCCCTGGTCGGGAACTTCTCACCGGTGAAGAGAAGAAGGGCGATCTTTGTGAGCAGGATGCGGCATTTCCGGGGCGATACAGGCGATGTGTTGAAGACGCGAGCTGTCCATACTGGTCAGCCAAAGTGGTCTGGATGCAATGGAGATGACGATGGTGGTGCATCGGGGGGTGGCTTACCCTCCTGGAAGACCGAGGTGCGGTCGACCTTGACGACGGTGTTCTCGTCTTCGTCCTTCTTGTTGTAAGCCATGGTGCGGACGGGGATGCTCCTTCAGCGGAGCGTCATAAACAAGCTGGACGGGCGGTATATTATTATTCGAGGTGGTGCAGCGCAGCGCTGTCCCTTTGGGCTTGGGCCTCCGCGAACTAGCTCGAGACAGACACCTGTGGTTAGCAGCTAGCGCGCTCGCTCGCTCACTCACGGTCGGCCATTCTGCCTCGCTTTCGCCGACCGACTTGAGAGGCCTTGGACAAGCTGACGCGGGAAGCCCCTCGACTGCTCGTGGCTGCCTCGAATCTCAGGCAACCACCAAAGTTCAGGCTTGGCGAACGAAATTCATCGAGGAAGCCGCCACTCCGCACCCACGCTCTGCGACGCACGATACCAGTTCATCGACGACGCCATCGAAAACGATTCACGACGCAACCGATATCACCAATTGAAATCAGGAAGCCGCCAATATGGTACGTCGCACACACGAGCTGGGAGCATACTGGGTGGTGGAGGCAAGGAGGAGGACATGGGCAAGCACACGACTGCAGACTCTGCGCATCAACGCCACCGCCCACGAGCACACCCGCCAGGACAATCATATCACCACCACGGACACCGCCCGCTAACTCGCCTCTGCAGGTTCTCGCCGTCGACCTTCTCAACCCCAGCCCTCAGCACGAGGCCCGCCAGCACAAGCTGAAGGTATAACCCCACCAACACACCCGAGTCGCCACCTTGAGTCGCATCTCTAACATCGCCCGCCAGACCCTTGTGCCCGGCCCCCGCTCCTTCTTCATGGACGTTAAGTGCCCCGGCTGCTTCACCATCACCACCGTCTTCTCGCACGCCCAAACAGTCGTCGTCTGCGCCGGCTGCTCCCAGGTCCTCTGCCAGCCCACTGGTGGCAAGGCCCGTCTTACCGAGGGCTGCTCTTTCCGCAGGAAGTAAACTACTCGCCACGATGATGGATCTGGAGGAGTGGTGAACGGTGGCGAATGCGACCAACGGAACATTCAATGGGATTGTGGCACGGCTGGGACGGCCTGGGAGTTGCTGGGAATGGTCGACGACGGCTGTCCTAGCAGCGAGTTGGGTCGTCCGGGCCTTACGATACCAAGTGCCGCAGCAATGGAATGAAAGATGTTGGAACCGGACTACCGCACGCGCCACACACATTTGTTCTTTCTTCTGGAGTGGAGTTTCGGTGTACGAAATCGAACGAGAAATATGCATTGCGGCAAAGGAGAGATGTGCATTCCAAAACATTGTCCTCGGCGAAGCTCTGTTTTTGCAGAGTGAGGATGTCGCGGATATTGTTTTTCAGGCCATTGATGATTCCATCCACCATGCATTGCTCATGAGGTTGGGATTTGTTTTTGAATTCGCCTACAAAAAATTACAAGATCGTCAAAAGCCTGAAAACTGGTGCCGTTCGATCTATTCTTTCAATGTGATTACGCACAAGGGCGGCCATGTTGATGGCGTGTAGATTGCAAAGGTAGGCTACTGCAGATGTGATATTGCTTACGACTCAAGTGACTTGAACATTGCTCCTCAACAGTAACATGCGCCGAACTGGACTATCTCCCTAGCCAGACCTGTTTCCCTACATTGAAACCCCCCACAGTCTCATCCCATCTCCGCACGGGCACGCGACTCCTCCATCTTTGACATGACCCTTGAATCCACTACGATAGACTTTTCCCATGACGTCTAGGAACGACATGCTCCCTCACTAACATCAACGCCAGTCAGAAACAACTAACCATTGCGAAGATCACAGCAGGTCATTTGGCCTGTTACAACGTGTTAGGCTGTCTTGTCACGGTAATCGATCACCTGACTGGGAAATGAGCCTGACTAACACGAGTCTGGATCACGAAGAGTCATTGTGATTTACATCTATGGGGCTTTTGATGACAAAGTATGGACTACGGCGACTATATATGGCTCATCCTTCGTCTGATGCTGCGTCATTGGTAGCGATAGCGTCTTAACTTGCCGACTTATTTTCCGGTTTCATTGCGCGTGATATGTCGTGTTTTGAAAAATGTTGATTCGTAGTGAAAGTTGCAAATTGCCACTCTTGATCTAGTGATAGCCCGAGCCTCGCGGCTGGTATAGTCTAGTACTGGCATGAGGAAGGCATAAGGCATGGGATAGCATATATGCAGCGGTACATCGAAGCATTCGCCACATCTGGATCGATACTCCCACCACATCCTCTGAATTCATTGGAACCATCAGGTCCTTGCCAACTCCCACACAAACTCCCTCAAATCCCCCTTCGTAGCATCCTCCAAGTCGTCCTCCAGCGCGTGCTTGTACTTCTCGCCGTAAGCCCGCTTCACGCGCACGAGGTGTGCCCGGTCCCAGTGCAGGCGCACGAGGCGCGAGATCAGGAGCTCGTAGCGCAGCTCGTCGGCTTGGTTGCGGTCGGCGACGTCTTTGATCGCGTGGTGCAGGAGCAGCGCGTCGCGGGCGGGGCGGTTGATGACGCCGTTGAGGATGTGCGCTATCACTTCACCCTGGGGGTGGGGGTCAGTTATCTACTTGTTTGACATGGAGGAGGAGGAGGGATGGGCCAGGGGATCTGTTGACTTACGACTAGGTTTCCAGACTTCTTCAACGCTGCACGCGCAAAGTTCTCGCCATATAGGTCCTGGTAGATGCGCAGCACTTCACGCAAATGGGTGTCGCTGCGCCGCACGATGATTTCCAGCATAGCTGTCTCGCCACCTTCGCGGGCACGAATGCTTTTCGCAAGGATGTCGACGTCGCGATCACGATACTCGGGTGGGTAGACATCCTGTTCCTCTTGTCTTCTTTCCTCGAGGACCATGAGCACGGCCGTTCTGAACTTATCCATCTTGAGCTCCTTCTCCATGCAGCGGACTAGACTGTCGGAGTAACGCTTGTCCTTGAACGCGTCTTTGATCTCGCGGATCTCGGCGTTGGAGCGGCCCATGAGACTTTCTATGAGCAGCTCGCGACGAGAGGAGGCAGACTGGTACCAGAAGTTGGCCCAGTAGCCTTCACTTTCTGCTCGGCCAAGCGAGGTGACATACGCCGCTTTTCCGAAGTTTGTAGACGAAGGAGGGAATTTGAGCTTGAGGTGCTTGGAGAGGTTGATGCCTTTGCCTTGGATCTTGACTTGCTTCTTGTACTCTTTGCGCAGAGAGAGCATTTGATCGTGGGTCAATGGCGGCAACACGTCGCAGATGGGGTTGGCTGAGGGCTTGCGTGACGAAAGCGTAGATGCGAGTGTGGCGGCATCGGCTTCAGGGTCATATATCACCACACGTCTAGAATTTTTGGACGAGCTTGCATGAGACAACTTGTCATTGCTGCCATAGCCTGGATTGTAGGTCAGAGGTGCGAGGTCATCGAGATCGTTGTCATCGTCCAGACGCATAGCGGAAGGCATGGGCGAGAGCTGCTGGTAGGTGCCGTGGTAGGCTTCGAGCATTGGACTTCCTGGAGGAAGGGCACCACCCACACCCATACCTCTGAGATCAGGCCTATCACCGCTCACGCTCAAGCGGTTCATACGGTTTCCCAGACCCTGTGGCTGCTGCGTACTGACTGAAAGACGATGTTGCTTTGACTTCAACTTGGACGATGACTTTCGTGAATCGCGATCTGGTTCCAACCCATCAGGCCTGATCTCCACGACCCTGGCATCTCGTTGGGACGAGCTTGTGTTGCCCTGGCTGTAAGTTCGAGAGAGGCTCTGGCGAGTGTCTTGGGGTGGCGTTTGAGTATACTGCGGTGTGGACTGTGAAGTCACAGGCTTGTTTGTGTACGTGAGCTTGTCGGGAGGCTGGGCATACTGGTACTTTTGAGTAGGCTCATACGAGTTGGTCGAGTATTGATAGCCACCAGAAGTAGTCTGAGGAGCGTAGCGGTACTTGGCCGAAGATGTTGATTCCTGAGGTTTGGCTGTATAGCTGGGCTGTGGAGGGTAGTCTGCACTGTACGATGCATGTCTTGAACCCGCTCGGCTTGGCGCACCATATGCTAGGTCATCATCAGAGTCTCCGTGAGACCTGCCAGCATATTGTCGTTCATCTGGCGGTTGTACGTAGCCGGGCCTCTCCGAGGGAGGAAAGTCCGTCCAGCCACCCATGGTGAAGTCATCGTGGTCCGGCGGGTAGGGTGTTTGGTCTGCTGGGCGTTGCGACGGGTATGATGGCCTGCCTCTAGAGCCATCTCCCGGAGCGCGAACCTCATATGAGGATGCTGTCACAGTGCTACCAGCATAGCCTTGGTCTGCAGAGCTGGACGGCGGGTAATCATATCTGCTAGGTGGATCCTCAATCGTCGGCGGTGAGGGCGCTTTCGGCGTTCGACTAGGGTCTCGCGACCGCGAACGACTTCTAGATCTGGAGTGTCCACGAGGCTTACGATCGTTCGGGAGCAGAAACATGGCGAAGGAGTAGCCCGCGAGATTGTCTCAGTCAGAGTGCGGGGATCAACAACAAAAACAAATGTCCCGATCTATTGGGGTATTTGGGAGGGAGCAGACGGAACGGTCGTGCGAGTGCTACCAGGAAGTGGTCTTCGGGCATCGGGCATACAACAGAAATGATGGTGTGACTTCGTCGCGTCTCTGCAGGAAGCAGCAGCAGCATTTACGCGCGCGAGTGGTGGTGCGAGTGGTTGATAGGTCCGAGCGGGGCTGATGTGCGTTGGTAGTGGATCAAGGCTACTTCTTAGCATGCCTTTAACACCTTGAGGATTTCGCAGAAGTTGTATGGAGGAGAATGGATGTTGTTGAGAGCCTGAAAATCTACAATGATGGCCATTGTGAATGATATGGATTCGTCAAGCGTGCTACAAAGGGAGAACGAGTTGGCGGCCGCATACGTGTATCGATTCGTTGAGTCCGACTGAACTGTTCCACTAACCCTTAGCTGCGGCAGTATGAACATGAGTGAACGAAGGATCGATTTTCAGAACGACGATATATATTTAATAGTAGGTACCGAAGTTGTTCATTGCTTTGTTTTCTTAGCGCCTTGCAATATATACACGTCACTCACGGCACGGTACAAGCACCTAAAACAACAAGTCGACTCAGCTTTTGGTTTGATGAGAGGCCCACACTGGGAACGGAGTAAGTTGTGAGTACCTGTTGCTCACAAGTCTGCGCACGCCTTTGTTGTCACCACATGCATCGAGTAACAATGTCAGAATACAGTTATACACACCGTAGATCAGAGATACTGTCAGAACAACGGAAAAAGCACCTAGTATCATCGGTGACACTCATGCTAGTCAGCGCGGTCACAAAAATGCTTTTCTCACTATTACGCGCCTAATTTGGAGAAATTGCGATACACTCCAATGCGCGAAATCGCTGGCTGGATGACTAGCGAACAATCGTGACCCAGTGATTGCGAAAGCAGTCTCGCAGGATAGGAATTGTTATCTGCCGCTGAGCTGCATCAAGTATCGCGTCGGTCGGTGAGATAGCGGTTCACGGGAACACTGAGTGTAGCGTCGGGGAGTGCCAGAATACTAGATGTCGCTCGTGTTGCGGTGCCGGAGTGGCCACAAGGATTTTCAATAGTGTAACATGGCAGGGCCAGGCTGCGTGCTACAGTTCGTTCGAAGTTTTACCAGATGATAACGGCAGCGGCGAGGAAACCACTGATGTCTACATCCAATGGGAAGAGGGTGGTGACTGGCCGGGGAACCTAAGCCGGGGTACGCAGGGTTCTTGAATGACATGCAATCTTAAACGATGGTGTGGCTGCAGTAGTTCGGCGCAGTTGGGAGCTCGACGGGCAAGACGCGTGGTGCATACTGATGATAATGGCCTTGAAGACGAGAGCCACGGTGGCGGCAGCGGTGGTGGTGCGTGTGCAGCAACAAGTGTCATTGCGATAAACTACAGCGCCCGTGGGAGGAAGCGTGAAACCAGCGAGTTCTGTAGCTCCAGGGCATTTTCTTGGAAGCAGCGTAATTAGCCTCTGACGGTGCAGATGGAAGTGGAGCGGGGAGGCGTTGGCGCGCGCCGTTGTGGACGTGCTTTCTCACTGCGAGTCTTGCCTCATCTCTCAAACGCGCACTCCCTCGTGGCCGACACGCTCGCTCGATTTCCACACGCCCACGCCTCGCGCAGGCTGTCTCTCTTTCCACCACCACCGCCACTCGCCGTATACCAATTATCGCCCAGCGACACCCTCTCGATTAATTCTCACTACATTTGCTTGCTCGGCGCATCTCGTATACGCAAGCACGGGAGCGATAGACTTCGCCTACTCGAGCTAGACAGAAATCCCCCGCATAATCCGGAAAGTGCCTGGCTGGACTGCACTGCGCCGCATTATTGCGAATCCACTCGACACACCAACGCCGGCCTGGCACTGCTCGTGGCGCCCTCACCCAGCACTACTACTACTACTATTCTACTGCGCGCTCTCCATATACCACACCCGCGCTGCCCTGCGACGCAATTCTTCCGTATGCTCGACCACCGGTACCAGTCCACTTAATCGCTCTCGCCCTCCTCCTCCTGGGAGCCCCGACCGCCATCTCCCCGGCTCCAGGCCTGGTCGTCGCGCGACCCACTACCACCACCACCACTCCAGCTACACCACACTCGTTTGAACCCGGCCAACATCGCCCGCCATGTTGCGCCCTGCGACGCCTTTGGCGATCATCTTCTTCCTGGCCTTCGTGCTACTGCTCTTGAGCACGATATCAACGCCCATCATTAAGCAGATCCCTTTGGGCAGCTATCAGGGCTATGACTTCGGCGTTTTTGGCTATTGCAATGGCGATAGATGTGAGGGACCTCAGATTGGGTACACCACAGGTAAGCATGGGCACGTGGCATACTCTATCAAGAAGCTTTTGCTGTCATTGGGTACATCGCCGCGCTTATACTGATCATCACACGTAGACGGCCTCTTCACAGGTGATGTTGCCGATGACTTCTCATTGCCCTCGACCACTCGGACCAGTCTGTCTTCCATCCTGATCGTGCACCCAATTGCAGCATTGCTTGTGTTGATCTGTTTCTCTCTGGCTGTGGCTGCGCATTTCCATGCGCCTGGACACTCTCCTCGCTTCCTCCTCGCTCTTCTCATCCTTACCATCCCGACCTTGCTCATCACTCTCCTGGCCTTCCTGGTTGACATTCTACTTTTCGTACCACACGTGGAATGGGGCGGCTGGATCATGCTTGCGGCTACAGTTCTCATTGTTGCATCCAGTGTCGTGACCTGCGCTATGCGCCGCACGCTTGTGAGCAGGAAGGCGCGCAAAAAGCGTATCGCCGAAAATGCAGATATGAACGGCCAGAACTACTACGAAAACCTTAATCAGCAGCGCATGCTTGCCGACCAGCTCCCAAGGGCGGACAGCCCACCACCCATGAGCGGCAGCACTCAGATTGACGACCCGAAGGCTGCGCAATTTGCTACTTTCGAAATGAAGCGCCAGGAGACAAACAGCCAGGACGGCGGCCGTAGAAGTAATGATGATCGCACTCCATTGAACCCCATGAATCCAGCAAGGGACCCTAGCATCCGCTCTGCAAGCACTGGTGGTGCTTCGCGCAGACCTGGCTATGGAGAAGGCCACCCGCCGATGCCCATGAATGGACGTCCTGGCGCAGAACAAGGCACGGGTGGAGGAAGACCAGGCAGAGACGAGTACGGCAACCCCCTTCCGCCCATGATGGCAGCTGGCATGGCTGGCGAACTTCCACCACCTGGTCTCAGACATCACACCTCACAAGGTAGTCTTGGTTCGAACGGTTCTGCAAGACGTGGCGGCGCTCCGCCACCCGGTTACATGAGAGGCAGAGGTGGCTATGGACCACCACCTCGTGGCTACGGCCCACCTCGAGGAGGCGCTTATGGACCTAGAGGTGGCTATGGCCCACCAAGAGGTGGTTATGGTCCCCGTGGTGGTTTCCGTGGCGGCCCACCACCTCCCGGATGGAATGGCAGGGGACGTGGCGGCTACGGTCCCCAAGGACCTGGACCTCGCGGTCCGCCTCCACCTGGATATGGTGCAGACCCTTACTACGGTCCTCAAGGTGGCATGGCCCCTGTCGAACGACAGCGCTCCAATCCCATGCAAGATCAATTCGTTGGAAGAGGACCTTCGCCCAGCGGTAGCCAGACTATCGGCCAAGCTATCGAGATGGACGAACGTACTGGTAGCCCACCCGACGCGGTACCTCATCAAGTTTCGCCTTACGGTCTGAGGGACAGCGATAGCGACGTCGGCGGTATGGTAGGTCTGCAGCAAGACCAGCCAGTCGGAAACGGTCAGGCAGGTCAATTCGGCGCACATGATGATCCAACCAGCCCTACCAGCATGTATTCGCGCGGTGTTAATTCACAGTAAGCAGCATTGATCGATCACATATCCACTAGTGCTAACTTGATTAGATACGTTCCACCACGCGCAGGCTGGGCACAGGGAGGCGAGACTAATGGCCATGTATCACCGCCCTTGAGAGAAAACACTACTTCCGCCATCCCATCATCCAATGTGTTCGCCGGCACTCACGGGTTCCCCAGTGCTTCACCAGCCCCGCCTTCACCAATAGCACAACATCACACCCAGCCGGCTCCCCGTCACGTACGTGGCGGCTCCGAACACTACTACGAAGATGTCGACCCGCGCTTTGCGAGTGATCCACACGTAGACACCGGCGCAGACCAACGGGCAAGCGGACTACCCTCGGCGTTGCAACCAGGCGGCAACGCTGCCTACCGTATGCCTTCCCCTATTTCGAACCCTCCTATACCCACTATCGTCAACCACTCTCCTCCTTCTCAGCCGTCACTACCATTCGGGCCGCCAGCGGTGACGCAGACTGACCACCTTAACAGCACACCGCCTCTAGAAGACGGGCACGGTGCCAGCGGAGGTGACTCCAATGAAAACCTCCCTGCCGGCATGCGCTCTCCAACCGGAAGCGACACCTCCCACTTCACCTCAATCTCACAACGAGGCATCAACCCAGCCTGGCGACCAGGGCCTGGTTCATATGCAAACGGTTCTACTGCCAGCGCTGCCCAACGCCGCCGCGAGGACGTCGTCCTTGCTGCTAATCCAGACTTCAGTCTCCCAGGCCTACCGTCGACCCGAGGAGGTCGCGCTCGTCGCGGTGGCCCCTTGCCCAGAGGAGGAGGCGTCGCGACCGGATTGACACCCTCTGGGAGATATCCGATGGAACTTTGAGCGGAGCTGGAACTTCTTCATGTTCGTTTTCTTGTTAGTCTTTCCGCCTGCGAGCGAGTCTCCTTGTTACGTTTTTTTTTATTGGCAGTGGCCTCAGTCCACGCTTGATGTCCGCTTATTAGGACCACGAACCTTTCCTTGTCTTTTTCTTTCTTCTACGTTCGTCCATGCTATTGGGTGTACATGGTGTGCACGCTAGAGCTTGATATACATCAACGCTTTGACTTGGCTTTTCCTCCTTTAGGAGCCCGAAAAGTCGAGGATGGGAGAGCGATTACTTGTTTTCCTTGAAGTTTGTTGGGAGTGGGCGTTCACTGTTGTTCATGGGTGCAAAGGAAGAGATGATCATTTGGGTTTCCTCTTCTGTCGCTCGGTCTTTCTTCTTCGGCCGGAACTGGAAAGTTTCAAGATTTTTGAGCCGACGGCCTTGTGCATAGGTTATTCATAGTCTATAATCTAATGGTCTGTAAAGCCTGGGTTGATTCTTCTTACTTGATTTGGTTGGTTGATTGGGGTGTGTTGGACGGTGCAATGGTAAGTGATGTTTTGCAAGCTTTCCTGATGATGACTGATGTTGTCTACTACAACATAATTATGGTGGGTCCGTGTTCTAGCCCTGATCAGTCCCACACGGCATTTGCAGTCGATCAAGGATGGTGGATCCTGTGATCGTGCGAGTCTGGCGGCGGCTTGAGGTCGATATCAACGGCCTTGACGTCATACATGTACATTTCTCGAGAGCACAGGGAACATGGATGATGAGTTGTTGCGTCTGCGTCGACATGAAGACGTGCCTTCATCCCTTTTACTTTCGAAAGCTTAGGAGCTCGTGTAGCTTTATGTTCGCTTTGGACTTGATCGTTGGTTGGTCTGACTTGTTACTCACTGCGAGTTTTTCGAACTGTCTTTGGACATCTTGCCTGGACTGGTTTGAACTTTGCTACATTGACGGAGATCAGGTTGTCGTATTATTGAGCCTTTCTAGCAGCTGACTGAAACTCACCTGGGCGATCTGGTACTTTCAATCCTCTTGAAGACAGTCATTTACAAACCTGAAGAAGGAAAAATTCTCTGGATGTCGACTCAAACAAGCCTCCAACAGTCTGTGATAACGTTATATCAAATCTTGCGAGCCCGACCAAACCTTTCCCTGTGATTCTGTTGGAAGAAGTCTCGCCAAACCTTGAACCAAAAACACCACCTGAACGACGCGATCTGATGACTGCGATGCAACCGAACCCTCTCCCCCAACCTTTTGCACCGCCGCTTTCGACAGCTGCCGCGGGATCGAAGACAACACCCGAGACAATCACTGACATGCTCCCAAACCCGACAAAGGCACGATCTGCTTTGCCATCACTTCCAACTCTCTCTGCTTTTCTGCTCTCACACTTCGCACAATTATCGCCTTTAGCCGCTGCCGCTGAGGTCCCATGGCTATACCACTCCCCTCTTCCACCTAGACCAAAGCCAAAGCAAATGGCACCTGGTGTTCAACCACAGGCCCAGCCTCCTCGCCCTCTACCAGCCCACTCTGGTGTTCGAAAAATGGTCCTCAGCATCACTCCTACTGAAGGTGTCTATGCCGCCCTTGGCGCTTCGCCACTTCCGCCTCCACTTGACCACCCAATAAGGGACGGGATCACGGATCCAGCACCCGCCAAAGCTGTCGCCCCTAATAGCTTCAAGCGTCCAGGAGGCAGTCGAGAAAAGTTTACGACGGCCGCGTTCTTACACCGTCCTTGGTCGCTCACGCGTGGCCGACTACCACATGGAACTACTGTTTGGACTTCACACAAGGCTTTCGATGAAAGCTTAACAACTGGGTATAATCTAGCTCTACTGGAGAAGATGGGAGCCGATATGCGGGATCCTAAAGTGCTTGTGGGATACAAGGGCGATGAGGGCAGACGGATCGGAGTTGTGGTCGGGTTTGGAGAGACAGGCAAGGAAGAATTGGAGATCGACGATGTCAGCGGCAGGATCATCGCACAGTTTGGAGACCTTCATGGAGAGGGTGAATGGTTCGGATTCGATGACACTGTTCCAAAAGCTATCAACAATGATGATCCATCACCCGAAAAGCAAGTCAAGACACCGAGCAAGATAACTTCAATTGCCTGCATGAACGCTTTCCATCCAGCAGAGGTCGACCGTGTCGCCGCTGTTGCTGTCGAAGCTGGCTTTGTCGCTTCGCTCGAAGATTGCAGCGGTTTGCTCTATCTGACTGGCGCTGTAAGAGAAGAAGGGCTTGAGGCCGCTTTGCAAAAAGGCATGAAAGTTGTTTGTGTTGGTCATCGGCTTTGTGAGGTCTGGGGCATTGCTCACTTAGCGGGGAAGGTCAAAGAGATGTGGCCTGAGGTTGAGGTGCAGGTGGTTGATGAGGAGGAGGTAAAGCCACCGCCGAAGGAGAAGAGAGAGATGAAGGCTAATGGTAAAAAGAAAATCAAGAACGTGCCGAAACTAAGGCTCAAGCAACAAGATTACAATGGACTATCCGAGAATGAAGCAATACCAATGCCGAAAAGAAGGAGAACAAATAGCGAAGACAAGGACGATGGGGGAGGTGTGATACTTTGATCGAATCGATGTTTTCCTTATGGCAAACGCAAACTGCATCCTGCGTACGCTTTGTCCGCTTCAGAACCTTGCCTACAACATTGGCCTGTAAAGATGCTCGAATTGCGCCGTCCTTGGGCGGTTAACAGCCTTGCACTCCTTCAACGACATATCCCTCAAAACTACCTGTCCCATGGACGTCATGTCGATGGTAGCCGGCCCAGCAACACCCAAACTTGCACTTGGAGAAGACGACGATGATGATTTCGGCAAACGTCCACGGTGAGAACCGTTTGATCTTCCAATCCAAATCACCTGAGCTGACATGTCGACCAGCTACGACTACGATGAAGTAATATCGGTCGTTGTTGGACTAGAGAAAGCCAAGTTTAGCGCTCCCAGAGATGTGGTTTGCGGTAGATCGCGATTCTTTCACAAGTCTTGTTCCCTGCGCTGGCGAGAAGGACAAGAGAAAGTCGTTCCATTACCCGATTGTGAGCCAGAGACTTTCCAGATGTACATGGACACAACTTACAACCGGCTCGTCTACGACATTGACTCCTCTTCGTTGCCACTCGTCAAGTTACACGTCCTGGCAGACTATCTAGTCGACGTCAAAGCTCGCCACAGGGCCATGAGGCTTCTACTGAATCAGAGGCGCTATCCGAGCCCCGAAACCGCTGACTTCCTCTGGGAAAATACATCCCGAGGATCTTTGTTGAGACAGTGGGCTGTCGATGCGGTTGCCGCGAAGTTGGGAATCGATAGATTCGCGAGGTTGATTGGATCGTACCCGGCGGAATTTGTGCAGCAGATTGCTTTGAAGATGTATGGACATGCTTCTGCTGTCATACCTTATCCTTCGCCGGGCTTGCGAGGGTATCTGGAGGCGGAGGTTAGAGATGAGGATTGATGCTCGCAGCAGGGCAAGTTACCAGTGGTGTGTTTCAGGGATCACAAAGCGCGGTGATCCGGATCTGTCAGCAAATAGGCACACGAGCCCACCAGAAGCATCAATGTGCTCAAGAAGGATAGTGAAGTGTAACAAGGTCTTGAGAATGCAACCTCAATGCATTTGAGCTGTGATAACAGCAAGGCAGCAGATTCAGCTTACACTTGTGATATCGTTCAATCACGAGATTTATCGTCTTTGAAACTTGAAAGGATAGTCAGGGCAAGCAATGACAGAGATCAAGACTTCTGATCAACATGCGAGGTCGACATCTCATAGCTCGAACATATATCGTAATTTGTTGATTAAGGCTCGAAGTATTGCTCCCTACACAAAAGATTTCTAAGGATTGAGGTGCGTCTGAGGGAGCCAGGCACAAGTGGCACATCCTCAGTAGTACGTCTGACTTTCCTTTGAGATCGTTTTGTTTAGTGGAACAGGAATAACTCCATTCGTGTTCGCTTCACGATAATCCATTGTTTGCTATGACTCGAGATGCGAGCTATCAGTGCGTTATTTCTGACCGAGTCACTGCTGACCTCTCGATGACCAAGTGCTGATCCTTCGCTTCACTTTCTTAGGAGAATGCATTAAGGCCGCTCTGCGCCTCTGATACGTTCACTTTCACGCGTGCAGCAGCGCGCCTTCAATGACTTGCTCCGCTATGACACGAGAGCTTATGAACCGCATCCCTCCTCTTTCGCTACATCAAACATACTCTCCTACACCACCCTTGACCCCAGCATCAGGCACACAACCAATCACATCGCATGCCCGACATGGCCGGTGACCCAACACCAGCCAAGCGTCCGCGTGAGGACGATGAAAGTGTCGACCATCGCGCTGTAAAGCGCCCACAGTAAGTGATCCACTTTCTTCGCACGAGCTCGATGTGGTAGAAATCGTGCTAACACGTTACTAGCCTCGACTACACCCATACCAGCATCATCTCCGTCTTCATTGGACTTGAAGAAAAACACTTTATCGTCCACAAAGACGCGATCTGCGTCAAGTCCAAATTCTTCAAAGCCGCTTGCTCTAAACGTTGGAGGGAGGGCCAAGAGAAGATCGTACGCCTACCTGAAGATAAAGTGAAAGTTTTTGAGAGCTACATCAATGGGGCGTACAGCGACACACTTGTGGCTGAGTCAATCGTGGATCATAACGTCGACATGATGATCGATCTGAACCTACTCGGGGACAAGCTGGAAGACATCAAGCTCCATAACAAGACCTTGAAGGCATTGCACAGTTATGCGACCATCGACTTACTTCAGCCAGGTGCCCATGCCATTACAGAAATCTGGCGCGGGAGCCTCGAGGTCAGAAGAAGCCGTCTTCATTCATCCGACGGAAGAAGCAGTGGGAGGCGCCAAGAACCAATGAAAGTCTTGTGAAGGTTGTTGGTACATACAATATTGTATTCAATAGAAGTGAAGCCGTCAGGAGAAAGATGCAAAATATTGAAATGCAGCCTAATGACTTGAAACAATGACGATGACGTTGCAGGGTGACGAGCCGGCTTCGCTGGGTGCGCAAGCTCACGGCCACAGCCACCAAGGACGCGAAAGCTCCGAGGCGACAGCTTTGGCAATTATTCACACACACTCTCGCTGCAAGCTGTACCCTGCCTCTATTTTGCGTTGGCGCTGGCCGAGAGTAGAGGCGACACTCACGATATACCAATCTTCTCGTCTCGGCAACGCGAGGAAGGCACCATTGACGTCTGCTTACCGGCATCGTACCACTTCCCCTCATAGCGAGGCCACGACACCACCCCTCTACACACCACACCACCACCTCTATACCCGCCAACATGGCATACAATGCGACGCGAAATGTCGACCTCAGCAAGTCTGAGACCGAGCTCTCCACCAACATCCGCAAAGCCACCTCGATCGACGAGACCGCCCCGAAGCGCAAGCATGTTCGCGCATGCATTGTCTACACATGGGACCACAAGTCCAGTCAGTCTTTCTGGAGCGGCATGAAGGTTCAGCCTATCCAAGCCGACGAGGTCCAGACGTTCAAGGCTTTGATCACGGTGCACAAGGTGCTGCAGGAGGGACACCCTGTTGCGCTCAAGGAGGCGCAAGCCAATGTCAGCTGGCTGGAGAGCCTGATGCGTGGATCGGCCGGAGGGCTAGGAGATGGCATGAAGGGATACGCACCTATGATCCAAGAGTACATCTTCTTCCTCGTCTCAAAGCTGAACTTCCACCGCAACCACCCGGAGTTCAACGGCACCTTCGAGTATGAGGAGTACATTTCGCTGAAGAGCATCAATGACCCCAATGAGGGTTACGAGACTATCAGCGATCTTATGAACCTCCAGGACCAGATCGACAGCTTCCAGAAGCTGATCTACTCCCACTTCCGGAGCGGCGCCAACAACGAGTGCAGGATCTCAGCCCTGGTCCCACTGGTGCAAGAGAGCTATGGCATCTACAAGTTTGTTACAAGCATGTTGCGCGCTATGCACACCACACTAGGAGATGACGAGGCGCTGTCACCCCTCAGAGGACGATACGATGCGCAGCACTACCGCCTGGTGCGATTCTACTATGAATGCTCGAACTTGCGCTACCTTACTTCTTTGATCACTGTGCCTAAGCTTCCTCAGGATCCGCCTAACTTGCTTGGTGACGAAGAATCAGCACCCGCACTCCCGACACGACCAAAGAACGAGCCTGCGACCAAGCCCAGAGACACGCCTCCACCTGTGCAAGCTACTGACCCCGAGCCGATTAACGAATTCTGGAAGAACGAGCAGCAGAGGGCGCAAGATGAATTCGCAGCAGAGCAGGCTCGGCTGCAGGCTCAGTGGGAAGAAGCGCAAAGGCTGCAACAGCAGCAGGCAATGCAAGCCCAGAGGGACTTTGAGGAGCAGCAGCGCTTGCAGGCGGAGCAACAAAGGCTTCAACAGGAGCAGCTTCAGCGACAGCAGTATGCCGATCAGACACAAGGACGCATGGCTGAGCTGGAGCAGCAGAACCTGGCAGCAAGGGCACAATACGAGAATGACCAATTGATGCTTGAGCAGTACGATCGCAGGATGAAGGCGCTGGAACAGGAGCTATCACAAATTAATGCAAACTTTCAGCAACAAACCAACAGCAAGGACGACCAGATTCGCGCGCTACAAGAGCAGGTCAACACATGGCGGACTAAGTACGAGGCGCTTGCGAAATTGTACAGCCAGCTGCGTCACGAGCACCTCGAGCTGCTGCAGAAGTTCAAGGGTGTACAGCTGAAGGCTGCAAGCGCACAGGAGGCCATTGACAGGCGTGAGAAGCTTGAGCGTGAGCTCAAGACGAAGAACTTGGAGCTTGCAGGCATGATTCGCGAGCGTGATCGTGCGCTCCACGACAAGGATCGCACTACTGGCGGCCACAAGGACGAGCTTGACAAGCTGAAGCGCGAACTCAGAATGGCCATCGACCGCGCCGACAACTCGGAGAGGGGCAAAGGCTCTGAGCTCAGTGCAATGCTCTCAAGACACAACCGTGAGATTGCGGACTTGGAGGAAGCACTTCGCAACAAGACCAGAGCTCTGGAAGACGTGCACATGAAGCTTGGCGAGGGTTCATCCGATCTCGAGCGCCAGCTACGTGATAAGGAGGAAGAGCTCGAAATCTACAAGCAGGGTATGGACCAGACGCTTCTGGAACTCGCCGAGCTGCGCGAAGGAGGTGGAGACACAGACAAGGCGATGGACGAGCAGATCGACGTCATGCTTCTGGACAACATTCGCAAGATCAACGACATCATTGACTCGGTGCTGCAGTCTGGTGTGCAGCGCGTCGACGATGCTCTGTACGAGCTCGACAGCAGCATGCAAGCAGGTAACCAGAGCGCAAGTGGTCCATACGTGCTGTCCCAGATCGAAAAGGCTCAGTCAAGCGCCATGGAGTTCAGCACAGCATTCAACAACTTCATTGCTGACGGTCCCAACTCAACACATGCCGAGGTCATCAGGACCGTACACACTTTCTCTAACGCCATCGCCGATGTACTCTCCAACACCAAGGGTCTGACTCGCTTCGCCTCCGACGACAAGAAGGGTGACCAGCTCATCAATGCTGCGCGCAGGAGTGCATCTTCATCAGTCGACTTCTTCCGTGGTATCATGTCTTACCGCCTGTCTGATCTTGAGGATCTGCAGAAGACCGACGTTGTCATCAACAAGAACAACGACGTCCAGGTCGCCCTCAACAATCTCTCAAAGCTGGCTGACGCCTTCGCGCCCAAGGGCACCAAGGTTACCAACCAGTCTGGTGACCTAGGCGAGCTTGTCGACCGTGAGATGACTAACGCCGCTGCCGCCATCGATGCCGCCACAGACCGTCTGACCAAGCTCATGAACAAGAAGCGTGACCAGTACACTTCATACGAGCTCAAGATTCACGACTCGATTCTCGAAGCCGCCATCGCCGTCACAAACGCCATTGCACGCTTGATCAAGGCCTCTGCCTCGTCGCAGGCCGAGATTGTGCAGCAAGGCCGCGGCAGCAGCATGAGCGCCACACAGTTCTACAAGAAGAACAACCGTTGGACCGAAGGCCTCATCTCCGCCGCCAAAGCTGTCGCCATGTCTACAAACATGCTCATCGAGACTGCCGATGGCGTTATTTCGGGTCGCAACAGCCCCGAACAGCTGATCGTTGCCTCCAACGATGTTGCCGCTTCCACCGCCCAGCTTGTCGCTGCGTCCAGAGTGAAGGCCAGCTTCATGAGCAAGACTCAGGAGAAGCTTGAAGACGCCAGCAAGGCTGTCACCGGCGCTTGTCGTGGACTGGTCAAGCAGGTGCAAGCTATCATCGAGAACAGGAACCGCGATGACGGTGAGGATGTTGATTACTCGAAGTTGAGCGGACACGACTTTAAGGTCCGGCAGATGGAGCAGCAGGTATGTTTTTTGACGTTTTGTCCTTGATGTTTTGGAGATTTAACTAACAAGTTTGTGCTTTCTAGGTTGAGATCCTGCAGCTCGAGAACGCGCTCAGCGCTGCCAGACATAAGCTGGGTGAGATGAGGAAGATCAGCTACCAGGATGAGGACTAGACCGTCTTTCTCTGTGGAAACGATTGACATAATCAACCGACTCGCGGTTGGGTGGGAACATGTTGCTGTATATACCATAGTTATACTATACCCTTCCATATCACAGTTACCACTGCAATTTCATTTAGCATAATTAAAGGTCTGGGTATCTGCTATGTGTTGCGAATTGCCTGTACCGCCGCTAATTGTGTTGTTGAACTGCTTCCCAAGGCCCGTGTGAATATTCTGCGGACCAGGACCGGAGTTCACATATCTCGCATCGAGGTTGGGGTCTGATGACTCGAGCCTGCGCAGCTCTTCGATCCCAGCACCGATTTTCGAAAGGTCGACTGCAGCTTTGAACTAGTGGTGTGTGTGAAGCAGCTGCAGTTTCTCAAGAATCTCCTGCATCAGCCCTTCGACTTTATGCTTCTTGCCCGGCAACACAGTTGTGAGAGCCTTCCTATATCGCTCGGTCCGAGTCGCTTCGTCACCGGGCACCACTTTCTCGAAGATATCTCGCAAAGCTCGCGCATCCGCTTCGCAGGTTTCGAACACAGGCTCGATTTCTTTACTGGTGGCTTCGATCGCTTGCTTTTTGGCTGTGTCGTCCGAGCTTTGCCACTCCGCTTCCATATTCCTCTGCACTTCCTCTGCTGCTCGCAGCGTGCCGAGCACGAGTGGCACATTTTCTGCGACTTTTCTGAAGGCTTCGTGCAGGCCTTTGGCGTCGCGGGCGGCGTTGAAGACCTTTTGGGAGCCTTCGATGACGGAGATGACTGAGGAGATGATGCCCAGGACAAGGGCTACTGCTTCGGCACCGGACATGGTGGACGGCCGATATGTGTGGATGTGTTGAAGGTATCGTGTCACGATTTGCAGAGTGTATTAAGGGTGTCGTCTAAGCAAAAGGACAGGCATCTTCTGTGTTCGCCCCTTTGACCCGTACGCGCTGCGTGCTGTAAGCGAGCGCCGTGGCTGAAGACCGCATGTCTAGGTGGTCTAGAGCAAGGCGAATGTAGGAGCTGCGCTTCTGACCATTAGACTAACCGAAACACCCTTCTTCTGTAATGATTGCTAGCCACTATCGCAGTCGAAGCCATGCAGAAGCGAACGCTCTCACCCAGGTCGACTTACTGACATGGCTACACGTGACGGAGCTGGCAACACTAGCGTGAGCCACTCCGGTTCTGGACCGATCAACATTAATACTAGGAGCGGCGAATCATTCCATGGCACAATCAGCGGTGGTTCGGGACATGTACAATATATCGCAAATCACCAGTATATCCAGACTGTTGGTGGTGGTGCGGACCATGATCGGCTCGACAGGGAGTTCCGAGACGCTCTTTACCTCACGTCGCCAGAAATCGAGCGCCGCACATTGCTCAAAGTCAAGGGTTCGCAGCTCCCGGGCACTTGCGATTGGATTCTGAGCCACCAGAAGTTCGTTACATGGCTTCGTCAAGGGAAGCAGCGGCTCCTCTGGGTGATTGGAGGGCCTGGTCGAGGCAAAACCATGCTATCGATCTTCATATCGACATTGCTAGAGCAAGAAGCGAAGGCAATCTATTTCTTCTGCAGTGCGGATGCCGATAAACGCCGTTCTGCAACTGCGGTCCTGCGCGGGCTGATATGGCATCTGACAAGAATATGTCCAGGGCTTACGCGAGGCTTGCGTGGAACGCTCGGCCCTGATCTTGACGCTGCTCTGTCGTCGCGCGCAACATTGTGGGCGGCATTCAGTGGTCTCATTGAAGCGATGGGGTCTGAGCAGCTATACTGCGTGATAGATGGACTAGAAGAATGCGACAAGAATTCAGCACAGTGGCTGGCCAGAATGTTCACGACCCTGCACGAAAGCCCCGTAGCGAACAATGTCAAGACTATTCTACTCAGCCGATGTCTGAACGACTTCGGATCATGGGGCTCGGATCAGATATGCTTAGATCATGAGCACAACTCAGGCCAAAGTGTATGGTACTACACTACGACGAAAATAAGGGAGCTAGCCAATCGCTTCGACTTCGACATAAAAACCCTCGACTACATCTGCGATACACTTTGCCAGCGTTCTGATGGCAACTTTCTATGGATCGGCTTCGTCATGGTCACTTTTCAAGAGCAGAGAGATGTGGAAGGGATTCTACATATTCTGGACCGATTGCCTGTGACTTTAGAGCGGCTTTATGACCACATGTTCCATAACATGGAATTCAGTCAAGGAGCAATGGTTTTACGAATCCTTAGCTGCGTGTCCCTAGCGTGTCGTTGTCTCACCTTAGACGAGCTGACCTATGTGGTTGCGTCTTGGCCACAGGCTGGTCCATCTGTCGAAAGGGAGCTGGTTCGAGATCTGATCAGATACTGTGGGCCTTCGTTACAGCTTGCAAGGCAGACTGTCACTCTGACACATGGGTCTCTGAGAGAGTACACCTACAGTTATGACTCTGCCGATGGAAGTCATCTGTTGCCAGAGCGTGTGCACCTGCGGCTTGCATGGGCTTGCATCGACGCTCTTGCGCAACAAGGACAAAGGAGCCCGCTCGCGCAATATGCTGCAGAGTATTGGCCATTCCGTGCAAGAAGATCTTCCGCGTTTGCAGAGGAACTGATCTATCACCCGAGTTTGTTCTTCACTGCCAGCTCCGAGCTGCGCACGAGTTGGTGGGTCGGTCCGTCTTCACCTAAAATGATATCGAAACAGAGGGATGTCCCTGCATTGCATCTGGCCTGTCTACTCGGCATTGAGCCATGGGCCAACGACATTATCGAAAGACACGAAGAGTTACGGATCAGGTTCGGGGGACCGACGGATCCCGTCCTCAAGCAAGATCACGAGGGTAGGACGGCGCTACACTTCGCAGCTGTAGAAGGCCATGTAGCAATAGCCAATCTGTTGCTCCGCCGTGGCGCAGATGTTGATGTCGAGGATGAACACGGTCTGACAGCGTTGCACTTAGCGACAAAGGCAGGTTTTGTGGAAATGGCTGAGTTTTTACTCAAAGATGGAGCATACGTTGACACCAGAGACGAAACAGGCTGGACAGCACTGCACTGGGCGGTGTACGCAGACCAAGAAGCAGTGGTCAGAGTCTTGCTAGATCACGCAGCCAACGTTGATGCCCAAGACAACTCCGAAGCTCACAGATCACCGCTAGACTTGGCAACTATGCGAGATGCAGAAACAATGGTTGACTTGTTGCTTGGGCATTGATGAGAGGCATATACCAGTAAAAGCCAACACCCCAGCAAGGGTTCAGGAAGAAATGGTGTTTGCTCCCTTCATCGAGGTGAGACTACTTGAACATATCCAACTGCCAATGTTATATCATCCATGGTTTGCAACACTACACGGGCTCATCGGCGTAAGCTTCAGGCATCGCTTCCCGCTCGGCATGCGCCTCGTACGCAGCCCTCTCTTCCTCCTCGATTCTCACGGACCACAGCGCTGACCCGGCCGCCGAAGTAAGCAGGAACAGCATACTAAGCACTGGAACCAGCTGCAAGGTCATGTACACCGTACCAAACCACATGTATTCGAACTTTCTCTTCTTCCTCTGGATGAAACTCTTCCTGTCCTGCTTTGAGAAGCCCTTGAGCGCGAAGTATCGCCAGTTGAGAAGTGGTCCAGCACGGTAGCCAGTCAAGAGCAAGAAGAGCGGTACACCGACGAAGGGAATGAAGTTGAGCGGCAGGAAGATCATCAGCTCGAACAGCTGCCTGAACGAGAATGGTGCGAAGACGGCGCCCTTCTCTCGTGCACCGAGTCTCTTCACTGGATCGCTTTCGTCGTAGTCCTCTGCTACCACCCTGCGGCTCTTGACCAAGTCTTCGTATCCTTCCCCGACCATCACGGCGTCGAAGATGTCTACCTGTGTATGATCGACGAACATAGCTTCGA
This sequence comes from Cladosporium sp. BSL10, assembly GCA_001553865.1. Lineage (NCBI taxonomy): Eukaryota > Fungi > Ascomycota > Dothideomycetes > Cladosporiales > Cladosporiaceae > Cladosporium > Cladosporium sp. BSL10. The sequence continues at coordinate 148,735 of LJJI01000068.1, forward strand.
ACAGCAGTGCAATGAGCAGATTGCCGGCGCCTAGCAGGAAGAAGGTCGCATTCACCCAGGCGCTGCCCTTGAAGTGGAAGAGGGCCAGGAAGGCCACGAGTGGGATGTAGGCAGCCAGGAAGAGTATGGCGAGGATGGCGGTAGACAGCACAGTCAATGGTAGTAGGCGGCTGCGCAGGAGCGGGTGTAGCGAACGATGGGTCGCGAAGTAGTAGATTCCTTTGATTGGGTAGAAGAAGGCGGGTGTGAAGTTTGCGCGTATGAAGCGCGAGGCTGCTTGGGAGGGCATGGCTGATGTTGAGGTCCTGCCTCTGGTGTTGTAGGTGTTGTAGTCGGTTCAAGGAGCGTAGTCGGGGATGAAGGAGGCTCGACGCAAAGAGTAAATGCTTGCTCCAAATTCAGATTGCGCCAGTTGGTGGTACAAGTCGTTTGATATATGTATGTGGTCCTGCAATCTTCGTGTCTGGGTTGGCGTAGTTGCATGTGATCGAGACGGCGTTTCACCAATCTTGCTGCCTGCAGCGTGACGTCGTGCCTCGGTAGGGCTCTACCCTAAGAGTTAAATGTGGGTGTTAGGGTTTGGGGTAGTCTGTTGTTGATACATTTCGTCTGGATCAACCTGGATGTCTTCATATCCTCATGGCACACTTACATATGCCTATTGGGAGTCGAAAGGGGGACTACAAATTCCCAGGCGATATTGATTTCGTTCATTGTGTCTTCTCGGAGATGTTGCTGCTACATAGATTGATTGCTGAACCACAGTGGAAACACAGCACTTGACGCCACAGTCTCGAGCGCAACGACAACACGTCGGCACAGATCGCCACCTCAAGAACCTTCAGATCACTCGACGCTTCTATGGAGCCATTGACATAAGGCCGTCGAATTCACCTCTACCGTAGTCTCGCTTGAGATCGTCGACATTGCGTGGTCCTCCACCGTGTTGACAGCGCGAGTCACACGGATGTTGACCAGATCTACCTAGATCACGGAAGATGTTGTATGTGTGACAGGCGAGACCACTTGTAACTCCCATGCCAGCCTCCACACAGCATGTGTAACATTGAATGTCGTGCGTTGGACAGATGACATGGGAGCCAGATGAATGGCGCATTGGCAGCCAATGACGAAGCTCCGCCCTGAGGCATGGGTTCCTGCAAGCCACCAAGAAACTTGCAAGTCGTTCGAACCGGATAAGACATTCACCCAATTTTGGAACCGTATTGTGTGATGACTGCATGCTCTTGGTTCGCTTTACCAGTGAACAAGGTATTACCTGCGGTCATAACACCGCTCAAAGCAATCAAACAATATCGGGATGCATCACTCTTCGCGCGCTCAATGCGTCGCTGCAGGAGTCCATCCGCCCAAGACAAAGCTTCCAAAGAATGTACCACCAAGAACAGACATGAAGTACCCGACATTCATGGTCATGACTGCTAACATACTATACACAATGTCAGCTCACTAGGCTTATACAGTTCACGACCGAGAACACTTACAGCAAGTAGCTTACACCTGCAAGAATAGTATCGAGTATTGCTCTCGTCAGAGCCTTGTTAATCCTCCAAGGCTCTCTCTTCTGACCAGCGGCACCGAGTTCCAAGTCCGAGGTGTTCCTCCAGAAGTCGTTGCCTGCTGATCGGTTCCACAGCTCCGTGAAGCGGCACCGCAGTGCCAGCAACCCTCGAAATATGAAGGCCAACACGATGAGGAATATGCAAGTCCCAGCGTATGTACCAGCGCTACCTGGCGCCCAAGCTTTCGAGTATAGAGGAGTACCCGTCGATGTGAAGAAGACCATCATCATGTCCGACATGCCCATCATGTGGCCGGACATATCCATCGTGCTGGAAGAAGACGAGTCGGAGCCCGAAGGCATTGACATACCGCCCATCTCCATCCTGGCGGTAATGTGATTCTGAGACTTGTCACTGCCGTTGTGTTGGGAATGATCCGTCCGTTGTTGATGGAAATAAGAGAACTTGATGTAATGGAAGACGCAGAATCCCACCAGAGACAGTGCTTACGTCCCAGAACGCTTAATGTATGTAAACACTGACACCAAGCTCCACACATGATTTCTAAATTATGCTAGGTCGGAGATCTCGTGTGACGCGGAGCTCTTGAGCTCAAAAGCAGAGCTGCGCAAACTTGCTCAACGCTAAACTGCCTCAACTTTCGAGCACATTAGGGTCGCGATCCTCCAGAATATTTCTCCCGTTCGATTGGATGATTTCAATCGATTGCTCCATTGTGGCAAGTGGGAGAGACGGTTTAGCCTTGACTCTCGCCTAATACCCACAAAGTAAGCATCGCCCAACGGCGGCCTGAACGGCTTGTGGTTGCTTGGTTACTTTCTCAAATATGTCCAACGAGACTCCGGCGATGAAGTCTTACTAAAAGTAACGCTGGCCACTGATTGCGACGCTTTTTTAGCTCACGCACACCTTTGAGCTTGCCGTCAGTTGCAGCGCCTAGCAAAACAGCAGCCATGGACGGTATGGATATGCCCATGGGCACGCCTTGGTTGGATAAACCGATCGCGCTGCACGATGAAGGAGGACGAGCCTACACATGCAAGCTCAACGACACTGCTCTGTGCAACTACCAGAGCGGCTACTGGAGATTCTGGTAGGTCAACTAGCTGAGAAGACACAATCGGTTTCGAGCTACTAATCGGCGATTTAGGTACGAAGCGGATCATCACTATGCGCTGCCGACCGTAGCCTTTTTCATGGTCGCAATCATACTCTTCGGACTTGGACACTTATTCAATATACTGGCATCTCGTTCAATTCGCACGACGAAGGCGTTTCGATTGTCGAGCGCGTCCGTACGCTTCCTGAGCTACCGAGCATTCCGTATCAATGCCTTGAATTGGACGACAGCTCCGCTGGGCATTCTGGCACTCGGTGCAGTCGGAACCATCTACTTCTTCTGCATGACACTCGCGCCCAAGCCTTACTACTGGCCTAGCAACGATGGCCGCCATTGGGGCAACTCACCCCCTATCGCGACGCGAGCAGGCTGGCTCTCCCTTGCTTGTCTACCATTCATCTTTGCTACTGCAGGCAAAAGTAACCTCATCACTGCGCTAACAGGTGTCAGTCATGAGAAGTTGCAAGTCTTCCACCGATGGATTTCGTACGCTTGTTTCATCACAGCACTCGTCCACACCTTTCCGTTCATCATATATAACATTTCGAAGCGAACAATGGTTGAGCAATGGGACACGTCGGTCTTCTACTGGACCGGAGTTGTGGCGCTCATTGCGCAGGGTTGGCTGACATTCGCCTCTATCTCACCACTGCGGTAAGAAGAAGTCGATAGCCCATCTTGTTGAGGCAATCTCACTAACGCTCACACAGATCTATGGGTTACGAATGGTTCAAATTTTCTCATTTCCTGGCAGCGCTAATCTTTACGCTGTTCATGTTCTTCCATTGTGATCACACTCTGTCTTCTTGGTACGTTTGTATGAAAATTAGAATGGAAGCAAGACATTGCTAACATATCCACAGGGACTACTTCATCGCTACAGGCGTCCTGTTCGCTCTGTCATGGCTGCACCGTCAAATTCGCATCTACTTCGAGCACGGCGTCGGTCACAAAGCCAGTGTAAGCCTTGTCGCCAATGGCTTCATCTGCGTTCGCATCCCCACCGCTTCGACCTGGAGCGCCGGACAACATTTCTTCGTCCGCTTCATGTCGCTGGGCATCCATGCATTCTCCATCCACCCCTTCACTGCGTGCTCGCTCCCGGCAGGAAACAGCTCTTTCGACAAGGCTACATCCGAGCTGGTCCTCTACATTCGTCCACAAAAGGGATTTACCGCTCGACTTGCCAAGCACGCGGAGACTCACCCTAATAGCACAATCAGAGTCTTGCTCGATGGACCTTACGGAGGCATTAGCTCACAGGAGATCCAAAGAAGCCCTCGGCAGCTCGTCGTCGCTGGAGGTTCTGGTGCTGGCTGGCTTCTACCGATGATCAGCACTTTCCTCCGTCATCAGCAACGTAGTGAGAAGGCAGCTGTAGACTTGGCTCGCAGCGCAAGAATCGTGCTAGTCACACGCGATGCCGAGACACACCAGTGGTTCGACGAGACGGTTCAAGAGATGTTAGCCACCTTTGGCTTGGAGAAGGTCCCGGCGAACTTGGAGATTGAGATGTACTACACTGGAGCTGGAGAAATGACACCTTATGCAACATCAACTCACGCGCTACCTAAGCTTGATGAAGAGGCCAAGGATGGCAACGAGCGCGCCGGCTCAGATTCTTCGTCCGACATGAAGCGCTCCAACTCGATGAAGCGCCTCAATGGCCGCCCTTCACTCCTAAGTATAGTTCATGCAGAGTCGACATCGCCGACTTTGGCCGGTCAGCTAGGCGTGTTCGTCTGCGGTCCAGCGAGCATGCAGGTCGACGTGTCCAATGCGGTGGCTGCTGAACAGATCGCGGTCCTCAGAGGCGGACGTAACGATGTCTACCTGCACATGGAGCACTTCTCGTGGGCATAGTGTATCGAGCAGTCAAATGAACCATTACCATACGTCCTGTGATACCTATGAACCTTCACCTTCTCACCGCTTCAACGTCTGAACCCTGCCTGTGTGCGGAGGCTTCCGAATCAGCCTGATCGTACCGAGACGAGCGAAGCTGTTCCCTGCACTCTCCAGATTACCCCGTTGCGTCTGCTCTGATCTTCGCGCCTTCTCCATCTGCCTGTGATGAGTCGCAAGCAACGTCCTTTGCTGTGAAACAGGTAGATGCATCAGGCTTCTCCGATCGTCGGCGCGGAGTTGGGAGAGTTGGTTGTTGAGCGTATACGCACGCTTTTGCTCTCTTATGCTCAGCTGGCGCAAAGGATTGGAGAGGTCGTCGTTATCGTCCGAGCTGGTGTCGGTGTCGCTTTGTGACGCTGGGGAGTGCCTTGAAGACATGAAGTCCGGCTCTGACGGCGAGAACGTGATATCGAGGTTGTGCTTGTTCCGGGAATTCGAAGACCGAGAATCTCTTGACTTGTTTTGCGCAGCGAGCAGTGCACTATCGGACAAGCGTGTGGCGATCAGATGGCGTTGAGACTCTTCTTCCGCTTCCAATGACGAGAGATGGTAGAAATCTCTGAATTCGGCATCCTTGGCTGTGAGATCGTACTTGCAATGACCTTTCGCGATCATATGCTGTTGCACGGCCTGGCGCGTGTTTCGCTGTGTCCCACAGTAGAGGCACTCGTTATAAGATGAGATGACAAGATGAAAATAGGCGAGAAGAGATCCAGTGTCGACCGACAAATTCGAGGTCAGTATGTGTAATCCGTGAACTCTCGACATGTGCTCTAGATTCTGGTCCAAGTCTGAGTTTGATCGATTGCAGAAGAGACATTGTGATTCGTCGAACTCCTGATCGATGCTGGACGATGAAGAATCGCTGGCATCACTGTGATTGATATGGTCTTGCGATTGAGAAGCAGAGACTGCATCCCAGTTCGATTGAACATCCATGGTTGCTGTTGCTGTTGTTGTAGTTGTGACACCAACGAGTGGCATTGATTGGTTGAGTTGTTAGAGAGGTGTAGTGATGAGTTTGGTGTTCCTTGATGGAAGCTTGAGCGATGCTCTTGATGATCTGTGTTTGTTATTGTCTCTCTAAGCATATCTATGGCGTCGCTCTATATATCCTTCCCGACGGTGTGAGCTTGACATCCGAGTCCGACAACAAAGGACGTCGGCCTTAGGGTATCACGATGAGTCTTTTCACGTGACGGTGACAGGCTTGGCGTAAGACCCATCGTGACTGGCGAAGCCACAAGTCTTGGTACATATTACCAATGAGACGGGACCTTTGCATCCGACAGCACAGCCATGCCATGTCTCAATGTGCTGGCATACCATTACAGGGTACATCGACGATGAGCATATTCATCGTGGTACCCAAGTCCAGTAGATCATTAGCGTGGCGATCGTGAAGGGATTGTATTGGAACTTGTGCGTTAGATATACACTTTAGCGAATCGTGGTGATTACTTTAATGGGCGGATCTGGGTACTCTATGTCAACATGGATCAGCATCCTCGCGACGCATTGTAAGTCGTTAGGGAACACTGTCACTGCGCGAAGGGCAACTCTGCCCTAGCTGATCAAACAGCGAGACGGCGTCTGAGAAGCTGAGAAGCTTGCTGACCCAGCAGCCACATGGTCAGGGCTTAACATCGATTTAGCGGCAATGCCAGCGAATGAACAGAGCGGCAATAAAATCCAGGTAGGCGGTAATAAGCAGAGCCTCAAATCTGCTCGTGGCGACGGTTTCTTTCACACGCGTTGGTGACCAAGACACGGCCTCAGCGACCCGTTGCTGCCCGCATTCCGAAGGATTCTCGTCTTTGTCCGGATCACGTGCAGAGGCTAACCGGATCTACATTGCGCGCTCGTTGTGAATGGCTGGCGACCGAGAAGGCAGTGGTCTGCCATGAAGGATCTCATATTCCGCAGAGCAATAGCGTTCCCAACACAGCAATACTTGCATAATGAAAGCTTCCAAGCAATTCGAATACGAGCATTCCAAGACAAATTCCCATGCAATCGACTGACAAAGCGGCTCGTTTGCGGCAGGCGAGCTCAAGTCGGACGCGGCTCTTTATCTTGGGACCGACCAAAGGACCAAGCGACACCCAGCTCCGACTTCAGCTCCGCATATCGCCCCGATAGCTTCCCTTGTTCCTGTGCGCGTATAGCTTGTGCCACCAATCTGACGGCGAATGCACGTAGCCTAATTCCAGTCATCATCGTACAGAAAAATGTCACCCGAGCAAGTAAATCGCTCGAGCGCCAGCTCTTAAGTAGAAGACCAGTCTCAGGTCTGTCGTCACTTCCTTTGTTTGTCATCACCATCCAAACACCAAACTACCATAACACACCCCACCAGAATTACATTCATCCACTACCGACACCACCAACACAGTCAACACCAATGAGTTGCACAAGAACAATCGGCCACAACTCCATTCTGACCAGGCAGTCCGCCGCCTCGGTCCTCAAGACTCTCAATGGCACACACATCGCCAGCAGGGCTTCAAAGCCCGGCCTCGTCTACGCACAGCACATCACATCGCCACGGAGACAATTCAGCACAACACGCCCAACCGCGATAAAGGAGTTCTTCCCTGCGCCTGACGCGCCACACATCAGAACCACTGAAGCAGCATGGTCACATCCAGTGTACACAGAAGCTCAAATGAACGAAGTCGTCGTTGCTCACCGAGAAGCAAAGACCGCCTCCGACAAAGTGGCAATGGCCATGGTGCGCGTCCTGCGCTTCGGGCTCGATCTCGCCACAGGCTACAAGCACGACAAAGCCGTTGCACTGGGCCAGAAAGACCCCAAAGCCGCACAACAGAAATACGGCATGACCGAGCGCAAATACATGATCCGCAACATCTTCCTCGAATCCGTCGCTGGCGTGCCGGGCATGGTCGCCGGCATGTTGCGCCACCTGCACAGCATGCGCCGCATGAAGCGCGACAACGGCTGGATCGAAACTCTCCTTGAAGAATCCTACAACGAGCGAATGCATCTGCTCACATTCCTCAAGATGGCCGAGCCCGGCCCATTCATGCGGTTGATGGTGCTTGGTGCGCAAGGCGTCTTCTTCAACGCCATGTTCATCTCCTATCTGATCTCCCCGCGCACCTGCCACCGATTCGTCGGCTACCTCGAAGAAGAAGCGGTGCTGACGTACACGCGCGAGATCGCGGACCTGGACGCCGGGCGATTGCCCAAGTGGGAGAAGATGGTTGCGCCGGATATTGCAGTCAAGTACTGGAATATGCCCGAGGGCAAGCGCTCGATGAGAGACCTGCTGCTGTACATCCGCGCAGACGAGAGCAAGCATCGCGAGGTCAACCACACTCTGGGAAATTTGGATCAGAAGAACGACCCGAATCCTTATGTGAGCAAATACAAGGATGATAGCAAGCCGCACCCGACCAAGGGCATTGAGCACAACAAGCCGGCTGGGTGGGATCGCGAGGACTGCATTTGAGGCTGTCGGTTAGCGTGGCACGGGTTTCTTCCTTTTCCTTTTTGATTCCGATGCCTATCATGGCTCGAATTTGCGATTCTCTACTCTTCAGTCTGGATTTTCGGCAAGAAACGACTTTCTTGTATCTCAATGGGCTAGCGAGGCGTTCGGTATATGGGTATCTTTGGTAGCTACCGATTAGTACAAGAGAATCAGACTCTTCCAACCAAAGTAAGTCAGTATGCATTCAAAGCGGCATGATCTTCGTCAATTCCATCGCCACACGACGATCAATTAATCGCTCCCGTCATCTCCACTGTCGCCAAAATCGACCAATCCTTTGGGCAAAAGTCTCCCACCCGGCCTCTTTGCGCCCTCCTCCTTATCTCCATCATCCTCATCCTCATCACTACCCTCCTCCCTGAGATTAACGTTCTTCTTCGCCCTCCTTCCCCTCCCACCAGTTCCAAACTTCTCTTCGAAGTCCTTGGCAGCATCAAGCTCCTCCTTCAACTCCCTCGCCTCCTTGATGCTCTTTGCCTTCTCCGCACTGAACCGCCCCGTCATGCCCGCTTCCGTAAGCATGCCTTTGAGATGCGCGATCTTGGCTTTCGGAGTGTCGTAGCGGGCGAGTTCGCGGTGCCAGAGTTTGCGAATGCCGCATTTGAGGAGCCACGACTGGAGGCGCTTGATTTCTTCGTCGTCAGGTGAGAGCTCTTTGTCCTTGCTGGCGGACTTTTTGGTGGGTTTTGCGCCTGGGGAGGTGGACTTCTTTTGCCGCAGGGCAGCTTTCTTTTTCTTTGGTGGTGGGTCGTCGATTAGGACTGACATCTCGGATTCGTTGTCTGAGTCTTGCTGTTTTGGTGCTTCTTTTTCTGAGGCATCTGGGGTTGGTGATTGGGGTTTTGGCGCGGGTTCGTTGGTGGGTTCGTCTTCGGCGTCGGAGTCGATTGTGGTGTCCATTTTGGTGGAAGGTTTGGATTTTGATTCCGGCTCTTCGTCTTCTTCCTCGTCCTCATCAGATTCGACCACGGGAGACTCGGCCTTGGCCTTCGATTTTACCTTGGGATTTGCTTTTGCTTTGGGTTGGGATTTTGCTTTGGATTTTGGCTTGGGTTTTGCTTTTGGCTTCTCTTCCTCTTCCTCAAAGTCGTCCTCATCGTCGTCCTCGTCCTCGTCTTCATCTATCATTTCATCATCCTCAGACTCGACCACAGCACTCTTCCTAGCCCTCTTCTTCGGCTTCTCCACAGGTTCCTCAGATTTCCTCTTGCGTCCAGCTTTGGGCTTTGGTTTCACCGGGGAATCTGGTTCTTCGACAGCGGCATTGATGATAATTTTGCTTCGCTCTTTCCAATCGCCTTGCTTAAAGAAGCCCTCGTCAAGGCCTAGCTCTTCCTCAGCACGCGTACGCGCGATCCTGACGGTGATGTCGTCTCCGCTCTTGAGCGCATCGCGTACGACGCGTCGGAGAGTGGACTCGAGAGTGCCGTCGTTGGGTGGTGCGTCTGGCGCGTCTGAGAGCTCTGAGTCGGACATGTTGTTGAAGATGTATGCAGTCCTTGATGGCCTTGATCGAAAATGTCTATGCTGCTACTCTTCGCAGCTTTGTTGTCAATGGGCGAATGCTTGACATGTGATCGCGACCTCGTCTCGCGTTACCTAAAGCTTGGACAGGCGACTCGGATGATTCCCCGCAGCGGAGCTGACAGCGACAAGCGTCTCGTTTCATGTGCGCTACTCTGACACTACTGACTTTGCGGCAGAGGCACGTCACACTACACCTGCGATAGTAAGGATCTGTTACTGCCTGTACTGGAGGATGTGCGCGCGTATATAGCACTCGGATAGTCAACACCCTGTACCATCTCCTCCGATACACGCCCACCCATCGCCGTCTCACTGCTGTGCATCCTCACCCAAATCCAGGCACGGTGCGCGACACGCCAGCTTTTTGCATCGCACGAGCCCATAACTTCGTCACTGTTACGCATCTGCTTCGAGAAGCACACCGCAAGCAGGCGAAACTTCCTCCACGCCTGCCCACAAGCGCCCGCGATTACACAAGAGTGTCGTTTGCTGCCTCTGTCCAAATCGCCATTCTTGCGTATGAGTGTGCTAGTGAAGAGCCCTCTTGTATTCGACCATTCCCCACTGCTGCCACACGCCCTCCGATCCGATCGCTAGACTTCACTACCACTACTTCGCTGTACCCACCCTCTGCTCTGCTGTCGCACACCTCACTCCACCACCGCCTCCAACTCCCATCGCGCATAACACCTACGACGACCACGTGAGATACGCCGCCAGCGACCATTGCGAGTGTTGCAGCCAATAGCCCTACGTGGACCCTGCAATCGCAAACGAAGGACAAACGAGGAAAGAGCAGGACGGACATCGTGAAGCGCACCTGCCAAACTTGTTACTAAACAAGCTGTGCCACGCCTCCTGACCAATAAAAGCACAAGTGAGTCTGCCAACTGCTCTCCTTCACTACGCGACACTTCCTACACAAACACTGCACGCACCTACACAAACACCACCTTCTCTTCTACTCCCACTTCCCCACCAAGCCCACGCTCTGCGGCACACATCTCGCAACATAAGCCTTTGCAACTTCACTCAACAACCTCCACGAGTGACCCCACAACCATGATTGGGAGCAATGACAGGCTTGCCTCGAGCAAGAGCGCGCCTGAGTTGCGCCCCGAGTTTGCCGACTTGAGAGGTAGCATGCATCAGCCAAGCCATCCTTTAGACCATGACGATCGCATACGGACATGTACTAACAGCCATACACTAGATCTCATAATGAACACAAACGAGGACTCAGTCCAGCCTCAGGGCCGCTTGCTACTCATTTCCAACCGTCTTCCCATCACCATCAAGCGTTCCGATGAGGGCGAATACAACTTCTCCATGTCCTCTGGTGGCCTGGTCTCAGGTCTCAGTGGACTCAGCAAGAACACACAGTTCAAGTGGTACGGCTGGCCCGGTACTGCACCTCCGGAGAACGAGATCGACCATGTGAAGGAGAGGCTGCTCAAGGAATATAACGCAGTGCCCATCTTCATGGATGAGGACCTGAGCGAGCGTCACTACAACGGCTTCTCCAACTCCATCCTCTGGCCACTTTTCCACTACCACCCTGGTGAGATCACATTCGACGAGTCTGCCTGGGAGGGCTATGTTGAGGCCAACAGGCTGTTCGCAAAGGAGATCGCGCGCGACGTCCAGGATAACGATCTGGTCTGGGTCCACGATTACCACCTCATGCTGCTGCCCGCTATGCTTCGTGAAGAGCTTGCCAACGGACCCAACAAGCGTAAGAACGTCAAGTTTGGCTACTTCCTTCACACACCCTTCCCGTCGTCGGAGATCTACCGCATTTTGCCCGTCCGCAATGCCATCCTCGAAGGCGTACTTCACTGCGACTTGATTGGCTTCCACACTTACGACTACGCTCGCCACTTCTTGTCATCATGTGCCCGTATCCTCGGACTGGCCACCACACCTAATGGCGTCGAGTTCCAAGGCAAGCTTGTCACAGTCGGTGCCTTCCCCATCGGTATTGACCCAGAGAAATTCTCTCAGGGTCTGCAACAGCCCAATGTGGTTGAACGTGTCGAGGGCCTCAAGAAGCGATTCGAGAACGTCAAGATCATTGTCGGTGTCGATCGTCTCGACTACATCAAAGGTGTGCCTCAGAAGCTGCATGCTTTCGAGGTCTTCCTCACCGAACACCCGGAGTGGATCGGCCGTGTCGTTCTTGTGCAAGTTGCAGTGCCTTCCCGCCAGGATGTCGAAGAGTACCAGAACCTGCGCGCTGTCGTCAACGAGCTTGTCGGCCGCATCAATGGCAAGTTCGGCACCATCGAGTTCACGCCCATTCACTTCTTGCACAAGTCCGTCAACTTCGACGAGCTCATTGCTCTGTACGCCGTCTCAGATGTCTGTCTCGTCTCGTCGACTCGTGACGGCATGAACCTGGTCTCATATGAGTACATTGCATGCCAGGAGCAACGCCATGGTGTGATGATTCTCTCCGAGTTCGCCGGTGCCGCACAGAGTCTTAACGGATCTCTGATCGTCAACCCGTGGAACACTGAGGAGCTTGCTGATGCCATCCACGACTCGGTCACTATGGGCGACGAGCAGCGTGCCGTCAACTACCACAAGCTCGCTAAATACGTCAACAAGTACACCAGTGCATGGTGGGGCGAGAGCTTCGTCAGCGAGCTCACTCGCATCTCCGAGCAAGCAGAGAAGAAGCTGAAGGTCCGCAAGCTGTCGCTCATGGATCCTGCCAACACGAACGGAGACACTCCTGTCAACGGACACGACCACGGCGCCGAAGTCGCCGCCCAGATCAAAGAAGAAGAGAATGAGGAGTAGGAGCCGTCAAAACAATCCGTGCGCCTTGAGTTAGCGGGTTGAACGTTACTAACATGATGTCTTGAAATAGGGTCGTCGACTCGTCGGACGACGAGGACGAGGGTCTGGTCATGAAAATCTCGACGACGCCGAAGGTTTCCTTCTACGAGTATGTGGAACCCACTTGAGTGCTTCTTCGAATTAGAAATACATATATAAACCTTTGTTGCACGCTTGTGCTTGATCATGGAGTCTGGTGGACGAGGCGTTTCTGTGGAATGCATGGCATGCGAATGTGGAGCTGTTCATGCCCCGGAATGGGAGGTCATATGCTCTGCAAGGAGTATCACGAAATTAGCTGTGCGAATGGAAAAGATTCATACCCTATATGTCTGTCTCACCACGTGACGCAAGTCCGCTTTGCGGCGAGCGTCCCAGAAGGGAAGCCGCGAACCTCCGCTCAAGTCCAGCTTCACGCTCTCTGGGGGAATTATACAGCAGCAATTGCCCGGCAGCAGTACTGCCTCTAGTCGCGCCTCGCCAGCAATACACCCAACATGAGCGCCCGCGCCTTCGCCCTGCCCATCAGGGCTGTCTCGCGCCCACAAATTGCCCAGCAGGCCGAGCGATACACCTGCCGACGATGCCTTCACACCACCCAGTCCCAGGCGCAAGAAGCAACACCCGTGCAGATTGACGCAGAAGCGCCCGTACTCCCAGTGTCAAAACCGAAGACCGCTTTCCAACCCAAGATTGAAGCCAAATACAACCCGGCCCTCAATGCTGCACAGCGTGATTACCCGCTCTCATCAACGGACCGTCTGGTCAAGAGGATTTTGCCGCACACCATTAGGCCGCAATTGCTGCAGCATGTCGAACCTAGGCTCCTGCATGGACGCGAGAGAGATGCGGCGCTGAGGGCGGAGAAGCACAAGGAGATTGTGGGTGTTGTGGTGCGGACGGGCAGGATGGACAAGACTGTCAGTGTGAGGGTTGCGGGAAGGAGGTATGAGCCGAGGATTGGAAAGGTATGATTTGGTCTTGTCTGGCTCTGCTGTGATGTGCTGCGCTCTATACCAGGAACGACAGTATGCTAACATTACTTCTCAAAAAGTACTTCGCAGACCACACCAACCACCTCGTCCACGACCCCAACAACTCTCTCAACCAAGGCGACGTGATCCGCCTTCACCGCCTGAAAGTCAGCACCGCCGTCCACCACGTCGTAGCCTCCATCATCACTCCCTTCGGCACTCCCATTGAGTCCCGCCCACCAATCCCCACCCCTGCAGAGCGCCTCGCAGCATACAAAGCCAAACGCATCCCAAAGCTGCACCGCCGCACTCTGCGCGCCGAAGCAGCCAAGGGCTCTCCCGAAGCGATCGCTGAGCTGAAGAAACTAGGCGCCGACCCCGGCGCGGGCGTCGCACCAGGCAAAGGCGAGCGCTTCGGCACCGAGAAGGGCACCGGCAAGACTCGCACTCCCGCCAAGGGCGCGCTGATGGGCAACAAGGGCCAAAAGCTGCCCGAGGGCGTCCTGCCCGGCGGCAAGCACGAAGTCGGCAAAATCGACGCGCGGGCGAAGCACAACAAGGAGGCGGCGATCAAGAGGCAGGAGCAGACCGCGGCGAACTTGAAGCGTTCGCAGGAGCTGAAGAAGGATCAGGACGCCCAGGGGATTTCGAGCGACAGCAACTTTGGCAAACTGAAGGAGAAGAAGTACTAGAAAGGTGGTGAGCTACGCTGGATGGGTAAGGCCAGGTCATTTCGGCTCTAACGATTTGCGAAAAGCGGCATTTGTGTGTGTACAACTACTACATGTATTAGGCATTATTTTTTGTGTAACATGTTTGACCCTGAATGATTTTTTCTTTCCTGGTCATGAGAGATTGAGGGGAGCTATTTGCAGCATTATTCGCAAACTTATTTGAGATGGAATGCTCGATATGCACTATGCTCAAACTTCACAAGAAGGTAACTACTCTTCTTTGCAGAAATACGAGACTGACTATACACATCATCACGAGTAAATGCCACCCACATCATTTTTCTCACAGAAGAAATGCATGACATATATACACCTATCCAGCCTATCAAACAAAACAGAACGCCTTTGGAGATCACCTCCAGCCCTGCCTTCGAGCCTTTGCACGCCAAACATCCAACACACCTCACTCCTGCACCTTAAGCTTCAAATTACGATCCTTCAAAATCGCTCCGGGCTCAGCCGGCAGCAAAGCGCCCTTCGGCGGCTGGTTCTTCGCCTTGAAGGTGTCGCAGATCGTCTCCATGGTCACCCACTCGACGCCCTCGAACTTGTTGATGTTCTCGATGTGCCGCTCCAGCATCATCAGACCGTGCGGGTGGCCGCAGACGTCCGGGTGCACGGTCACGGGATAGACGAAGCCCTCATCATACTCCCTATAGAAAAACTTAAACCGGTCCATCCACATTTCCTCGACGTCGCGCGGGTTCACCCAGCCGTGGCTGTTGGGCGCTTTTTTCTGTGGAAGATGGTCAGCTATGTTGGTCACCCAACGCGGCAGACGGGTGATACGTACGATGAACATCATCGGCGGCAGGTCGTCTGCGTACCAGCTGGCGGGGATCTCGCACAGGCCTGTGGTGATTCCTGCTTCGAGCGGTTTCATCCAGTGGTCGGGGTGCTTGTCGTAGTCGATGGGGATCCACTTGTCGCCGGTGCGCAGCCAGTAGCATTGGCAGTCGTGGTGGGAGAAGGAGTGGTCGTATTCGAGGCCGTATTTGAGCATGAGCTCGGCGCCTTCTTGGGAGGATTCCCACCTGGTTGAGTTGCTCAGTTAGCGAGGTTTTTGGCGCTCATTGGAAAAGAGGTGATTTACCAGGGTGCAACGATGCCGCGAGGGGGTTTGCCGTGTTGGAAATCGGTGATGAGGTTGTAGCACTGTGCGAGACGTTGTGTTAGAGATCATAGTATCGCCAATGATGGAATCGGGTTGGCGATGCTTGCCTTGTCCATGATGGCAGTTTGTTGCTCCAGCGTCATGGCAATGGGATTCTCGTGGCTATATCCGTGGAGCCCTACAGGGTGATTGGCTTACTTCAGCATAGGTCGTCTCGGGTTGACATGTTCGCTTCCCATACCAATCTCATGGCCGGCGTCAGCGATCATACGGCATTCTTCTGGGAACGTCTCGAGCGAATGGCCAGGGATAAACCAAGTAGTCTTAATGTTGTAGCGCTCGAACATCTTAAGCAGACGGCGGACACCAATCGTCCCGGCGAAGAGACCTATTTTGCTTATCAGTGTGCACTCCGAAGCTGATGAGACTATCGATCAGCCATACCGCGTGAAATATCGCTGGTGCTGTCTTCGCCTCCGTAGGATCCTAGCCAGCCGGCGACGGCATCGATGTCGACTGAGATGCAGCATTGCACCTCTGTTCGAACCGTTAGTATCGAGATTCAATGAGATATCCTTATCTTCGATGACCGATTGAGAAGCTACTAACTTTTGTTGACCATCTTTTAAGCTTTCGCTGGAGGTGATGTCAAGTATCTTGTTGAACAAAAACAAGAGAATGAGTATGGTGTCTAATCGCTCTGGAATGATCGATCGTCAATTGAGCAATGATATATTCTTCAAGACATCAAAGGAATCAAAGCTAGATATATGCGTTTGGAGGAAATGCCGAAGTGGGGTCGAGATGACGTCGATTGAGGAGCAACAGCTGGGGTGTTGATCGGTCAGGGCAAGATTGGATAACACTATCTACAGGTCTAACGTAATTTAAGTTAAGAAGATATTGGGTATGGGTGTATTTCTTAGCTAACGGATCTGTAGGCATGATAGACAGAAACAACGACCGATAGTGTAATGGTGCGCACTAGACCACCGGGCTCTCCACCTAACACCAATGGTGTCGCTGTGTAAGCTCTTCGCAACCACACCCAGCATCGAACAATTGCTCATGACACCTGTTGCATCAATTGAAGGTAGCCTTACGGCTTATCGTCCGGTCTCTTCAAAATGTATTCTCACGCATCTTTGCATCGACCAATATGCCATCATCACACTGGGTCTCGGGAATTCTTCGCGAGAGCAGCCTCGTCCGTTGGATGGTTATCTGACAAGCAGTCAAGAGCACGTTGATATTGTTTTGCTGTTCTCTGCTGTACTAAAGAGGAGGAGTGAAGTCAAGGTTAGAGCGCATGCAGCATGCACTTCGTGCAGACAGCCTCGGCTTTCATCAACAAGCACGTTCACATTACATTCCACAGTCTCAATTACACCGCAGAGCATGTTTGTTGTCACGAGCTCGCACAAGACATGGATATCGCAGCGTCATACTGGCCAACAAAGCACCATGTGCACCCACGCGGGTTCACGGACACATGTCAGAACTACACAGATTCGAAGCTCAAGCAAACGCTGGCCATGAGTTCTTATGAAGCCTACATAACCCTCGTTCGCGCCACCATCAACTACGTCTATCCTCTGTTACTACTGGCTCACTAACTCAAAACCTACATCTACAACACTCCTTGGTCAACAAAATAGCACAACTCCGCATACCGAATCCCAGGTCTTTGCTTGAAGAGCTCCTGTGATGCCTCCACACCACCATCCAATAATGATTTCTCTCGCCCTCCTCCTCTTCTCTCTGGCCTGGACACAAGCCTGCCTGGGCCCCTTGTGCGCACGTGGCGATCAAAATATCCAGTTCGACAGGATGAATAGTCTGTACCCACTACCTTATGGCATGAGCTGGTCTGGCACTTCTACGAACCCGCCGAAAGGCTTCCAGTGTGGATACTACCCACAGTTCAATGGTCAGCCGGCCACAAAGCTCCCTCGGTGTTACTTCGAGGCTGCCATCAACAACTTCTGTCAAAAAGCCGCGAGCTCATTTACCGTCGAGAGCTTAGCCTCGGGGCCCGAGGTGACCGCACAAACGAATACGAACGTCAGCGCAGTCTACGACTTCAGCCTGGCGGGCAATCCAAGGATCTTGGTAGGCATCAGGGCTAATGACAGCAAATTTTCTCCGGAATGTATGGGCAAAGGCACAAACACCAACAGCAAAATCTATCAGTGCACGAACATGTTGGCAGCGCCTCTTGATCATTGTGCGTGAGCTTCGCGATTGCAATTCAACCTTTTGATCATTATGGGCGTACTGACCTTATGACACAGGCAACAACCGAAAAGACGGCTTTGCACTCGGTGGGATTACTGTCTCGGATGGCTGTATCTGTAGGTCCTTGTCAGAGTTCCCAACTCAAGTCGAACGCATGCTAACATGTTGAAAGCTTGGATCATATCCCCAATGCCTCCAGGTCTTCCATCCCCGTTGTCGCCAGCCAAACTGTCCAAGCAGATATCCAACCACCCAGACGGGACTGTGCGTTTACAAGGGAATGATCCAGTGTGCATGGTTCCCAATTCGGTTGGGACCTTGGTGCCTTCTCTTGCGCCGACCCCGCTCACTCGATGGAACACTCCCGGTGAGACGTTCACAACCACCACAGCCTTTGGTTGAACTAGTCAGTACCTGGTGTTGTATGGTTGATAACTGCATTTTCAGATGATCGATAGCCGATCTTGCCAGAGATACATGTCGAATACACTCACAGATGGGCCAGCGAGGGTCGATATGTTTTGCTCCGATTGATCTTCTCGTTGACGCTCTCGACTGTTTTGTATGTCTGTTGCCAATATCGGATTGAGTCTGATCTTCGGACCTCTACCTTGTTACAGTGGCAGAACGGCAAAAAGATCTTTGAATTCCGTCATAATAATAGGAGCTTCATCCCCCTGACTCGCTTGGTTAAAGTGTCCTCCACAATTCGAAGATAAGCTACGATGGAAAGAAAGTACAGGTGCTTCAATCTCACCTACCAGACTACCTATGCCGTTGGCTGAACCACGTGCGTTCGCCGATTCCAATCGTACCATATTCGTTTGCGTACATAATTGTAATCATGTTTAATATGCTTGTGGTAGCTTCTATCAATCCATGTCGTCGGGATTGTCACAAGCGAGTGGTCTTGCATGTTGTTCACAGACTTACACGGCTGGAATTAAGCTCAAGCGAACCTATTCTCCAACGAATCCTGTCGCAAGTGAAGCCAGTGTGGCTGCTTCGCCGATTCCAGCTGGCTGGGCGACGCCAGCTAGTTTGAGTGTGAGAGCACATCTACAAACCCCATGACACTAGCTACGTCTCGCGTGTGGTGGACTGCGACAAGCATGAGTCCCTTCCTCAGCGGGTCTACTTCGATTGCATGTAGGTGGCTTGCGGCTGCGAGCTCGTGAAAGGTCTGTTTGATTCTTGGTATGACACTGAAAGTCTTGGGTAGAACGCGATTGTTGGTTGCCATGGGGCTGGGCCTGATATCTGACTGTTTTCTTTGGGGTACACAACGGCACTGTGGCAGATAACTCACTATGCTGATTCTGTACGGGGAATTGTTCTGGCATCTACACGTTCTCCATCTTCTCAACGTGTCGTGCACCCGCCTTCTCCTCCAGCACGCTGCCCTCGGCCTCCGCTTCCCTGTCACCGACCTCGACAACTTTGTCACCGAAAGCTGCTGCAATCTCTTCAAGAGTCTTGTGTCGTGTTTCCCTGTCAAGATCATTAACAACGGTTGTTCGTTCGTGATACCATCTTTGTGCGATCGACTAGATCGAGTCCGATCCTTCTAGCAGGGTAAGGGTTGGTGTAAGGTGGAACTCACGGGAAATAGAAATACGCAACAACGAAGAAGAATGTTGCGCATGCGACGAACACATAGTAGTAGTTCTACTTGAGCTTAGTTTATACTCGTTCAATCGTGCGCTATTCGTGTCCTTACCTCACGAATGTTGGCAAAAGCAGTTGGACCGGCTTCTGTGATTCCAACGTTCACGATGAAGTGAGATGCAGCCGCCAGACCCATCACCTTTGAGCGCAAATTCATTGGTAGAACTTCAGCGCCATATCTGTTATGGTAAATTCAGCATAATGCGTTGGCCACGACAAAGGTTCTTAAGACTTACAGCCATGTGGTCGAGTTCAACATTCCGTCTAGTAACTTGTTAGCGACTGTCTCCAAGATACCGGTCTTTACCGCTGAGATTATACTTACAGTATGTAATCACGAAAAGATAGATGCCCAGGACAGCAAATCCCTTGCCAACCTTGTTGTCCGTGTTTTGGAACTCGCGTTGCATCACTGCAGCATATATCTCAATGATGACAACGCCTGCCAATCCGGTAAGTATCATAGGTCTGCGGCCCCATTGATCCGTGAGGAATTTTGTTGTAATAGCGTTCGAGAGGAACGCACAGGTGCCATAGACGCCAGCGAGAGCAAGGATGGTAGTCGGGTCGATGCCGAGAGACTTGTACAAGATAGTCTGATAGTATTGAATGACGTTGACGCCCGTCAGCGAAGTCATGGTCTGTACAGCGATCGAGACAAGCGCTCTGTGTCTGTACAAGCGGAAGACTTCCTTGATGGACTTGACCTCACGCATCATTTCGTACTCAATCTGAGCCCTCATGAGCGTGAACTCCTCGTGCAGCTCATGGGCAGCCAGATCACGGCGGATCCCCACGTATTCGATACGTGCCTGTTCGATCTTACCCTTGCGGATGAGTTGTCGTGGAGAGTTAGGCATGAACGTAGCCAGACCGATGAACATTATGACACCCCATGGAATTTGTATGCCAAGCGGTAGACGCCACTGCAAGGCTCCATAACGTGCATAGCCGCAAGCCATCCCAACCCAGTTGGACATCATTGTTCCGAAGGAGATACCACAACCAGAGATGCCACCGATGAGTCCACGATGCTTAGGGCTAGAGATCTCGCTCAGATAGATTGGTACTGTCGAAACCATACCACCGACGGCTGCGCCAGCTATCGCACGTCCAGCCAGAAACATGCCCAAGTTAACGCTTGCAGTCTGGATGACTGTACCAATCGTGACAATGATGCAGCATAGTTGCATGAAGCGGATGCGACCAAGCCGGTCACCGATGAATGTCTGAACCAGAGCGCCTACCGCTTCTCCAGCGCTGGTGAAAGTCAGTGGATCAATCGTAGTGCAAGAGCTTGAGCCTCTACTCACATGTAGACCGCTACCACTGCACCTGTCAAGCTCTTGGATGGGTGTCCCATATAGCTGATCCAGCTTTGATGCGCAATCGTCGTTGTCGCAATGCCAGTATCAAAGCCGAAGAGGAATGTGCCGATTGCGGCGAAGAAGGCCACGCCCAGCGTATACCGGTCTGGTCCCATGGTGGGCAGTCTACTGCGATGTGCGGCGAGTATCGGTTGTTGTATGGCTTCTCCCAGTATCTATTCCCTCTCCTTCGTTGGGCAAGGGCGGAGGTGGTGTAGATTGGCAAGCCCACCGATCACTGCAATGACAGAACTATAAACGGGAAAAAGGGCAAAACGTGAAGCAGAAGTATTTAGGAGCAGAGAGGGCAAGCTAGGTGGGATACCGACCTTTTTGTATGATCTACAGGACCCTCCGATCACCGCCTCGTGGCATCTTGCCCTTCAAAAACCGTCAGAGTCACATGTA
This sequence comes from Cladosporium sp. BSL10, assembly GCA_001553865.1. Lineage (NCBI taxonomy): Eukaryota > Fungi > Ascomycota > Dothideomycetes > Cladosporiales > Cladosporiaceae > Cladosporium > Cladosporium sp. BSL10. The sequence goes on from LJJI01000068.1 coordinate 169,698, forward strand.
CAGTACCTAACTATTCCTCCTGCCACGAGATCGGAACCGAACCAGGCGGGGAAGTAAGACCAGAGTACGAGATCTGCACGAGTGTGCATGTCGGTCGCCTAAAGAGCATCGGTCTGTTAGAAACACAAGGCCTATTGGTGCCCGGAAAAGGATCCACATTGCACATCTGGGGTTTCTTTGCGGAGGATGGTGAGGAGAGTTCGGTAGTGGTTTTGGGCTCGGCAAAAAGAAGGCCGAAGTGGCAGAGCTTGGATCGACTTCACCTGTGTCAGCACATGGTCAGTTGCCGACGCCGCGGTCTACTTCAGTGTTGTCGTATAGTCTTAGAAATGAGCCGCGTACGCTGCTGCGTTTAGGCAATTGTTGTTATTGAGAATATGTCGGCAAGGAAGATGTCTAATCAAGCGAAACCTTCATTTTGCCTTGCGAGGCTTGTTGGTGCGGAGGCATTCCGAATTCTGTGTCTCGCTGACCAAGAACTGCTAGTCACGACATCGTTTCCTAAAGGTATATCGGATAGAGCGTTGCCCTTAAAATATAACTTGTTACTTTGCATATGGGATCTAAAGTCAATAAAAATTTTTGTCATCATCCTTGAACATACCTACAAGCCTTTCCATCATATCCCATTCCACAATGGCCGATCCAAGTCTCTATACCTACCCTTCCCCTCTCGAAGGCATCGATACCTCAACACCATTATCAGAGTACGAACTCTGATGAACCAAATCGCCCGAATACACTCTTCTAACTTCCACCCAGCGACCGAGTCCCCTCCGGCCCCGACGCCAAATCCTACATCAACCCAACTCCAACCACCAAATCCTCGGCCTACACCTCCTTCGCCTCACCCATCACCAACGAAAGCCGTGGCGGTTTCGACATCCACATCTACTTCCAGCAAACCTCCTCCACGCAAACGCAGTACGCCAAAGAGCTGCACGAGCGCATCCGCCGCGAGTTCCCCGAACTGCGCATTTACCCTGTGTTCGAGCGACCCATCGGCCCGCACCCGATTGGCATGTTCGAGGTGAATGTGTTCAACCCGGAGCAGTTTGGCGCGTTCGTGAGCTGGCTTGTGGTGTGGAGGGGGCCGCTTAGTGCATTGATCCATCCTAACACGGGAGATGATGTTAGGGATCATAGTCAGAGGGCGACTTGGTGAGTGAAGTGCTCGATGGTCGAGACAAGAATTCACGTTTGGAGATTGTTGCTAACTGCATGTACAGGATGGGACAGCCATTCCCACTTGACATTGGGATGCTGAGGCAGCTTACTCAGAAATAGACACGAAAGACAGTTGGGCAGATACCTGGAATCTCCACCATATTCGGTGAATCTGTTGATAATCATAAGTGGGAAATAGTGCTCATGTGATACCACTACAATTTATTGATTATACAAACGAATTCTTCTGTGTGCCTAACTCTGCCGATCTATTCCCTTCACTCCACATTGCCATCCAATGCTCTCATTTCTTCACACGGCGTGGAGGCGGGCCCATCGTGCCATCAACAGGCGTAGTGGGCTGCGAAACAGGCGACTGCAGCATCGGTCCGATGGAGACTCTGGTAGGTAGTTGATGTGTGCCGCTCTTCAGGACCACGGGCGCGGAGAGTGACCTGGTAGTCACGAAGGGCAAGTTGTTCTTGCCACTTGCAAGACCAAACTCCGCTTCCATTGCTGTGGGCGGCATTACGTCGGCGGGTCTGACGAATGGCAGTGGGTGCTGGGCAGTCGAAAACAGAGGATAGTGGGGATTGACGCTGATGTTGAGCGTCCGTATAGGCAGAGCTTTGGGATCCGGCAATGCTCTCTTAATGAGGTGGCGATCAGCGCCAGCGTCGAGACATGCACGACAAGTCGCTCCTGATGCAGCAACAGGGCAACGGCCCATTTGGCGCAGGCCGATTTCAAGGAGACTGGGCTCGCGCAGACTGAAGTCGGGCATGGTCGCAAGATAGATGATACCTGACTGCTTGCGTTGTTGATAGAAATTGTAGCGAATATGATATTCGGTTTAGTGGCGTTTTAAGTATTGGTCGGCATTGAAGCGGCGAAGGTAATTGTGAAGTCGGTTGTCTTTGGAGTCATGCGCCGTGTAGTCGAAGAGTTTTGTGTGTGTTGAATGGGGAAGTCAATTGCGCCCCCGACACTTGAGGTTGTAGTGAAGTGCAAGCTGGAAGCGCCGAGCGTGTGGCCTAGCAGTTACTTGCATTCATGTAAATATTGTGGCGAGGCATCGCGGCAGCCTTGCATCTCCACACAAAGACGCGGCTGTCAAGTGATGCGCATTATTCGTAAAGACTCCAGGACCAGCGAGAATGCGCGTTGAAGACTGCAATACGATACCCTTACAAAAGGTCGAAGTCGTCCATAGCATCGCGGTACTTCATGATGTTCTTCTTGATCTTGGAAGAATCCACCCAAGTCACAAAGTCTTCCATGTTCCTAAAAAGCGAAAGTCAGCATACACAATTTTTGCAATTCTTAGCAGTCGCATCTCACCTCGTAACCAAAAACGCAGGGTCGGTCACAACCTCAGTTCCAACTCTAACATGGCCCTGCTCGATGAACTTGTTGGCAGTGCTGACGTGCTCAGACATTCTCAACCTAGTCATGACAACTCCCAATCTACGTCTGCAGAAAGCAGAGACAGTGATTTTCCTCTCGACATCACTGAGCTTGCCCTTTCCGCCACCACCAATACCGAGCAGACCCATGTCGTGGAGCTTCTCGAGCAGCTGGTCCTCCTGCTTGCGACGGAATTGACTCTCAGGGGACAGCAGAGCAATGCGGTGCGCCAGATGGCGCAGCTGGCCGGCCAGACGATTGTAAGAGCTGTAGTCGTTGGGGTTGGTGAGCGAATAGCGGCGGATAATTTCTGCGCTGCGGTGGCTAGAATCAGACGGGTAGCTGGTGAAGTCGACTTTGCGCAAGAGCTTCTGCTCGTGGTGCTTGAGTTGGCGGACCATGATTGCTAGTGTGTATTCTTGAGACTGGAATACTGATTATCCGCGATGTCGTGGCGGTCGAGACGAGATTTCAATGTTCGCTTGCTGCAGAAGCGCCCTTAGCTTTCTGGAAGGCGGAAGGCTCGACGCGTGCCGTCAAATTTTTGGGAGGCGCTCGGGCCTCCATCTATCTGCGCTCCCAAGCCTGTGTGCTTTGACTCAACTGGGTTGACTCAACTTCATATATTCACTATATATAAATAGGCAAATAACCAGTTCTCTTCACTGTTTGGAAAGAGCTTTATTCAAAATGCCTACCGTTCACTTGCTCGACTACGCTGCTGGCAACATTCGGTCACTCGTCAATGCTATCGAGAAGCTGGGATGGGATGTCGAATGGGTCCGATCGCCGGAGGATGTAGCAAAGGCCGACGTAAGATAAAATACACGACCCAGTCGAACTGCAGCTGATTGCTGACAGGATGTCTGATTAATACAGAAACTCATCTTGCCCGGTGTTGGTCACTTTGGCCACTGCCTCACACAATTCGCCAATGCAGGCTACGTTGAGCCTGTGAAGAAACACATTGCGTCCGGCAAGCCTTTCATGGGCATCTGTGTCGGCATCCAGGCACTCTTCGAGGGTTCAGCAGAGAACCCCAACGTACCTGGTCTCGGAGTGGTAAGAGGCCGCCTGGAGCGTTTCGATGACTCTGACAAGAGTGTGCCTCACATTGGGTGGAACTCCGCCAGCACTCTCTCCACAAATGGAACAAGCGAGACCCAAAGTATCTACGGCATGAGGCCTGGAAGCAAGTACTATTACGTCCACTCTTTCGCTGTTCCTTACCGTGCCGGCGAGCTCGAGAAGGACGGATGGACTGTGGCAACTGCCAAGTACGGCTCAGAGGAGTTCATCGGCGCCATTGCCAGGGACAACATTCTTGCCACCCAGTTCCACCCCGAGAAGTCTGGTGCTGCCGGCCAGCGAGTTCTCAAGGCTTTCCTTGAGGGCACCAAGACATCTCCTCTTCCTCCCACTTCTACTGCCGTAACCCAGGGCCTGACCCGTCGCATCATCGCCTGCCTCGATGTCCGCACCAACGACCAAGGCGATCTTGTCGTTACCAAGGGTGATCAGTACGATGTTCGTGAGAAGTCTTCCTCTGGTGGCGATGTGCGCAATCTCGGAAAGCCCGTCTCCAAGGCGCAAGAATACTACGAGCAAGGCGCCGACGAAGTCACATTCCTCAACATCACCTCATTCCGCGACACCCCGCTGAAGGACCTCCCCATGCTTGAAGTTCTACGTCAAGCATCAGCCACCGTCTTCGTTCCCCTTACCATTGGTGGCGGTATCCGCGATACTGTTGACCCCCAGACCAACCGCACTGTGCCAGCCCTCGAGGTAGCAACTCTCTACTTCCAGTCCGGCGCCGACAAAGTCTCCATCGGCTCAGACGCCTGCGACGCCGCAGAGCAGTACTACGCCGCCGGCAAGAAGCTCTCAGGCAAGACCGCCATCGAGACCATCAGCGGCGCCTACGGCGCGCAAGCCGTGGTCGTCTCCATCGACCCGAAGAGAGTCTACGTCGACTCGCCCTCCGCAACCGCCCATCACACCGTCGAGACCTCGTACCCGGGCCCCAACGGCGAGAAGTACTGCTGGTACGCCTGCACAGCCAAGGGCGGCCGCGAGACGCGCGACCTCGACGTGGTGCAGCTGGCGACGGCGGTGGAAGCGATGGGCGCAGGCGAGCTGCTCCTAAACTGCATCGACAAGGACGGCACGAACTCGGGCTTCGACCTCGAGCTCATCCGCAGCGTGAAGGCTGCCGTGAAAATCCCCGTGATCGCCAGCTCGGGCGCCGGCAATGCAGGGCACTTTGCGGAGGTGTTTGAGCAGACGACCGTTGACGCTGCGCTGGGCGCGGGTATGTTCCACCGTGGGGAGTGGACCGTGAGACAGGTCAAGGAGGTGCTGGAGAAGGATGGCCTGGTCGTGCGCCCGTTTGAGCAGGAGCTCTAGGCGTCTGAGAAAAGATGCGCATAGAATATGATTGGGTGTAGAATTTCTAGATATGAGAGTGCATGAAAATGTGTATATGTTTCCGACAACGCGGAGGACGGTAGTCTGTTCGTGATGTTACTTGACTCGTGTGGTATATGAATTTGATAAAAGGCAACAATGGTACCCGTGAGACTCGGTGGCCTATCATTAAATCGCACATGGGCGTGCCAGCCACGTTATTTCCACACATGTCTCAGCTGCAGGCAAGATCTAGTCCATCGTTGCATTCGCGTGGTAAAGCAAGCAAGCAGGGGAGTCGGCGGGCGGACATGCAGGGCAAACAGAAACCACGTTTCCGCACCGCTCGCTCTATGCGCGAAGCTGACAAACTCGAAAGGATGGCTGCCGAGCGAGCTGAAATGCAACAAACAATCAAACCTTGCGGGTTAGCCTGTATCAGCACAGCAACACACCTCAATAAGCGCCAGGCCTTGCAGAGTGATATCATCGCGGTGTGCACGAACAAGCGTTTTCGCTTCACCAAACACATGCCCAGAGGCTGGGCACGAAAGCAAATCACACCTCCCATCACGCGCGCGTCCATGACACGCTCCCCGAGTGCCTGTCAACAGATCGGCGCACGGAGGTCGGCGGATGGTTGATGCATATTATTGCACGGCACAAGAGCCGTTGGCACTTGGATGCTTGAGGCGTTTTTTGCGCCCCGGCGCATCGGATGCGAAGTGCCCGAGTGGTCCGTCCGAAAGCGAAAAAGCGCGAGTTCGGGTTTTTCTGCTGGGGGCTTTTTGCTGGGGGAACATGTTCAAAGTCCGCAGCAATAACCAAGGCGTGTGGTGAGGGCTGCGGACTCTGGAGCTAGACCGCGAGGGCTTTTGCAAGGATTGGGAACCAGCCGACGCTCGAACCCCTGACTTGTTGCGGTATTAGCAAATGGGGCAGCGACGGTTCGGTGTTGCAAGAAGAGAATTTGTTTGTTGGGAGATTTTGGGACTGTGCACTGCTGGCTGACTAGTTAGGCAGTGTTGGTTTACTTGTTATGCATGCGCTGCACAGAGCGACGGTGGCACGCTGCACTGCACTGCCATGCTGTGTTCAGCAGGCTTGCATGCTGGCGACGGCTCAGCCTCATGATGATGATGAGGATGACACTGACACACACGCACGGCAGGACGGCATGGCGAGAGTGATGACGGTGCCAGGCGAGCTTCCAAGTGATGAAGTCACCTTGCATGGGAATATATGGCTTGGGTCAGAGCGGAAGACGAAGGAGCTTGGTCAGGCCAGAGTTCTGCAAGCGGCCAATCGATGGGCTGGAGAGGATCGGTGGTGACAGCTGAGCGCGGAAGCCCCGGGAGCAGCGAGTAGTGCAGCACAGCGCATGCATGCGAGTGGTAGTGCAATAATAATGCACAACTCTGGTGGTGATGATGATGGTGATGATGGAGATGTTGTTGTGTTTGCCTATGGTTGTTGCTCTTTGATACTCGTCTCGAGTAACGAACGTGTGGTGGATTGTGTTATCGAGCTACCACTACCACTAGGTATACCATCGACACATGGAAATAATATCATCACATCACTGCCAATAGTTGCCCGAGTAGTCCCCTGCAGCTCTTCCTGGCATAAGCACAGCAGCAGCTTGCCTTCCCTCGGGCGCTCGGATAGCAGCCGCTCATCTATCGCGAATTAAGATTGCGACCAGTTTCCTGCCGCCCAAACGCCTCTGCGCCCGACCAGCAGCCTCGCACGCGCGCGCTACCACTTCTTACATCTTACACTTTCCATCTCACACACCTCACCATCCTCAACCCCAGCTGCATCTTCACACTCGCACCTCCGCCCTCTGTGCGACTCCATCGCCCTGTCGACCGCCTCGCAGCCCTGTATATCACACAACAACAACAACGCCGCTAAACCCTAACACAGCCTCAGCTCGCTTGGCTTTTGGCTGCTGCCTTCAGAGCATCAGAAAGGGCTTCGACCCTCCCACCACCTTCAGCACACCTTGACCAGCCGCACACACCCTCACAACACCATGTCGGCCACATACTTCTCCCTCGGCGGCGGTGACGATTCCACCCAGCGCTTCTTCTCCACCCCGAAGCTTCCCGGTGGCATCTCGATACCAACCATCATCCCGCACCGCCTGCGTCGCAAATTCCGTTCCACCAAGACCAGGCTACGATCGAACCAACCCACCACATCGTCCATCACCAGTCTGGAGACCTCGTTGAACCCGGCAGATACCCTTAGAAGCTTGAAGAAACACCAGTGGAGCGTCTGGGATGCGCAGTACATCTTCCTTGCCATCCTCGGAATCTTCTCGCTCTGCGTGATCGAGAGCCCTGGACCGTTTGCAAAGACCTTCGTGGCAACCCTCCTCATACTCAGTCTGCTCATCCCTCTGACTCGCCAATTCTTCCTGCCTTTCCTGCCAATTGCAGGATGGTTGGTCTTCTTCTACGCCTGCAAATTCATTACCGGAGAGTACCGTCCTCCCATTTGGGTGCGAGTTCTCCCGGCACTTGAGAACATCCTGTACGGCGCCAACCTGAGCAACATCCTCTCCGCACACAAGAGCACATTCTTCGACATTCTGGCTTGGTTGCCCTACGGCATCACCCACTTCGGTGCGCCATTTGTCTGCTCTGGCCTCATGTTCATTTTCGGCCCGCCCGGCACTACTCCCACGTTTGCTCGCGCCTTCGGATGGATGAACATCATTGGTGTCAGCATCCAGCTCTGCTTCCCCTGTGCCCCGCCGTGGTACGAGAATTTGTACGGTTTGGCGCCTGCAAACTACGGCATGCCCGGCTCGCCCGCTGGTCTTGCCGCCATTGACAAGCTCTTCAACATCGACCTGTACACCTCGACTTTCACCGCCTCGCCCGTCGTGTTTGGTGCCTTCCCATCCCTCCACTCTGGCTCCGCTGTGATCGAGGCTCTTTTCATGGCCCACACATTCCCGCGCCTGCGCCCGTTGTTCGTCCTGTACTCCCTCTGGCTCTGGTGGGCGACCATGTACCTCAGCCACCACTACGCCGTTGATCTTGTTGCAGGCGGTATCATCAGCGCCACTGTGTACTATGTCGCCAAGTCCGCTTTCCTTCCTCGCATGCAGCCCGGCAAGATGTTCCGCTGGGAATACGAATACGTCGAGCGCGGTGAGGCTAAGCAGCCCTTCGCCTACGGTCTTGCTGGCGACCTGGATGAGGAGGCATACCCTACACTCCACGGAGACAGCGATGAATGGACTCTCGGGTCCAGTTCGAGCTTCAGCCCTGCGTCACGCAGCCCATCGGCCGGGTTCAGGAGCCCTCTTACCGCTGATGAGAGCTGGGAGGGTGACACTCTGGCAAGTGGAAGCGACAGCGAAGGAATCAAGAGCTAGAAGCCACTGACGAGTCTTGGCTGACTTACTCAAACTCTTTCGAGAATCGCGATCGGGAGAGGCATTGGTGACGAAGCAAGCAACTGAGCCAGCTGCACCAATGCCCGCATTTGAATCTCCCATATTTTTTTTGGTTGGTAATCGCCATCCAACTACTTTCGAACTCTGGCTTTTACCGGATGATCAGGCCCCTTCTTGCCACCGGCTTCCAAGATCAGAGACCTCGCTTTGCAAATAATGATAGACTTTACATGCTCGGTGGCGGACGGCGACACGAACATACAATGAGGGAACCGGTGGGATATGGGATTACGCGGAGGTCAAATGTCCAGCAGCAAACTCCAGACGATGATGGGCAATACGGCGCTAGTCTGGAGAGCTTAGCACGAGACGAAACACGACCAACGAAGTATCCGACTCACTCACGCGGATCAGGACGCGTGAGCGAAGTAACGAAGCGATCAATGGTGGGGAAACGTCCGGCAAAAGGATTTACGACGCCGAACAGCGGTCAATTACAGACCACACCACGATCGACCATCATTCGCCCTAGCAAGAAAGAAAAGACGGAGAAGGATTGTAAGCTGTAGAGAAGCGCCTGGAAGACGGTGCGAATATAAAGAGGAGGACGCCTATTGTATCAGAAATGGCGGACATAATTGTAATGCACAGGTAGAATATGGACATAATGATACCGTTCTGAACAGACCATTGCACGTTTCGAATTCCACAATTCTCATTCGTTTGAAGCATGTGATTCATGGTATCCTCAGTCTCACCCACCACAAGCGTGCTTCACTTTTGCCACATGTTTCGCATTGTGGCGTCATATTGTTTGCTTGGAACAGAGGCCTTCACTGGCACATGCCTGGCACCATCAGAGTTCTGACGAGACAAAGTGTACCTGTCAAACATGACGCTTCACCTCTCATCAGGCAGCCACTTGAGGTGAAGTGGCGCGTGGTGGCGTACAGCAGCCTAGCAAACCCTGGGAAACCTTGGAAGGCAAGCAGCAATCATCGTCACGCGGGGTAAAAACACACGGAAAGAAACCCGCACCGCAACCAAACAACTGCTAAACCTACCACCTTCGCTCGTCGACATCCAAACCATGTTTGCGATCAAGTCGCTGTCAAAATACCTCTTCGGCGACGCCAGCAAAGAAAATATCGTCGAGCTGCCCCAGGGCCAGCTGTACATCGTCCGCCCGCTCTCCATCAAGGGCTACAGCGAGCTCATCTTCAAGGACTCTGCTGCTTTCATCCGTCGCACCGGCCAGGAGTTTCAGTACCAGCTTGTTATCCAGAGAGCTTACGAGGAAGGCGAAGCCGAGCTTGACGAGGAAGGAGCGCAAGAGGGAGGCGTTGCTGCATCGGATAAGGACGAGAGGGTCTTTCTGCTCTCCGAAGATCTACGGCTCAGAGTTGATCTGAGAGAGACGGGCGAGACGGTGCTTGCCTGGAGGGATCTGAGTGGCGATCACGGGGATCTGTTCGAGTTTGTCTGCGACTCTTCTACCAGACCTGAGGTATCGGCTGGATTTGAGCTGGTAGCTGTGCAGTGTCAGTTCGAGGCCAAGTACAAGCGACCGCACACCGAGGCTTCCGACGACGAGTTGAGAGAGTTTGAGTTTGAAGACGAGCCCGCCATCCCTGACGCAAGTCCTACTCCTAGCCCGACTGTTCGCTCTCCTGCGCTTTCGCCTTCGCCGCCGACGAACCGCTTTGTCGACTCTCCCGGAACGCCGATTAGGAATATTGGGAGCACTATGGCGCGCGATTCGACTAAGAAGGCTGAGACGCCGGCTGAGGCTGTTGAGCCCACTCCGACCAAGGCGCCGACTTCTCGCACTGCGCCTGAGACCCGTGAGGTATTGGCGAGCGAGCATGCTGAAGTAAGTTAACTATGTATCCACGCTCTTTGGCAGCGACACTGTACTGACTTTCCTCCTCTTGCAGCTGCACCTCTTCGACTTCAATACCGGAACATTCATCTTGCAGGACGCCGAAGTCCACTCGCAAGTCACAGAGATTGGCAACTGGAAATATTGGCTGCAAGTCAGCGGCAAAGGCCAGGATTGGCTTGGTCAAGAAGTCGTTTCGGATATCAACCCGGTTTTCAACTTTGAATACCTGAGCTTCATCTTCAACCACTACACCGACGATGGCTCTGCGTACTCGTGGTTGCTGAAATTCAAGGACAGGGAGACCGAGGAGCGTTTCCAGGAGGGTTTGATGCAAGCACTCTGGGAGAACCAGAACCAGGCCAAGTGGGGCAAGGTGATCAAGGACGCAGAGAGGGACTACGTACTGGACGCTTTCAACGATCTGGTGATCGAGGACGCAAAGGACGACCAGCGCGAGGCGGAGGCTGCCGAGGAGGACGAGGAAGATGAAGAAGAGTACGATGACACGAGCTATGCACAGAGACACGCGGAGTACGACGAGGATGAGAGTGAAGACGAAGCCGATGAACTCGACAAGGATGGAAATGTCAACAGCCAGCTTGCAGTCGGCGCTAAAGTCGATCGCTCGTTCGTCGTGCGTGGAGACAAGATTGGTGTGTTCAAGCACACTGCCGACAACCACCTCGAATTCTCGACCAGCATCAACCAAGTTGCGACTCCCAACGGCAAGAAGTTCGCACCCAAGAAGGTCATGTTGCACATGGAGGACAGGGACATGGTCATGCAGAACGTCGACAACCCCAACAGCCTGTTCCGCATGGATCTGGAGTACGGCAAGATTGTTGACGAGTGGAAGGTCCACGACGACATCCCTGTCAACCACTTCGCTCCCGAGAACAAATTTGCCCAGATGACTGGCGAGCAAACGTTCCTTGGTCTCTCTTCAAACGCCCTCTACCGCATCGACCCTCGTCTCGCCGGCAACAAGCTCGTCGACACTGAGCTCAAGCAGTACGTCAGCAAGAACGACTTCTCCGCTGCTGCTACAACAGAGAAGGGCTACATCGCCGTTGCCTCCAACAAGGGCGACATTCGCATGTTCGACCGTCTTGGCATCCAGGCTAAGACCGCTCTTCCAGCCCTCGGCGACCCCATCATTGGCCTCGATGTCTCCGCCGATGGCCGCTGGGTTCTTGCAACCACTCGCACTTACCTGCTCCTCATTGACAATTTGCAGAAGTCCGGCAAAAACGAAGGCAAGCTCGGTTTCGAGAAGGCCTTCGCGAAGGACTCCAAGCCCCAGCCTCGCCGTCTAGCCCTCACACCCTCTCACGTTGCCCAGTTCCAGCACGAGACAAAGGCACCCCTCTCTTTCACAGCCGCTCGTTTCAACACTGGCGAAGGCGCCGACGAGACAACCATAATCACCGCCACGGGCCCCTTCGTCGTCACCTGGTCCATGAAGAAGGTGCTCGCCGGCCGCAAAGACCCCTACAGCATCAAGCGTTACAGTGAGGAAGTCAAGGCGGATAACTTCCGCTTCGGCTCCGACAAAAACATCGTCGTCGCGCTGCCCAACGAGGTCGACATGGTTGCGCGCCGTGCGCTGCAGAGGCCTACCCGCGAAAGTATCATGGCGCCGCCCGAGACTCCTAGGAGGAGCAAGGGCCGTGCTAGCTACTTGTCGAGGAACGAGATTGTGAACTCGCCTTACTGAGGGATGGGAAGGATGATGTGATGTGATGTTTTTTCTCTCTTTCAGGAGGATGTTTTCTCTTTTTTCGTGGAAGTGTGATTTCTCATAAGACAGAGGTCAGGCTGCGTGATGATAGGTGATTGGAATGTGGTAGGAAGGCTAGTGATATCCCCCCGGCGGCAGCATTAGAATAGTATTGTTATTTTTCACAGCGAAGTAGGTAGTTATAACGAAATGCAGCAATGCGGAATGACCCCAAAATTTTTTACCATTCAGAGTGATTGTGCATCAATGTAATGTTGGTCTGTCGGCCAGTCCACCACTCCCGACACGACTGTTCGTGCTGTACACATAACTGCATTTGGGCAAATTACTTTCATTACGACTCATTGGCTCACGCGAGTCGAACCTCTAACAAGTTCTATTGGCTGCTTATCTATGGATACAACATGCAACTCTCGTTGCTGTCTGCTCACATACCCTCAAAGTCCTCATCCTCAGCGTCAACATCGCCCTCGGCAATCTCCTTTGCCAATTCTCTCTCGCGCTCACGCGCCTTGGTCGCTTCAGCGATCTCTTGGCGGTGCTTGTGCATCGGGTAGCGCATAGCCATGACACACTCGTCGCGCATGGCTAGGAGTGCAGAGATACGGGCGTGGAAGGCCTCGCTGGGCTCAGTTGTGCTGTAGGCGTCCTTCTGCGGTACAGTCACCATGTGGCCCTGTGCGTGGTCGAGAGAGGCCTCTATCACGCCGTCGCGGATTGCCTTTGCGGTGATGTACTCGGCGCTCTCCTCGCTGTCGACGCCCAGGCGTGTGCAGATGTCGCGCAGGCTGATGCGGGAGTATGAGAGCGACAGCATGCGGACACCAGTCTTGATCACGTTCTGGCGCAGACGCAGAATCAATGTGTATGTACCATCCTTCTTGAACACTGCCGAGAACGTCTCGACGCACTTGACGAAGGCCTGTAGGTCGCCAACGCGAACGGCCTGGACGAGCTTGAAGTATGGGTGCAGGGCTGCTTCCAGGTTGGGCTGGCGGAAGAGCGACCGCTCAGGGATGTCACCCATGAGCAGATTGACAACGACAAGCAGCTTCATGGCTTGCTGGTAGAAACCGGCGGCTGTGGGAGAGGTGGGTGCTTTGCGAGTGGCGGATGTGAGGTGTTCATGTGCTTGGGTGTAGGAGAGCTGGATGGCACGGATGCGACCCAGGTAGTAAAGATAGCGGCACACCTGGTTGTTGGCGGCTGCGCTGGGGAATTGTGTCTGTGCAATGAGTAGATCGGCTTGTGTGATATCCGCGGTCGAGATGTAGTTGCGGAGCAGGAGGACGGTCACGGAGGCCTGGGTGTCGGCATCCTTCCTCAGAACTGCAGATCGCAGCGCAGCGAGCAGCTTTGGTCTGATGTTGATAACAGGGGACTGCTTTGAAGGCGGCAGTGGGTTGAGCTGCTCGTGGAATAGCGAGTAGTAGTAGTACGCTTTTGCACCGATAGGATCGAGGGTTCGTCGGTTGAAGTCGCGGAGCTTCTCAACGAACTTATCACTGAAGTTGGCGCCCTTCTCGTACTGCCCGTTGTCATAAAGGTAGACCTGTGACTCCATCAGTATACTGGGACGGCATTTGTCCTCTTCACGCGCATCTTACCTGGACCAACACGCCGAGATACGACCAAATCTCAGGTATCTGCTCTTCATCCGTCTCCTTTGGTGCCTTTCCTGCAGCGGGCTGAGCGGCAGCATTTTGAGGAAGCAGACCCTCGAGGACTCGCCTCGCTGGGTTGCTGGCGTTGGGAAAAGCGGTGCGGATGGCTATGAGGATGGCGGTGGCTGAGTCCTTGGACTTGCGGATGGTGGAGATGGATCGCAGCACGCGGAGGGTGAAACGGGCGTCAAAGGTCTCAACAGCTTGAGCGAGGAGGTCGAAGTTGTCGATTATGACTATCGTAATCTGTTAGCAGACCATCACAGTGCAGGATGGCGGTGGTGTACGTACTGCGCTCGGCGGGCTTCTCAGGCGCAGGGCCGGATGCTTCGACTTGCTTCTCGCTTGCAACAGCGTCGACTTCCATCTTGTCGGCCATGTCGGCGGTGATGGAGTGTTTGTAATGAAGATTGGTGTTGCTGTGGTGTTGTTGCTGCTGTTGCTGGCCGTAGGTAGAGGCGATGATGAGCTCCGAGCGCGAGAGACGCCGACGTCTTGGCACCGTCACTGGCAGCAGCTGCGACGCGCCAAACAGAGCCGCCGTGTTTACTGCACTGCATGTTAAACCAGCAAACATCCGCGATATTCCACCAGCTGAAACACACTCTGGATTCTCATCTTCATCTGTCACGGCTTCCGAAGACCCGTCTGGAATTTTCTACAGCTGCCACCAGGAGGGCATTGGCTTGAACAAAACCTATACATATTCCAGCTCAGGCGATACGAAAGTCATACTGCAACTGTCAATTTCACTTCTTCAGCATGGCCTCTCTACTTTCTTCCCACCTGGAGCAAATCTCATTATGTTCGAACTCAATCGCCGAACTGCCCTTCCAAGGACCAAAGATCTTCACAAATGCACTACTCTCAACACACGATATCACTTCCCTGATCCGCGACACAGAAGCACATGAGCGAGCATTGTTTCATCTGGCACCTCCACCACTTCCGCCAACAAGGAACTCAAACTCGGACTTCGCATCAACTGCCGCCACCTCCACTACGCAGCCTTCACAACGGCGTGCCACTGTTTATGGTGGTCCCAGGCAGCCTAAAAACAAGGCAGTAGCCGCTGTATTAGGTGGTGATCTCTACAACAAGACGCGAGCTCCTGAGACGACACGCCAAAAAGGCGAGATCAATGTTGAGGCTCTACTACTGGGAGCCGAGAAACTGGCAGCTGTCTACCCAATTCCAGGAGCGAATGAGAGGATCGCATCACTCAGCAGACGATACCACCAACTTGCAGCCAACATCAAGCATTACGAAGGACGCGTAGCACTGCAGACTAGGGAGCTGGAAAGAATGCACAGACCGTCTGGCGCTGGAGACTACGAAGATGAGGAAGATATGTTGGAAGCTGAGGAGCATGCTGCAGATGTTGAAGAGTACGTCGTTCCTATGACGAAGGAGGACTTGATGAGGGAGGAAGAAGAGATTAGAGAGTTGGAGAGGAAGAAGCGCGGTCTGGAGGACAGGGTGACTGGTATGGAGAGAGACCTTGGTGGACTCATGAGGTGATCGAGATGACATTGAATCACTTCTGGGCCCACATTGTCGCCCACTACAGACTGTTGCTCTGCATCGGTATTGCAAATTGTTTGTCTGTCCGCAATAAAGACGAAAAGCGCCACTTTTTCAAACTGAAGGCAACACAACTTACGCAAATCTGCACTAATCTCACAAACGGAGGATATCTTTGTGCTGCATTGAGGTCTGGTTTGCTTGCACATCTAGCAATTGCATCGCATGTCAAAAGGATTTGTGACATAAGTTTGAGTCTTCCACCATATATCAGGACGCTCCAAACGACATCCCAATCGACCAAGACCAGCTATCCTCACTTCCTCAAGATGGCTGATGCAAGGGACACCGCGGCGCCCAAAGTGGAGTCAATCGTCAATTCTCCGCCGCTTCCGACTGCCAGCGATATTTGGACCGCCAGCGATATTTGCCGCCAGATCACCGCAAACGCCCTCGTCTTATATCCAAACATCGTCCAAAACCACATCACCAAGTTCTCCAACATCCCAGTTCGTGCCCAAGACATATTCGATGTGTGCGTCGCCAATGTCACAGGTCAATACGGCAGCGAAGATGCCAGCGAAGATGCTTCGAAGTACATCGCAAAGCTGACCCATGCCCACATGGAATACCCTGCCGTCCGTATGCTGTTGTTGAGCGGGCGGGCAATGCCCACAACGAAGCTGGCGCTTCACGATTTCCTCGAACGATGTGCTAAGCCACTGGGAACTTCGCTGGATACCTTACTTCCGGTGCGCGAGGGTTGCGCTGAAGACACGGATGGGCCTAATGCTGGTTACGCGATGCACATTGAATCTGCCATCATGGGCTCCCAGTATGCCGAGGAGGTGAGACAGATGGCGATGGATTTCGATATGGGGAAGGAACCGACTCCGCTCAGTGGGTCGGATGAATGATGTGAGCCATGGTGGCTGAAGCAACTGTTTTTTTTTTTTTTTTTTT